>CM022478.1:17282628-17378762 GCA_011952105.1 Coreoperca whiteheadi
GAGGGACGGGGGGGGGCAAGTTCGGGAGCGAGTTCAGCTTCCTGACAGCCTGATGGACGAAGCTGTCCTTCAGTCTGCTGGTCCTGGCCTGGAGACTCCGCAGTCTCCTCCCTGATGGCAGCAGACTGAAGTCTTCCTGATTTAACTTTTGCTAGGCTCCATTTAAGTAAATAGATGGTTTTCAACATCCCACTCATGTGACTTGCACAGCCTTGGTAATTAAAAGCAATCAAGTTTCCACAAAACTGCCAAATACCTAACTCTCTCCTTCCCTGCCTTTAGATTCCTCTCCAGAGTAGTTATTTTATTATCGATGAATCTTTGTTGTCACTTAATTTTCACATTACCAGTTACATACTCTACAGGTTTGCATCATCATTCAAAAGACCAAATAATGAAACAAATTCATAACTTTGAAAGCAGGGTTAAATGAAAATGGATTGCAAACGCTATTAAAAGTGTTATTAAGTGCCTGGTTGTCCTGTCTGGAATCATAACAGTGAGTCTGTCTTGAGAACCTCTCAAAATATAGACCTATCCTGGACTGCTAACCATAGAGACTGTAATATGTTCCGCACACGCTCACACTAATGCATTAACCATGTTCTCTGTATTTGAAGGTAATTCCTGCATATTTAATCCAAAAATAGCAGTCAGATCACAGTGTGTCCACTGAAAATCCATCTTCAGTGGCAAACTCCTGAGCACATTTATATGTTAGAGCATAAGTGTGTGTGAGTGTTAAAGAATGAGGGGATGTGTGTGTTTGAGTGTCAAATGCCTATAAAAACTGATAGGATGGGAGCAGGGACTGATCATCTAACACAGTTTCCTTGATTCTTTTAAATATTTTATGTCTACATATTAATCTGTTTCAGGATTTTTACACCACACTTGTGGAAAATACATAAAGTACTGGTTCTTCTGAGAAAGTTAGCTGAGTGTCAAAAAGGTTACACATTTCATGGATATTTATTAACTAACTGCAAAGGTAATTTTAAAGGGGTAGTCCTCCATTTTTCGCATGAAGTTGATTTTATTCATCAGGATGAAGTTATTCACTATTATTGAGCTGTAAAATTAGCTCCATGGTCCTGTAGGGAGCTTTCCAAATTTTGAAAAGTAGCTCTGATTATGTCATCGGTGTTATTTTGGCTTGAAATTTTTTTAACAGAAAGCCATCATTACAAACTGGGTTGGGGTTGGAAAGAAGTGGGCCTGTAGCGATGGGATTCAGGTAGGCAGGTTTGGTGGTGGACAGTGGAGGGTGAATCCAAGCACTGACTTTCACAACCAGCTGTTAGTGCAACACATTTACAAAATAACCAGAGGTAACTGCTCTTAAAAGGTAGAGTAGATTTTATTTAAATTTAGCACTGATTAATAATCAATAACTTCAGCCAAGAAACCACTATCATCTACTCTAAACACAATAAGCATACAACAATCAGCAAGAATGTAAAGTGTGGGCATATGTGTGTGTACGTCGGTGTGTGGGACAATAGAGATGGGGTGTGAGGAAAATGGCAGACGTGACCACGTGGGTTTGTCACACACAGATCCAAAATGGTGGGCAGGAAATGCAAACAAAGGGGTAAGAACCAAAATGAAGGACGCGCACTGCTTGTCCTTAAGATGGCGTGGAACATAGCTAGGGTTGGCCACCTGAGTCACTTGAGATGTAGGCGTGAATTGGTGTCCGTGAAGCGTGTAAGTGTTTGTGTGTGTTTGTATGTGGATTCGTACAAGGAGAGGTAGAGATAAAAAAGGCACAAAAGGCAAGTACAAGTACAAGAAATGTCAAATGCCGTGGTGTGACACAATAGCTGCCTCTTTATCACACAGGAGCCCGGCACCAAACTTACATTTAACAGCTGTATTACTGGACTTTGTTTTGATAAAGCACAGTTATTAGCTTCCACAATGACTAAAACTAACACAAGTAAACGGCCCTGCGGTGTGGTATACCTATACTCATTGGGAAGTGCTAGGCACTAAAAACACAGCAATACGGGACGCGGCAGTCCGTAACTTCTCACTGTGTTAAAAAAAAAGTATCAAAATGTCCATAGACATTATCTCAAACCAATTCTCCAGCATTTTCCAAATGTCCATCTGTCCATTCTCTTTGTTCATTTCTTTACTCAGTATGCCCAGAGTCAAATTGTGCAGTGCTCTGAAATGGAATCAATGTACTGGTATTCATACACCTGCATTGTATGCACAGATCTGCTCATGATCTGCTCATGTGTTCAATGTTGAAAACAGGCGTGTGCACTGGTTTGCGCAGCTACCGTCTGCTCTTCCATTGGTTAGTCCATCAGGCAGCCAAAGCATGAGCTGAGATAAAGCAGTTCTGACGGTTCAAAGAACCTCATTCCTCCAATATCAAATGATCACAAGAACACTGAGGAATCTTTTATTTAAATTGACCTCTCACCATGTATACTTTATATTTTATACATATATTTCATGTAATTATGTAACAATAATTATAATTACATATCAATTATAATAATTTCCAGTCTCATGTATGGTATAACCAGTATAAGAAGTACAATACCTTTTTAGAAATAAAACTATGAATATCCAACCAAACCAATGTAATGGGACCGTAAAGGCTGTAATGCAGAATTATACTAGACAAAATTGGCCTTTTCTGTCATGCATGCATGCAGCTTTGCTTTATCCATTTTCTATCAAAACAAGACTCAAAGGGTTTCTCCATACTCCTTCATTAAACAACTGTGTACAGACACACACACACACACAACTTTTTACTGCTGCAGGGAGGTTGATTATAGCCATTACCAGTGTGACAGCAGTGCCACAGTTAATGATATCTATGTTATATACAGAGCAGAGCTTTGTGGTGAGTTATTAACACTAAGATGTGTCATCTTTTATGGCCTTATCAATAAAAGCTGTTCCGCTAGTCAATACAGCTTCTTCACACCAATGACTATTCATCCACAACCCAAATCAAGCCAGCATTATATCTGTGTGTGTGTGTGTGGTGTGTGTGTATGTGGGTTGCAGACTGTAAAAGCATGTGAGTACATTGTGTTCTGTTTTGTAACACCTTACAACATGCACATTCTTCTTTTAAAGCTGACATGGTGGCTCAGTGGAGTGTGTATTGTTTGCGTGAGTTTCCTCCCACATCCCAAAAATGTGTGGCTATGACTCAATACTATAAATGTAATTGTGATTTTGATTTGGTTTTTCTGTCTATAAAGATGATCTGCTTGCACTCTTGCACTACCAAATATGCTAGGAGAGACTTGACATGGCGCAGGCATTGGCATGGATGTGTAACTGCAAGCAACCATTGAGTTACCGAAAATATTGTCATGAAAACAAACAAACAAAAATAAAATAGTTTGTGTGAAATTTACTCTGTGCTTTACATTGTACGTAATCAGTTAAAATGCTCAAATGTTCTTTTCGCAGACGTTGACATCAGTTCTGATCACAGGTTGTAAAGAAATCTCCAGCTCTCCCATACTTATGAAAGATAGTAAATGCAAACATTACAACAAACCGCTACGTCGTAAGCACTGCTTTTGCAGGCTGACTTCCAGGTTCAAGTAAGACATACTATGATAATAATAATTTATATAATAATTATTAAGACTGGATAGAATTTAAGAAATGCTTAATCCAGTCTGCAAACAGAGAAAACTGGTAGAAGAGAATGTCTGCAGCAGGGTGCTGGAAGGAAGTTAAGAAAAAGGGGGCAAGAAATCACAGCAAGCAATGCACTGTACAAATGTGAGAGCAGATATATGAAAGTCAAATAGGTGAGTGGCGTGCAGTGCAGAGATGAGTGAATATGACAGCAGGTGAAAAGACCAGAAAGGAGCAAAGTGGGTACATGTCAAAGTTTAGTCTGTATAATTTACAGGTGAAGGAGGGGACATTGCAACCTTTAAGGACGAGTAGTGAGTAGAAGGTAGGAGGGATCAATAAAAATGGGATAAATAAGAGAAAAAAAGAAGAAAGAAAGAGAACATGGATTAGATGGACTAAACCACCGAACGAGGAATTCATTCTTATGAAGCAGTAATGCAAACCCACAAACCCACCTGTCTGTCAGCACTGGCACTGGATTCAACACAACAGTTCAACACTAACTCATATTCCCTTTGTGTCTCTCTTCCTGTCACTAAATAATGTTAGCTGGTAAGTATAAGTGTGTCTTTACGACTAGAGAAATTGGAGAGACTTTGAGAACAGTTATAATCCACATTAACATGGAGGATATGTGTGGTCAAGACACAAAAACAAGAGGTTTTTAAAATGTGAGGCACGACAAGGTAAAGATGCTGCGTGAGGTGAAAGGGCCAGTTATTGTAGCTTGGCCCCACTGATCAACACAGTCAGCAGTAGCAGCAGCAACAGTATTGGCACACAGCTAATGAAGGTAGCCTCCTTTAAGCGCCTGATTACACCAATTAGGGTCAAAATCCTATTCCCTTTCAGAGTCATAACTCTGTAAACACACAGATATAATACACATAGCCATGGATTCATCTCTGTTGCAAATTAACATCCATAAATCCACTTAGAAATCACAGAAAAAGATACTCCAGAACTTGCCTGAGAATCACCGTGTTTTTAAGTTTTATTCAGGATCGAAGTAATACAGTAATAGTTTTCTGAGATCCATGGGTACAGTGCAAACACAAACTAATAGCTAATTCAGCATACTTTTAATGGAGCCAATATGTCAAAATGTAAACAGTCTGAATACATGGTAGCATTATACTCCCTTTTTACATTCCCCAAAGCAAAGGGAGGGTGGGGGGTTCTAAACAATTTAAGATCACATACTCCTGTAATTGGTGTGCACAGGGAATTGACCCCTGACCATTTTGTCTTAAGTGCTCAAGTTCCCACTTTTTCCACACATATTGCCTGTATCTATCATCTAGCCAAAGACCAAGTGCACTAATTTAGCCAAAAAGACATATTTGTGCTGTTTCCCTGCTCTCTGCATAGAGTGTACATGGGCCCTGCTCTGGAACTCAGTTCCCTGCCATAAGTCATTGCCTTCTCTGTTACAATTTTACATTTTTTCTAGTTCACCCTGCCCATGAAAGTCTCTATACATGCTGCTGCTTCTCTCTTCAAGCTTTGATCCTGTACAACCCTGTCTTTTTACAACTCAGTAAAAGAAGATTGTTGGTGGATGTACACCTGGTTTAGATTTGCACAGCTGTTCTGTGGGTCCAATGTCTAGTTTTATGATCACAGATTAGGCTCACTTGTAACTACTAACTACTAATTCTTAATTACTCCCTAAATGTTTTGGTTGGAAAGCCAGCTGCAACACATGAGCTAAACCATCTCCGGCATCATGCTGCGGGAGTGGTTTGAGAAGTTTTAATGGATGTTTTGATTTTTCTGTCAAGACTCAAGGTCACAACAGGAATTTATAATACCTGTTGTGAGTCCAAGTTGACTACAGCTGCTGTCCCCCACGAAAGGAGCAAGCTAGAAACTTTTCAAAGCCACTTCTCAAGCCTACAGGGAGTGAAAAATCTCAGTTAATTAATAACTGCAAAAAATCTCATATGGGATTTCCACAGGGCTCATTCACTCTCATTCAATTTTCACCTCCTAGTGCAGAGGGAGAGACAGAGGAGAAGAGGCATGGGAGTGGGGGGAGTGAGAGGAACAGAGAAACAAAGGGGAGTTGGTAGAGGACAGTGAGGCAAGGAAGAGTAAACTAAAAAGAGATGGAAGAGGAGAACAGTGAGGAAAAACTGGGAGAAGGAGAAATTGGAGTCAGGAGGTAAAGCAGAGGCAAAACGTGAAAGGATAAAGGAAAGAGGAAATTAAGAAAGGAAGGGAGGTTGTTATACTCTGGTCTACAAATTTGTTTGTTATGCTGTAAAACCACACATGACTGTACACACTGAAGGCAGGGCTGACTTTAACCTTAAACAGCTGCATTACAGGCTGTAGCACTTCCAACGCTTGTAAGGAGTGCTGTTTATGTTCCCAAACCACTGAAAACTGTTTGAAAATGTGCTGTGGCAGTACTATCCCCAGTTCAGCTTGTCAGAGCGATCGCTGCTTAAGATTGAGAGGAAACTAGAAGGAGGAAAACCGTTAAACTGACTTCAGCTGGGGCTTCAAACAGACTGCAGAACTATTCAGTGTGTGGACACCAAGTCCCAAGACTTCAATTACAGTGGCATTCTGGAGAGGATCAGTGCATGAAAAGAGACAGCAGAGTGACTGTGTCTGTTTATATGCCCTATGACCTGTAATGTGTTGCTTGTGTGCACGTGTGTTTAGAGGTTTGTGTGTTTTTACATGCTCATCTTTCTGTGTCAACATTCCTGCTCACACATCTGTGTGTGAAGATTTTCATGTAGCGTGTGTGCTCTGTGATTGTCAGGTACTACTGGCCAGCTGGCGAGTTCTGTATCGATATAGTGGTAAGCAGGGAACATGGAAGAAATGTCATTGAGCTTTCAGAGCTCTTCACAGAACAGACAGCCCTGGGCACAGACTTTTCCCAAGCAGCCTAGCACTGCACACACACACACACACACAGATGCTGTAGTTTTCATGTGTAGATACAATATAATGTGTTGACTACTTTAAACTGATTATCTGAAACTGATTATTGATATGATTGATTATTGAAACTGGAATGTAAATGTGAAAGCTGGTGAGAGACAGCAATGGGTTAGCTTTCTGTCAATCTTTCAAGTTTGCATAATGATTTATTTTCATTCTGACTAGTTTTGGACTTTATTACTGTCCATGTTGGTCAACCCCACTAGTGGACTCCCTGGTGTCCCCATGTCCAAAAGAAATGCAGCAAAAGTGCCCTTTGGTAGTTGTACCTGGGTCCGGTGGAGAAAACACAATGCAGTGCCATATAGGCTGCATCACGACTTTATGCCTTTTTTATTTTTTTCGCCCACTGCCCCTCAGAAAGCCTGAGTCTGCCCCCGGTCACCAGTAACTCAGATGTTGCAGAATGGCACATAGCAGAGGAGTAATGAATGATAAGTGGATTTTTGTGAGTTTGCGTAAAGTCGGTGATTAGAGAAATCTAGTTTGGACATTCAAGTGCGAAAGAGAGCATGTACTGTATCTGATTGGGCCAATCAATTGCGCATATTTCCTCACAAATGTTTAACTGAATTAAAAGAACAAATTACGTTTTGTTTTGTTTTATTCCAAAATTAAAGCTGATTTTGTTTTCATTCAAAGGACAGAACTCTTCACTTTATAGTGTGAAATGGGTCTCAACTAGATTGTCTGGGTTCCCAGACACTTTGTGAGATCTAACGTGTGCTTACTTAAGACAGGGGGAGAGAAAGCAGAATAACATGGAGGGAGGTTGGTGTTACTGCATTAGTACAGCAGATGTTTGAGCAGACTCCTGAGGACCCACACGTAGAAGATCGACATCCTCATTACTGACTGACTTTTTAGCTACACCAATTGTTTGGATGTTTTTTGTAAAATGGTCTGTTAGGACCAGATTAATCATGCCCGTCACACTGCGGGCATGAAATGAAATTGAAATTGTATTCTCGTGGTCCCGTGGCAACTGGCAGAAAAATACCTTGCTGTTATAGCACCCGGCGGCTTCACACTGCCTTGTCTCTGTGGAGGAGAATCAGGTAGTTTACTATGCTACACTGATGATTGTCCCACAACTGTTGCAGTCAAATGCGTTGTCAGCTTCAAGGCAAATACATCGCAGACATTTTAATGTGCTAAAAGTGTAGAATGTAGATTACACCTTTGCCTTTGTTATTTTCCCACCACTTCTGCTGATGAGCTTGTTTTAAACAATGGCTACAGCAGTAAATACATCGGTCACATATGGTCAGTCATCAGAACAGTGGTCTACTTACAGGAGAGAGAGAGCGAGAGCGAGAATCTGCCACTGCGCTTTCTATCACTAACCTTAACGTCTCTACTAAACTTTCTATTTGTAAGATTATTCTTTACCTAACTATGAATCATCGCAAAAGGTTCATTTTTTTCCCCCTGTAGGCTTTAAAGATTTAACTTTTGAAAAGATGTGATTTGTTCCATTTCTCTCTCCTTTGATGAGGCAGATACCGTTTACTTTTTTCTCCAACCACCTTGAACTTCAGCATTCTCTATTAACCTCCTCCCCACGTTCCATGGCTCATCTTTCATTCATCTCTCCCTTTCTTTAGCTCTGCATTACCTCTTCCACACCTCCCATTCGTTTGTAACTTTCCCTTTGATCTTGGCAATGTCATTTCTTCTTCTTTTGGCCACAATAGCATTTCTTTATTAATTGTTTAGTTTTATCTGCCACTTCTGATTGAGCGAAGACAGTTGTGCACTGTCTCTTGATGTCACACCTCCCTGCTGCAGCTGTTTTTGGCGATCATGCCTTCCTTGTAAGCACAAACGTTAAACTAACATTACCGCACAGTGGAACTTATCAGAATAGATGGAATTACTTTTCATGTCATCGTCTCTTCTATAAACCTAGTCTTCGTAACCTGATCCTGTGTTTAACATGGTACTACTCTGTGTCATCCTGTCATAGTTTTAGCTTTAATCCCCATGTCTGTGCCACTGGCTGTATTTCATTAGGCTTTCAACATGCCCACTTCATAAGTGTCGTTCCATTTGTCTGAAAAACTAAAATGAACTTGGTGAGATCGACCCTCGGAGGGCTGAGTGAGAGAGTCAACAATCATGGCCACTCCAGAGGTGTATATCACTCACCATGCATTGCAGTTAAGCATTTGGTGCAAGAAAATACATCCATGGTCAGATGGCAGTAATGTACATAAAACTCCTGTTGCCAAGTCAGCAGAATTAAGAAAATCTCATTGAAAGCTTGATATTTTACTGAAAAAATTACATATAACTGCAGTTAAAAGTTTACTTGGATTGTGTTTCAGTTTGTGTGATTTCTTTATTCCCAACATTATCTGTAAATGCATTGAAAAATTGCTGTTTTGTAAGATATCATTAACCTGTAGCAATAATAGTTATGATAATCATGATACAGATCACACATTTCTAAATCTGATTCACAGAGTGCCTGCATATTGCACTTATCCACAGAAGATGTCTTTGCCTCATTGAGTCTGCAGATACTGTATTTCTGATGATTTGTAAAAGCAGTATAGCGCTAAGCCTACAATTGGCATTTGAGGGCAGTTGCGTTCCATTTAAATCCTCTGCTCCTCCCCAGCCCACTCTCCCTCTGCTCTCTAAGGGGCCTCCATGCAATGCCTATTGTTTTGTAAAACCAGTGGCTATGGTAAGTGGAACTACTAATGAAACGCAGGCATTGTTTCTTTCATGTTAAATATTAGCTGGTGACTTTATAAGTGAAACAGTTGAATTTAATTCCCTTTGTTGTTAAAGCAGTCAATAGTGAGGCCAAAGAGCATAAACATTATGCTGCTAACAATCTTGTTCCTGGAATAATTGATGATAATGAAAGAATGAATAAACCCAAGAGCACAAGATTAATTCATCCTTTGACTTCAAAACAATAAACAACTTTTCAGTACATAATTTGAACCCCAAAATAACACAATGAAAAAACTCCCAAAACACAACCATTTCTGTGCAACTGTCAGCTGTTTACACACTCGGCTTCACTGGCCTCTTGTCACTTTCATACACCTCTGATTTAGTCGAGGTGCTGGGTGTGAAGCACAACCATTAAATTACTCTTCATCTCTCTCTTGTTTTTTTTTTTCTCTTGCTTGCTGTTGTTTTGATCTTCACATTCAACGGTTGGGTCACCCACTCTTTTTCTCTGCCGCTTGTCTCATCCTCCTTTTGTCAGCATCCCATTCCATGATCCATCATCTCACTGAAAATGAAATTTTCATTTCTTCCCCTTTTTGCCTTTGGCATTGTTGTCTCCATAGTACATCTTCCTTTACTCTCTGTTCATTTTGCTAATGTCTTTGTATGCACAAATAATAACATTTGCAGAACTTGGAAAAAACTCCCTTTTTTCAGTTATGACCAGGCATTTTTTGCTATCTTGTTTTTATATTATTAATGATTGGTTTTAAATGAATTTGCATTAAAACAGCAAAAGCAAATATTCATAGAAATAAGTCTTGATGCTTCATGATGTTTCTTGTGTTTCTTTATTTTTGTGTGTATACAGGCCATCTCCCTCTCTCTTTCTCCTTAAATGTCAGTCACTCTCTCATCTTTAGAACACTTTGGCCGTCCTGTCCCTTCTTTAGCTCTTTCTATTGCAGCATCTCGTTTTAAAACCTCCTTTTATGTCATTCTATCATTCTCTCCGTCTGTCTCTAAGATGGGGTCCTGAGGGGCTCGAGGACTGCAGCTCGATGACCATATAGCAGTGTGGGAGATACACTGACAGTATGCAAATGTTCACACACACACGCATGCATATTCAATTCTCCAAGCTCGTGCATACACACACGTGCAAAAAACATAACGACACACATAAAAGCGGAATAAAGAGTCAGTCTAGAAATATGGAACACACACACTAAAACACATTTACACACACAAGAAAATAGTGGCCAACCTTAGAGTAAATTAAATAGAAACATGCAGTGTAATACTTAGTACTACTAGAATGTGTGTTCATCATCACTAAACAATTCTTCAGCTCACAATGCTGCAGCATTTATAACAGTATATATTGTTTTACCAGTTTATTAGAGGCCCCTATTGCTAAATCTAATGTGATCCAACAGAACAGCCGTGCAATAAATCCTATTTTAGTTCCTCTTATAATTTGACACTGTCAAAAGAACGACAGCATTAGTCGTTTCAGTCAGTCCCCCAAATCAACATATATTTCCATTCAAGTGGTAAAGCGCTCAAGCGGCGGTAGGAACTATGACGGGAGCAAATGTTTTGATCTAGTAATCCACCAGTTATATAAAAATAACACTAACACTGAGTCAAACCAACCCATTGGTACTGGATAAAGTTAGCCCAATATTGCGTTCACGCAATCGAACCACATTGGGTCTATTTTCCAGCCAGTGAATTTAAATGTGTATAATAGATTGTCAAAGTCCTCGTAGGGAGGAGGTCGGGGTGGATGTGTCAACAGCACAACTAACCAACACATTTTTGTGCTTAAACTTAACCAAACCTTAACCACAGAGTTGTCACATCATAAATCAGATACATTTTACAACAGTAATGTGGTCCTGTCGAGGGGCATCTGATCAGATAAAAACTTCTATGTGCCAAATTACGTATTTTGTGGTTTGATTTGGAGAACTTGTTGTATAATGTTTAGTTTTTGTTGAGACATCATTTTTGAGGCCTGCATTTAGTGGTGCTGTTGAATTTGGATTGCATTTTCTAATATTTTGGCCATTTCCACTAACTAAATGTGTGTTTTTCTTTTACTTGTTACTTACTTTCTTCTTTCTCTCAAAAATCTTTCCTCCTCATTTACAGTCTGCCTCCTCTTCCCCAGTGTCACTTTCGATCTTTCACTCTCTCATACTTCTTTTCACTCTCACACTAATTGCCTCCCTCTGCGTCAGCCTCTACCTTGCCACTTAAACACCTTTCTCTTCCCTCTCTCTCACCCAGAAGAGGATGACCTAACATATGTGCGCCATCACATGTTGTATGTCTCATATTCTGTGTTTTTGTGTGCCTGCAACTATCTTCTCATGCTCCTATCTGCTAACTTTCTCACACACTCAATCTTGTTGTCTTGTTGAGTTTGTGACAGTTGCAGCAGGATTGGGAATATCATCTCTCCTCTGCTCATTAGTACTCTTCTTTCTGCCCAGTCATCATGGCTCCCACTTTCTCTCCTTCTTCTCTTGTCCTTCAAAGTACTCTTTGCTGACTGACAGTTCGGTCTTTGCCCTTTGGTCAGCTGTAGAGCATTTAACCTGACAAATGCATCATTGGTGGCGATCACATTCAACTTCTAAACAGGGAGAACCACCACAATGCTTTTTCTCTTTGCAGCTCAGATACAGATCACACTCAACTACTTGTATGCTAACGAGCTTCACACAATTATCAATATCAGCAACTTTCAGGCAGTCAAAAGGCCTTTATCAATACAGAGCACATCAAGTTCGAACTCACATCCTTGGGAGTTTGAACTTGGGAAATTGAACTCAGGAGTCCAGCTCCCAAGATCTGTACATATAAGAAGACACAAATATACAGAGGCAACAATATTGTACTAATCTTTAAACAAACTAATTTGTCAGCAATAAAGCAGATTTTGACTCTGAGACCTATGTTTCTCTCACAAAAGTTATTATAGCTCATTTTAAAACTTTACAAAGACATCAGAGCCACCTGTAAATTTCCGCAGGGCTTGCCGCGGTAAGGCTTTTCTCACCAAAAATGGCAATGCATGTTGACCAGCACTTCCAAAAACATTGAAGCTAATTTTTAAGTAGGCAATATGTTCGCAATTTTGATCAATTGAGAATGTATTTGAAATTGAAATGGTTAATTTCTTGCCTCAAAATATATTAAAACTTTATTTGGTGACGCATCAACAGCTGTAGGACAACATTTATAAAAGTTGTGTGTCTGGCGCAAATTCTCCGACATCGGCACTGGTTGAATCAAAATGCATGCTGGGATAGTGGTCTACCCCAAGTGCACACAACGTAGCTCCCAAAGCAAGCAGACTTCAAGGCATTTGGACCACACTTGGATAAATGTACCAAGGCAGAAATTAACACATCTAGGGTAAGACAAAGTGCAGGCACATTTGTTCAGTGCAATATTCCTTCTTTGTTGGTTTTGCTTGTCTTCTCCGCTCTGTATTCCTGGTTGTATAAATTTTCTTCCAATGTAATCTTGGGAGTGTGATTACATTTTTCATGAATGTTATTATGTTGGCCTTTATGCTTGCTTTTTATTATTTCATGTCAAAGAAGGTGAGGTATCTGTGTCTCTCATCTTATTTGTTTCACTCTCTCAGTCTCTGCCTGTCTCATTCTTTTTTCCTCTACCACAGAGGAAGACCTCATAGGGAATGCACATTTCAGCCATTTTTTGCTTCTCCTCTCTCTCTTCTCATTTCTCCTCTCTTGTACTATTCCCTCAGAGCTGAGGAACCACAATGCTTTCTCATACCATTTATCTCCCTTTCACCACCACCATTATCTTCCCGTGCTTTCTGACATCTGCTCCTGGCTCCTCGTCTCTCCTCTCTCATTTGTCGGTTTCATTCTCATCAGTATTCTTCTTCTCTTGCAGACAGCAGGTACACTAAGTTCAGCACCCTCAACCCACCTTCAAACTTTACAATACCAATACATCATTCAATCTCCTGTTCCTTACTGCAGCGTGGTTTCTGTTGCACCGGTGTACTCATTTGACCACGGAACATGAAGGCATTATTATTCAAGTTTAAGGAATGGCAGATTAATTGGTACGTTTAAATGTGTGGTATTGGCTTTTTGTAGAGTCTAAGGCTGTTTGCTAGTTACAGAACTCTTATGAGAGGGATTTTATTATTTATTGATTGAGATTTCACTAACATTCTCCTCATCAGTGTGATTCTTTGATTATTGCTTTGTAGATTTGTTGTTGATAAATCGTTGGAGGGAAGAAATGTTCCCACAATTGTCCTTGACATATCCCACTTTTTGACAATCAATATGACAAAATATTTCTATGTATTGCAGATGAAGAATGTTGCATATTTATTTATTGCAACAAATATATATGTAACTTATTCGGTGATCAGCAGAAGTGGTACTAAATGAAGAGCCGTTCGGGAGCTGAAAGAGCCGGCTCTGGGAAAGAAATGGAGCCATAAGATCCGGCTCCCTTCAAAGAGCCATAATTCCCATCACTAGCAGCCTGAGTCTGATAAATGTTATCTAAAATGGATGAAATGGCTTAAGGAAAGGAGAAATATACTGTTGATTGCGGTTTGTTTTCAATTTCTCAATCCTGGTCCTAGAACTGAATTTCCCTCTGAATGTAGCCTGCATTGAAAATACGACTGACTAGCAATATTCAGCACATTTGCTTTGGGAATTGAAGTTGGTAGCCAATAAAGAACAATACTGTCCATTCAAGTTCATGTTAGGATAGTTCATGTAGGACAATTTTACCTGGGAAATTTTTATTCATTAGTTTTAGTCAGTGTCAGTTAAAGGTTATTTAAATTTAGGATACATTCTTTTGCACTTTGCAACATAAATTGCTGAAAACCAACCAGCCATGAAACTGTATAAGTACTGTACCTTGATTTGTGTTTAAATGTGAATGTGTGCGGGCATTAATGTATTTGTTGTGTTTTCACATCCCTGCGGCTGCTCTCTCCCATGACCCGAGGAATTTCCTGGAGTTCCCTGTTTCCTGATTACCTGTTATCGTACTCCATCACATGCTTACACACAGGAATATACACGTGCATACCCAGTGTGGCACACATCATGCAAACACACACATACACACAGTCATGCAGCATGATGATCTATTATAAAAGGAACCCATGCGTTTCCTGATTAAAGGTGTGTGCGTGCATGTGTGCGCGTATGTATGTATGTGTGTAGATGTACGTTCATGCTACAGCCAGAAGGTCCTCAATAACTCCGGCCAGCCATACAAAAAAAACCATGAAAGAAAGACACACGACAGCAAGTACAGAGAGTCTAACAAAGGAGAGAAAAGTAGGTTTAGGCTGCATCACGAATGGTACTGATTGTAATGAAATTATATGGGATATTAGATTCAGATTGCCACAGTGAGCGGAATAGTGGCAAAACAGTTACTAGTCAGCAGGCTAACTTTCCTCGCATATATTTAATAAAAATGTAAATATTTTAGTTCAAATTCAAATGTGTAGGCCTGTTTGAGTAATGGTCTAATAAATATGTTTGATTGATTCATGGCATTCACATACAGCACATCATACACCTACGTCCATTATTCTTTTCCTTAACACTCATCCCTTTAGTTAGAAGTTGGTTTGGTAGCAGGAAAATAATGGGCAAATTTGAAGACAAGACGATACATGAATAATGAAACACATTAACACAGGAAAGGTGAGAAATAGAGAAAATAACATTACACAGAAAGGTGTGTATAGTAGAGGCCATGAATAACAAAAGAAAAAGTTTTTTTTTCTTTAAAAATTATTTTTGGGAGCTTTATGCCTTTATTTGATAGGGACAGTTGAAGAGAGACAGGAAATGTGAGCGGAGATGACATGCAGCAGAGGTCCATGGGTCGGATTTTAACCCAGGCTGCTGCAGTAAGGACTCAGCCTTGTACATGGAGCGTGCACTCTACCAGATGAGCTAGCAGGGGTGCCCCCCAAAAGAAAAAGGTTGAGTTTGAGGGTGCTTTCACACCTGCCTCATTTTGTTCAGTTGAATCATACTAGAGTTCGTTTTCCCCTTTGGGGTTGTTCATTTGGTCAGTTGTTAAAGCAACAATCGCACTCAGGTGCGCACCAAAACCAGCCCAAACCAGCGTACCGAGACCTCCTTGAAGAGGTGGTCTCGCTTTCACACAAACTCTGGAGCGGTTCATTTATGGTGAGGACGTGATCCGACCTCGAACAGACCCTAATCATTTTTGGACTAAACCAGCTGCCGTAGTCAGCTGCGCTGTGCATTGTGGGATGAGGAAGTGTTTGTTGACAGTTTGCAGTTTAGCATGGCAGCTCGCGGAGTAGTGAGGAGGTGCGGAGGCTCATAGAAATTTGGTTTGAGACGCGCAGTCGTCTCTCCATAGTTGTGTTGTCTCCGTGTTGTTTGCTGGCTTTTCCTCTTCTGTTGTAATTTTTTTCCGCATGTAAATTCTAACCAATCGAAAAGCAGTTTAGGAAATACGCCATGGCCAATGAGTGATGTGGATGTTGTCATGTGACTGCATTTTGGTGCGTTTCAACTGGTTCGGACCAAAGCAATCACTGTGGTGTGAAAAGGAACCAAAAAAACTGAAAAATACTACAATGTATAATTGTTTGCCCTTGGTTCGATGAACCGAACTAAAGATGTGAAAGCACCCTGAAACAGAAGGGAACTAATAACAGAAGGGAAAAATAACACCCAACCTTTAGAAAATCCTTTACAGAAACAGCGAAACAAACAGAAATAGAAAGCATCTCACAGGTCAGTTCAGCCGTCACAACCACCTAGAGGAGGTGAGGAAGGGAGAGGTGAACCTGAGTGATTAAGGCGAAGTAAAAGAGCTGAGACGAATGAAGGATATAGGAGAAGAGCTATGGAGGAAAGAGAAGATGGCTGTGAAGTAGATGTGTTCATGTAGTTTCCTGACAGCAAGCTCTGCTTAAAGTTTAATGGCACAACACTGTTCCCCACCAGCACTGGATAACAGTTTTAACAGCTGAGAAAAGCCCTGTGCGTGTCTGTCTGTGTCAGTTGAGTTGTTTGTGTCTTTTCCTACCTCAGCATGTTTGTTCTCTCTTGAGTATTTATGCATCTACCATTCTTTTTCCACAGTTTCGTTAGTGTGTGTGTGTGTGTGTGTGTGTGTGTGTGTGTCTGTGTGTTTCCTGGTATTGTATTTTACTTCAGCTTCCAGCACAAATGTGTCTGTATGTGTGCCAACAGTTTCCATGATGGGGTCGTGACTTTTTGTCATGGGTCACTTCTGGCTTTGTTATAAATGTCCAGGGAGTCTTGTTTTTAAAGCAAATTGCCCTTTGATTTCTGCATTTTATTAGCATAATAATCATGAAAATTGTTTCCACTCTGTATGCCTGAATAAAGCAGATCAAATTTCTAACTTAAAAATAAAATGAAAAAAAATCAAGGAAAACGCTTACTGACTGTTCTACTTTAGCTTTGGCCAACTGCTAGAAAGAAAAAGTTTCCAGTTGTGTTCAAAAATCAATTTATCCATAAATTAATTGAATACTTCAGCAGCACTGTAGGTCAATTCCAACAGAGATTGTGAAGAAACAATTTGTGCTGCAGCTAGAGTTGCCTTCCACTTTCATTTAGCCTTTTCACTGCCATCACAAGATCCTAACAGTACACAGTAATGGATGAAGGAAAAGTAGGCCTTAAAAGTCACAATTAGGTCAGCGCGCTGCCATTTTGCCTGACCTTTTTGACCTTTAATGCCAATACCAAATAAAATACAAACGGCCAGCTATGATTATTGGCCCATGTTATGATGCAAACAAAAATGTAAACCAAAAAGTGAGTGGCAGATATGTTATTTTTTGCCTCCAATTTTTCCTTATGGTCAACTGTGGTACTACAGTAAAAATATCACCAGTGGCCCAAAGAGCCTTTTCTCCATAGACCGCCATTATGAAATACAGTCTTCTGAAAGAGCACGTCTAACACCACACAACGTAATTCTCTTAATTCTCTTTGTATTACACATACAACATCTCACACAATATTATAAATTGGAAAAACTCAGAGCTCAGAATTTTTTTTTTCTACACTGCAACATTCGGGGTAATGTTCCCTGCAGAGGATTGATGACAAATTTTTTCAAGAGTCAGACCACCACCTAAACGTTTTTCTCAAGGATGCTTCTGCTGGGAAGGAACTTTCAAACATTTTGAGAAAGAATATCTCTGCTCACCATACAGTCTGCTGCCTGTCTTTCTAGGGATGGTGAAATATCTCATTCAAAATATGGATGTTGGTACTTTATACATGCATATAATCCACACACACACACACAATATTAGAGGAGGAAGAGAGGTTCCTAATGGAAAAAACAGGTTGTTATTTGGATACAGGTGTATTTGCCCCCCCCCCATTTCCTCTTCTAATGCATCTATTATGTCATAATGAATCTCTTGGAGATAAAGATAGACAGATAGAGGGAGTGGTACAAGGTAAGGATAACACAATTGAGTATAAACTTAATGTGGCAGATGGGGAAAAATGTCCAAGGTGACAGGAGAAATGCTGTTCAGGGTAAAATGCTTCAGAAACATTCCTCCTAACCAGCAAGGCTAAATATAGGCTCATTAAAAATCTAAAGAGTCCATCGAAGGGGAGAGGCAGGAGTGTAGATGGGAATAGAGTTTGTCAGAAACAAAGAGAGAGTGAGATTAGAGGGAGAGATGGACAGGTAAAAGAGAATTAAGATGGGGTAGCGATGATGAGAGACAGAAAGTAGTGTTATATATAATGAAAAATGGAGGGACGTGCAGCGAATGAGCAATAGGGCGATTCTGTTTAATACCACACAGGAGAGAAAAGCGTGTCATTTCTATCTCATAGCAGCCACCAGCTTGCCTGGTTCTCTGCTTTATTCTCTCCTCTCCTCCAGTATTCAATAGCCTGCTCCTGTTGGGCCAGCAAAAATAGAAAAATGCCTCATTGTCATGTTTCTCTTCCATTCCTTTCCTAATTGAAAAGTGAGGATGGAGGAGTAGAGGGATGGGGGTAAAACTGAAAGGGAGAAACAGAGCGGGATAGCTGAGATGGAGAACTAAAGGAAGATGTGATCAAAGGATGGATCATTTTAGAACATTTTGAGTTCAACCATAAACAAATATCTTTTGACACGTTGTGTTGAAAACAAAATAAAAGGTATACAAAATGTAAGATTAAAAATGGAACATGCACCCACAAAGACAAAAGGTGTGTTCTGACAGAGCAAAAGCAATTTTTTTCCTTGTGGGATTTGCACACATTTGACTGCTGGACTGTTTGTGCAGTGTGAGTTGTTTCGCTCCAAACATTAGCTGTAAGCTAGCAAGCAACAAATGCATGGGAGAGTACCATCTCTGAACATTTATGAAGAAGATTCATAAAACCCCGAGATAAGCATGAATTTGGCCTCAAGATGAAATTTTTTTAACTTGCACAGATGAGTATTTTCATTAATTCGCACCACCTCTGGGGAAATCGTGTCTGTGCATCTTTCGATTGACAATGTATGCAGTTATGCTGCCTCTACAATTTGCTTTGCTGTCTGTGTGAACACACAGTAAGCTGACTATTTTCAATTTGTGACCACTGGCCTGATCATATTTGTATTCTTATTGTGCTTTTACTGGCCATTAGTTGGTACATTTGTGGATGACAGGAGTTTAGAAATTGGGTTTTGGAATGGTAGTAACATACTGCTATCCATCTACCACAGATAGCTACAATAGACCTTTTAAATGTGAATGCTGATTGGCTCCATCAAGTTATTTCAAGTCCAAAGGCTAAAGACCGAGTAAAGTCACAATTCACTGATGTTTTAATCAACGTCCAAGTCTTTTTGAAATTTGTCAAATGTGTCCAAAGGCACCAGATTTGTGACTTGAGTCTGATTTGTATCTTTGTCATGTAACTTGAACCCACACCTCTCTGTTTTAGAGACTGGAACAGAACGAGTTGTTCTATAGTATATATTAGGTGGAATTGGAGGACGAAAGAAAAATGTCCTCATGCTGGCTGATTTTTCTGCGGGAATAGATAAGTAAAGGGAATCTAGAGAAAGCAAAGTGCATGAAGGTTTGTTTGGTGCAATGAGTCCTGAGCGGTGTAGCCAGGTGCAAGTCCATGTATATTCTATTATGGAATAGATGGAGTTACATGTGCATGAACCAACGAATGACAACAAATGAGAAAAGAGAAACAGACAGAAACAGAGAGATATGTCTTGAGAGGCATGGGAGCAGAAGACGAGAGAGAGCCTTTGAGGAGAGAGCAGCTGTTCAGTGGAACAGCCGCAGGGCAAATTTCAGAATGCATGACAAGGGGAACCTCCACGGCCTGGGTACATGCACTGACACACACACACACACACACGATGGACACACATGTGCGTCAGTCTCTTTCGGTATGCACTATTATGTACAACTACACACACATATGCACACATGCTTTTTCTCACAAACACATTATCACTTAGCAGGCACACAAATGCACGTGTGTCTGAATGTTTCAGCTGTGATGACTGCTGCCATTGTCTCACAGAGCTAGATGAAGCCAGTCAAACAGCCTGTGCCCAGACTATTAATTATGTTATTCAGTGATACATAACTAGGCATTTAAGTGGCATTTTGAGTGATACTGCGGCCACACAAAAAGAATAACATAGGGAAGGAGATCACTTAGCATTTGAAAAGCAATCTCCTAGAGACATGTGCAATAATTTAAGTGAAAGTTGTTTGACCTTAAAATTACCACAGCAATTTTAAGGCCAAACCAAAGTACTAAATGCTCAAGGTGAGTTAATACAGTCACCTACAATGTTCATAGGTTGGTTAGACATTTCCTTTACAAATGGCTAAGCCAGAGTTCATATGTTCATAGGACTATCCTTTTTATCTCAAATCCATGCAAGTGTACAAAAGAACAAAATCATGTTTATCAAATGATGTTCGATTAAAGCTCCTGCACTCACATTGTCCACCCACACAGCTGTTTTCCGTTATATTAGCTAATAACACCTCAACTCAGAACTGTGTGTGAGTTTAAAGATGTCTCTTCTGACTCCACTGTTGCTTTTGCTGCACCTGTTAGGGCGGACATACTTCCACTACTTACAGTCTTTGTAGTACATATAGTTGAGTGACCTTATCAATTCCCAGCATAGATGCAGCAAATATCAACCTAATCTAATCAGTCTAATTAGTCAAAATAAGTGAAAACACATAATGGGTGTGCAGAACGATTAAGGTGAAATGTGTATGTCTGATGTAGGCATCAATTAAAAAACAACCAAGATATGTGTATGTTAATGCTGTAATTAAGAATGGTTCCCAGTCCTGCTCCATCCACTATAAAACAGGCATCTCTCTATTACCTAATTGCCCTAGTTTCATTCATTATTTCCTCCATCCCTCTTTCGCTCACTCCATCCCCCTTTACCTTCTGTCCCTCTCTATCTCAAGGGGCTGCAAGGGCAATTAGGTTGTTTTACTGCTGTTCTAGTTTTACTGGCTGGGGAGCAACACTATAAACACTAATTAACACACACACACACACACACACACACACGAGCGAAGGCAATTGTGTTCCCATCTGCTTTCTTCTACTGTACACACACCAGCATGTACCTGCTCAAACATATAGGTATTCTCATTAAGTACAATAAAACACCAGGTATTATACTGTAATGCTTAGTCGAAAATACACATTCTCTGTACAATGAATGCATAGTGTATCCATAAAAGCATGAAACTGAGTTCAAGTTGTTGGACTATTAATAGTCTTAGCAACCCAGACTGAAAATTAAGATAATAGATAAATGTATCATTGGTTGTCTAGTTTTTACATTTTAAATATGCTTAATTGTAACCCTCATAAAATGAAGGGATGTATTGAAATACTATACTTTTTGAATAATACACATCAATAAATTGTCAGCGTGGGCTGTCCCCTCAAAATATTTAAAAATTAAGAGAGTGCAAGTGAAATAGATGTTTTAAGTAATAAAATTCAATTTACCAAAATTATTATTTGCTTAGAAATGCACACACACACCTGCTATCTCTGTACTGAGATATATAGTATATATGGTGTATAAAGAAACACATGTACATAATATACAAAATATTAATGTGTATGCTTCATTCTCTTGTACACAGGAGAGGCTTTGTAAGCAATCAAGTTCACTACAGCTTAATGTCGCCTAGTGGGCTTGAAAAATATAGCATAGACTGTGTTATTTCTAATGCAGCAGCTAATTAGCATTAGCCATAACAGCAGTGTAGAGCTCTGCCAATAGCAATTCAACACAGGTGGTGAGAAAGCAGAGAAAAGACACACCTGTGTGTATGTGTGTGTGTGTGTGTGTGTGTGTGTGTGTGTTTGTGTGTTGGGGGATTTGATTGATTGGCAGGTACAGTATTGATCCACTGGGGTGTCTGGTAATGGTGACTGGTGCACACAAACATGCAGTATAGATGACCATGAGTGCTAGACAAAGGCCTGTAGAGACATTCGTAGCTAAAAGCAGAGCCTGCAGACACTCAACACCATAACATTCCCTGTCTCTCAGAAAGACACACGCACACACAAACTGACACACAGAGATTCACAGGTGATTTGGTCCACATGCTCTGGCCATAGCTGTGAATTTCCTCCATAGGTCTATACACTTGTGTAACTACATGAGAATGTGTGTAGTGACTAATTTCTGATAGAGCTAAAAAGAAAGCCTTGACTGTTCTTGTTCCAAACGTGAGGCTGACCTTCCTGAGGAATTGAAGGCAAATGAAGATTGACATTCACAGACAGCATGGCACTTTAGAAATGTTACATTCCTGCTCTCCTTAGAAGACACTCGAAGAGAAGAGATTGCATATGTATGTACATGTCTGAGTGTATATTTGGTATCTTTATGGCCATTTGTATGTTTTTTCAAATTCCTTCAAATTTACCGGAATTTTCAGTTTAAACAATGCTTTACAAAATTTGTCTTTGACTCTGCGTGCTCCCGTGAGATAATTGCACACTGCAGATCAGACTTCTGGAAACAGTTGTCGTTTTGTGTATTTGCAGCATGTTTCTGTGTTTTGTTGTGTTGTGGGTATTTGCAGAGTGTTTTCTAAATGCTGTGCATGTGTTGTCAAGTTAATGAAAATGTTTTCATAATTTGATTGTGTTTTCTCTAAAAACATGTGTTTTCTTAAGTTGCAGTGTCATTTGCCCTTGTTGGCCACCGTAATATTGCATCTATACAACAGACAGATTATCCAATGAGGTACAGAGGAGAGGGAAATAGACGTGAGCTTTCATAGAGATTGTGCACGTGTGTGTGTGACTAGTCTGATGAAGTAAATATTGCTCCTCTTTTTGTGTTCTGGCAAGGTCATGAATGAATTTAAAGATGTCATTTAAAGGCATAGGTGTCAAGTAACGATGTACAAATACTTCATTACCTTACTTAAGAAGACATTTTAGGTATCTATACTTAACTGGCGTAATTATTTTTCAGACGAGTTTTTACTTCTACTCCTTACATTTTTACGCAATTATCTGTACTTTCTACTCCTTACATTTTAAAAATACCCACATTTCTCCTATTTCATTTCGGTTCATTTTCATTTCGGCTTGTCAGCGTTAAAAAAAAAAAAAAAAAAAAAAAAACTATCCAGATAAATAGTGCCATCCGGATAGAGTGAATTTGATTATGGTAGGATGAGAAGGATAAACATATAACCTTCCGACACCCTATTGTTTTGTTCGCACCTGTGCATGACACAAATCACGTCACACTCCAGCAGGGCATAGCCAGTGTTAGGGTCGTTACTCAAAAAGATTAATAAGTTACATCAGACCTATGTAGCCATGTATGAAGATGTCGGTCACAGATATGGTTCTATAATGTATTTGCATTCTACTAAAATGCGTTCATTTTCAATAGGCATATATGTGGCTGAAACAGCCTAGTGCCTCCCAAATGTTTCAACATTAATATTTAAATATTAAATTATGACCTTTTGAAAAATGTTTTTTGAGGAGGTGGGGTAGTCCTCTACAGGCCCCTGTGGTGTGGCCTAAGCTTTTGTCCTTAATGGCATTTTTTTCCCTTACATTACTTTTACTTTTATTCTTTAAGTAGTTTTGAAACCAGCACTTTTTCACCTTTATTTGAGTAAAAAGCTTGAGGTGATACTTCAACTTCTACAGAAGTATTTTTAAACATTTAGTATCTATACTTCTACCTGAGTAATGAATGTGAATACTTCTGACACCTCTGTTTAAAGGTTGTACAATAGAAGCCTGACAGCTCTCTCCATCACTGAGAAATTAAAATGAAACCTTACTACACCTGACTGGGCTGTTGCTGGTCTTTGCTTATGATTTTTGATATAAAAAGATATGGCAGCTCTTCTGGAAATTTTAAAAATCAGTGTAACTGCCCACCGGCTTAATTGGAACTACTTTCTGGAAGAAATAGACTGATATAAAACTAATAGACGTGAAATGTCCAATGTGTTAGGGTGGTGACAGAAATCTAAGTTATATCTTAAAACCTTGGCCAATAAAACCAAAACTATCTGCATGCAAAGATTCCACTAATGGTAAATTAGAAATGGTGTTTTTTTGGAATCAGGTTAAACCAACAATTTAAATCTCACAAACTAAACTTACAAGACGCGGTCAGGCTTTTTGAGGCTACCACTCTAGAGAGTCTATATAAAAGAACTTGTTTTTGTGTTGTTATCAAGTTAAATTATCTACATATGTCCATTTGTATGTATGTGCACATGTGTTTCAAACATCTTGACATCTTTCAAATTGGAACACATACTATGGAAGCAGGAAAAGGGAAGTAATTTCGAGGAACAGACTTATTCTCTCAAAATTGTTATAATTTGTAGCTCAGAATAGACTTTACTAAATCACTGCCAGTTTATTTGTGACAGTTGAATTGCATAATTATACTACCTAATAATCATTAAAAAGGACACTTAATTTGAATAAGTACAAAAGTACACTCACAAATACACTGGGTAGCCTGCTTCTCAGTGATATGCAGTGCCTGGCCTCAAGGCTATAAGAAAGATTCAAGGAAAGAACAGCCCTGGAGAGAATTACTTCAGTTTGGACAGAACCAGCACAGCTGGATTTAATATCTGGGTCTGTGTGTGTCTGTGTGTGTGTGTGTGTGTGTGTGTGTGTGTGTGTGTGTGTGTGTGTGTGAAAACAGGGTTGATCCTCCCCTGCTCTAGTAATAGCTGCTCTTTTATTGGCTTCAGAGAGCATATCAGCAGGCAGACACCCAGGCACAAAAACACAAGTACGCAAATGCATACAGATGTGCACACACTGACAAAAATATATGTATGCACTCTCAGAGAGCGCTGGCACCTACAAGCCAGAAGCCAGGCATGTCGCTTTCTCTCCAATGCAAATTAACTTATTATAAAATTACTCTGTGGCACCACTTAATCAGCTGAAAATGAAGAAAGAGAGAGAGAGAGAACGATGAATGTAATATGTCACTGCAGAGAAGGACAGATATTATGTCCAGTCAACAACAGTGAACAAGAAAATGGTAATGTTCTTATAACTACATAAAAACTAAAAAGTCAGTTTGAAATCTAAGTTCACACCATTTTCTCCATGGGGTTGGTTTATCAAAGAGCAAAAAAGCAATCATGTATTCTTTTCTGATTTTACCAGAGTGAAGTTTAAGAATCCTTATTAAGTTTAAATCAAGTGGAGGAAAATTAATCTAAAAGATGAGACACATCTTGTGGTATTATTGGCATCACTAGGTCATAATTTAATGAGCAAACTACAAAACTGATGTTTCTTCTGTATTGTTAAAATGCCAGCCACTCACTCAGTGTGAATCAGTCTCAACAAACAGTTGCACGGATTTAGCATTAGGAGGTGTGTGTGTGGGTGTCTTCAGGGAACAGACAGAAAGGTTAGTAGACATGAAACTGATTGAAATGAGAAAAGTGCAAAGTGCAACTCAAGTAAACTTGAGTAAAAGTAAGTGTTAGAAACAACTGGTTAGTCAAGATAAGGAGGGGAGCATTCACACATTCTACTGGCACATTGCCCTGCCCAGCTTCACATCACATTTTCTACTTTCAAAAAGAAGTTTGCAATTGTCTCACATACTGGAAAGTCACAACGTGACTTTATTCAAACTGGAAACTAAAACATCCCCTCAAAGTGCATGTCATGATCAAGCCTGGCTTTGTTGTCCTAGAGCAGAAAGAACAGCTGTTGATGTACCACAGTAGCTGCCTGCAGGGATGGAAAACAGGAAAGGACAAATTCATGTTTATTCACACCACCATTAGGTGGAATAACACAGACCACTAATGTGTGTGAATTTAACATGTGTACATGTGCACTGAATACATTTACACACAGAAAGTGTTTAATATGCTTAAGGCATTCTAATTTGGCCCATACAAACACTAAGACACATGCACTCTGCTGGAAAACTACAAGATAACAAGAGTTTAATGACCAACTCAGGTTGTTAAAAGGCTTGTTCACACAGGTACACAGAGTCACACACAAACATTTCTTCCCTGGCGAGGTATGTTTATATTCTGTCAGGTGCTGGGAAAAAGCAACTCATATTTCATCTAATATAAATAAGGTTTTATCGCTAATCTGTAGTAGCTGCACCAGAAACGCAGAATTCGATTAGATAGAGAGTGAACTTTTTTTGTCAGCTATGATAATCCTATACATTGGATTAAATATATTTTGAGTTTTGCCAAGGGCACAGTGGGAATGTGGATGATACTTGATTGAAACTATACATGCTATAATGCATTTTTATTAATGTGTTTTGTGGTACTTTGAATCTCTCAAGGTCTGAAGAACGGTTTCTTATCTCCTTTTCCAATTGAGAAACTGAACTCTGAATATCATGAGCTATACATGTATACTACATGACACATTCTGTTCACACCTAAATGCATCGGATATCAGTTTCAATTAAATGTGGAGGTTATAACAGATGTGCCTGGACTTGTTCACTTTCCATGAGTCGTAATTCCTTCTTTTCACTCCTGTCATTTTACATGATTACTTTAAGCCTCCACTTGAAGATGATACTGTAATAGGAATAACTGTTGTTGTTATTACTCTTGTCAATCTACAATATTGCTGCTCAATAAAAATCGCACTGCTTGAACAAGATCATTTAGACTTTGTTTTAAATCATCTGAGCCCATGAATGACTCAACAGCTATGTTGAGAGAGATCTAATCCGACCTGCCGTTATAGAAATAGCATTGACTCTGAATCAAAATCCATGTTTCACTATGATGGAAATATCTACATTTGCTTAAATTATTCAGGGAGGTGAGGGCATTTCAAATATTAATTATCTGACATTACTGTAGCTAGTAATGTTTCCCACAAGAATAGTCACAGTGCGTTCCCTTCAGCCACTGCTTGACAAAGTGTGCGTGTGGGATGTGTTAATATTTCAAAACAATACAATCACATTTTGAATGCACTGATTTACTTCTGTTAGGTGCCAGCATATGTTCAGAAATTAGTTTGTTCACATAAAATAAGACAAAGATGAAACCATGAAATGGTATTTCTGATTAAATAACATTGCTCTTATGTGCCTATGATTGTGCATAGGGGGCTGTGTGTATGTGTGTGTGTGTGTGTGTGTGTGTGTGTGTCTGTGTGTGTGTGTGTGTACACCATTAGCAGGGTAGAGAGTGGCCTTCCTAATCTGCTTTCTCCTAATTAAAAGGCCTGTGACTAAATGGACCAGCACTGGAGCTGTCTGCCGGGGAAATTAAAAAAACGAGAGATGATTAGAGGACAGAGGAAAGAGGGATGTGGCAGAGCACAGAGGGATGGGGGGAAGGAGGATGAAAGGGAATGAGGATGGAGTGTTACAATGGGAGGGGAGGGAGAAGGAAAGGATGGTGAGAGGTACAGTAGAGGGTGAGAGAGAGTAGATGCAGATAGGAGGAGGCATAATGGGACAAGAGGTGAGAAGAAGGAAACAGAGATGGATAGAGGGGACAGGGAATGAAGGAAAGAGGTACAAATAAAAAGAGTTGTGAGTTTAGGTAATAGAATAAATGAAAAATACATGCGAAGAAGGAGAAAGGAGGAAGAGCTGGATCAAAGAAAACTGGAAGTGTCAGAGAGAAACATATATAATGAGACAGAAGTTAGAACAAGATGAAGAGTCTATGGCCATGCAAGCAGCTCTGTGAGGATGTACTTTCAATTTGAACATCAGAATATAAAATGTAGCAGGTTCACACCAGTGTTAGTTTATCATGCTAACACTTGCTAATTATCGCGCAAGTCAAAGGTGAGCTGAGGCTGATTGGAATGTCATTATCTTTGCTGGTATTTGGTCATAAATAAAAGTATTCAGTGTGATTATAGTGATGATGGCACTAGATGAAAAGTCAGGAGAGTCAGTAGGATAGAGGTGTTCAGTGGGTTACGTGTACAAACACAGAGTCTTCAAAGTGAACTTACTGTACTGAATCAAAAATGTCAACCTATTGGTGGCACTAGAGAAAAAAAGGAGGATCAACAAAGTCATCGTTGTCACTGACCAAATCAGTAGCGTTTTGCATTGAAGCTCTCCTCACTGGTGACTACACGCACCGCTATCAGCTCAGCTGTGATTCACAGTATGTTACCTCCTCAACCAAAGCTTAGTAAAAGATTGCAAAAACCTATTAACCGTATGTGCAGTTCTTGTATAGGCCGAATTTTTTCTGAATCAGTGCACAACGTCCTATATACAGCGATGCATTCACCTACTGTTGTATGTGCTGAAGTAGATTTGAACAATGATGCATTTACTTAACTGTTGTACGCACTGAAGTACACTGAACACTCGCTGGGATTGCTTGGCACAGGAAAAACTGAATGGAAAACTCAGTCTGGATCAAAGTGGTGGACAGATCAACCTTGCTATTTTGCTTGGCTAAAAAACATCAAATGCGCCCTCAATTAATTTGAGAGACATGGATGATATATAGAAATAAACAAAAGTTTTCTTTTAAGGAGAGAAAAGATTGAGATCAAAAGAAAGTCAAATGTTGCTTAATGGAAGGCTTTCTATCTTCCATTTTAATATACTTCCACATCCAAAACAGTTACAACAGGACAGATAGTTAGATTATGGAAGTACTTGAATTCTAACTGGATCAAAGACATAAAATATATGCATACTGCCTCTGTAGTTGCTGCAGGGAGCTTTTGCCCTGCAGCACATAAAGGACATCTGAAGGATGCTGCCTTATGTCCTATACTAAGCTTTGCCTCCATAAAAAGACAGGGATAGACAGGATAGGAAAAAGGGGAAGAGAGGGTAAAAAAGAGAAAGGGGGTGATTGGAGAGAGCTAGAGATGAAAAGACAGAAGAGCTAAAGACAGAGAAGCTGTGCATGCAAGACAAGAGCATGTGATCATCCCAGCTGAATCAGCAGTGTACTTTGGCTGAATGGAGATATACTTGATGCTCATACTCTGTGTTTGCAATTCATTTATATGTATCACTCCCTCCTTCTCTCTCTTATTCAGATTTGTCTTTTTCTACCCCTCATTCTGTCTCCATACGCCCGGCAGTCTCTTCCTCTCTCTCCAGCATTAACACATGCCCATCTTCTCCCTTTTGCCTCCACACAAAGAAAACCACCCAGATATGATTACTTATTCCCCTCAGTAGGAACATTTGCCAAAGAATTATTTACCCTGAGGCCTTGACTGTAGGAATAAGAAAATATACTGTAAAATGTAATACACACTAAGTGAATGTATTATGGGTGCTTTCATTCAGTGCCTGAAGGTGCAGCGAGTGAAATAGCAGTAACAGCCTGACACCAGCATTTGGACTGGCAAGCAATACATTTCACCATCTTTATTTACAGTATGTATTTATTGTATGCCAATCATATTGCACTACAAGCCAAAAGGGAATTAATAATTAGCTGGTAAATAATTGGAATATAAACACTCGCAGTTGTAGCCCAGGTTGTTTTCCTCGGGGGTGGGACACAACAAAACAATATCAATCTTTTCAATTATTCAGCAACAGATTGGACTTGGGCCAAGGAAAAAAAGTATTCCATATTATTCTCAATGTTAAGTAAATTACATTTGCCATTTTAAAATTGTGATGGACTCATCTGTCACTACACATCCATTGCCCACTGTGTTGGTGCTGTATTTGCGCACTGTGTCTGACAATTTTTAAATCAGAAAGATAAGGGAATCTCAATCACTTTCAGAAACCTCACTTACAAGTGCTTCCCCACAATAATGGTGCAATATGGACATAACATATTTCAAAACATTCAAGACATATTGAAGGCAGGACACTAAAATATACAATTAATTATCAACTTACTTTTGATATCACAATGTTCCACATGGTTGCATTCGTATAATCACTTTTAAGGGCGGGGATGAGCACCCTAGAGGACTGGGTGTGGTAAGCACTGCCTGAATCTCTTGTAATTAAGACAGTTCAACACTCTGAGAGGAGCAAGACAACCATAATCAGAATCTGAAACACTTTCTTGTAACGGCGAACCCCAGAAAGTTCAATATTGATTACCGAAGAGGGTTCAATGTCAGCGAAACCTGTTGCTAAACCCAGCTTGAACAACTTAGCCGAGTTCACAGCTGATCTATTGGGTTGTTGAGGTAACAAGTTCCTTTAGAGGTTAGCATTCACCTAACATGAGATACCTACTCCTTTACATGAGTACTGCCATGATGCAGTTTTCAATCAATTTGGTGAGAGGTGAGATTAAAAGGCCTTTGAGAAGAGGATCATTGGTTTGATCCCATGAATTGGCCAAGAAAATCTACCACAACAAAAACAAGGCACTTAAACCCCAAATGCTTAAATGGAGCAGCTCAGTGGTCAACAGTAGCCCCCTGTTGTGAATATACAAAACGTAAGATTATTATTGTGAAGTAGGGCACTGTCGGAGAAGACTTACCCTGGATAAATAAAGTTTTAGGAAATGTTAAACTAAATGCAAAATAGGTCACTGACCTGTTTCCACTGAGCCCCAAAAGAGTAAAAAGGATTTAATAAGTTTTCAGAATAATTAGAGTGCAGTGAAGTGATACTGTAGTGTAGTCACTTTTCCTATGCATATTCCAGACAAGCTTAGTGTGTGTCTTTATACCTTTATAGTTATTCAACATGCTGCGTTTCATTACTTATAATCTCCTATGTAGTGTATACTGTAAACATCTTATTTATTTGATGACATTTTCTTTATTTTCACTCTGATTATTCCTATATGCTTCGAAAAATATTTAGTCTTTAATGCCAGTAAAGCCCAAAGATCTGAATAAGCTATAGTTAGGTGGTCGGTTAGGCAATCAATTAAGTCATTGTGGGAAATAAAGAGTTTGTGCACTTCAGCTGCTCCAACTGAACTGATGTCACAGAAATATTGCACTCGACTGAAACTGCATTGCTTAGAGTAAAACTGATTTTAAAAAAGGTGGAGAGATTATAGCACTGCTGACAGTGGCAGGTGATTAACATCATGATTTCGGTTCTCCACACTTGCAAGTCATATCTTCTTACAACATTGCTTTGATTTCAGACATTTCTACAGCCTAATATTGCTTTTTGCACATGTCACAGTGTCCTTTCTTGTTGGTCATTTGCAGTTAATTTTCTGAGTTTTGTCTCTTTTCTGGTTATTGTAGTGAGGCTATTCAGAGGAAAGACAGTGCATTTTTATAACTGATAATCGATAATCAGTTATATGCACAGTCTGCAAAATCTGTCTATACAAATGGAATTTATTGTTGGTTTGGACATAAGAACCGAATCCTAATCTCACCTAGGGCACCAAATGGCTAGAGATGGCCCTGCCTGGCTGTAGACTGAAATGAAAAACAAGGTAACACTTACAATACGTAAATTTACGCAAATACAAAAATATTTGTGGTTACTAAGGAACAAGTGAGGAACAAATCAGGAACAATCTGATAATTATAATGAATCGTTAGTGAGTAGTTCCTGAATAACTCTGATTCAAGAACTATATAACAGATAATGATGAGCTCCTTGAGAACAGACTGGGAGATACTATATTAATGAATCATTAAGCAAGGATTTGTTCATATCTGTGAATCAGAATAATGACCACTTTCCTCATGAGTTGTTACTTGTTTAACATTCATTACTTTAGTTACTAAGTTGTCTGTCATTACCTAACCATTACTCACCCCTTTTGTGCACCCCCAAGTAAAGTGGCACATCATGATTTATTAATAGAGTATCTGTTCTCTAGTAACTATCTATCTATAGTCCTCGAGTTATTCAGGAACTTCTTTTTAACAATTCCTTAATTATCAGTTTGTTCCTTACTCGTTCCTTAGAGACCACTCACATTTGTGTTACTGAAACAGTAGTTTAACTACAGTACAACTCCTTCTCAAAGAAGATAATGGCAGTGCAGTATATTCCTTTCCCTGAAAAATATATGAAATTGTTTGAGAATTAAATAAAGAATAATGAAACTAAATACGTTTTGACAGCCAGTGACACATTACATTGATTTGAATGGATGCCCTTCAGGCCTTGCTGGATTTTTGGATATTTATACATCAGAGAATCCCACACTCCATTTAATACTGACTCCTCAGATGAATTTACAGTAAACACAACTGCACACCACTTTATAGAGAAGGAGAGAGCTGAAAAAAAGAGAGAGAAGTGGAGAATGAGTTCTTGTCTGAATGCATCTCCTTGTCTGAGCTGCCTCAGTGTGTGTGTGTGAGCGCGCGAGAGAGAGAGAGAGAGAGAGCGAGCATCAGGCTATCCTGTCACATAAAATGCCAAATATCTTCACAGACCACCACCAGTGAAGCACAGGGATTAATGGGCCATTGGAGGCTACTTGACATTTCTGATGCCTATTTCTTCTGCAGGGAATGAGAAACAAAACACTGGAGGCCCACACGCAATGACACAGGCAGACATCAGGCAAACAATGCAGGAATCTTCAAAAATACACTTACATAATATGCTGCAGGTGTTTCAACATAAAAATATCTCAGAGATTTTAGCAAACTCAATATGTTTCAGCATTCTACATACATAAACATACCCCCACAACACACACACACATTGTACAAAAACACAGAAATTCATAGAGAGAGAACATGTGTAAATAAATTTGGCTGATGGATTAAACAGCAGACTGATTATTCAAACCTCTCTATCTTAACAGTTTATTAGACACACACACAGTCCCATTTATCAATATACTGTAGAAAGACTGGACTATCAGTTATAATGTCAATATCAGTTAGACACTCTTTCTGTTCAGCTAAATTATGCACAGAATGTGCACTTTATAAATCACGATGATACACGGGCTGAGTTAAAACAGACAAGTTAAACTTGTAATGGAACAAAACCTACAGGGTCATAGGTACCCATACCTCCTTCAGCTTACTACTGCCTGGCCATTAATCTTCGCCATGACTCTCTGATATAACTAGAATTCATCTTTGAGCTCATCTAAACCAATCATTTGAATTATCTGTCATGTGACTGAGCTAGTTTGAACATCAGAGCAAGGGAGGAAGAGGAGCAACTTCATCAACACTGCATCCCGGGCAAGTGGGCCCACTTTTTAGTAAAGGTTGCATTGGATATTCATCATTTTTTGATATAACTTTGGCTTTTCAGTGTGCTAAATAGAACATTTTAAGTGCCATAGCCTCTGGTGCCTCATGAATTAGTGCAAATGGCTACATACAACTCCATAATGGGGAAAAATGCAATAAACCTCAGTATGAAAAGAAAAGGCTGATTTGCACATGTCATAAAGTGTCACTATTTGCTTTTACCAAATAAGTCATCGTACTGCTATTAAGAAATATTATGTGTATTTTATGTGGAATTGTAATGATTCCAGATATTGTTATGATCCACCATTTCCATTACAAATGGTAGATTTTGTACATTTGTAATCGACAACGTCTGGCAAAACACTACAGGCTGATCTCTGTTTAAACACTTTGTTTTCACTGAAGCACCCGACTGCCTCAAAACTCCTCGCTCAGAAGTTGCACTTGGCCTTCAACTCTGAATTCAGTGGTATTCACATCTGAATTTGCTCCTCAAGTCTTTATAACAAATTAACCCATTTGAAGGAGCTCAATCAGGAAGATTACTTGATTCTATTCCTTAATTAATTTTGTCACCAAAACTTTGCCCCCTGGCTTATACCCTCATATATTTTCCTGCTTCCCTCTATTTAAACTTAAAGAGGTCGATCTGGCCCTCCTGGTTCAAGCCTTAAACTACCATTCCCCTATCTGACCCACACCAACATTATTCACTAATCAGCATGTTAAATTAACCCAATTATCTGCACCTGTGAGTGCTGCCTGCCACTTGTGCTGCCAACATCTTACCCCCACCTTCTCCACCACCACCTGAACCCCACAGATTTTGAGTAATCATGACTGTGCTGTAGGACTGAGTTGCTGAATAATTTTGGGGGTTCATCCCAATAAATTAGCACTACGCTCAGATGAAGTCTGCACCAAACATTGATCAAATTTTTATAATCAGTCTCTTAACTTCTAATTGAACTACGTTTGGTTAAAGGGGCAATATGTAAGAACTGAGACTACTCTCCACCTGTCAACTGGGGGCAGCTTATCACGTATCAGGTCATAACTGCTGCTAACTGCCAATAGCTAGTTAGCTCAGTTAGCCATGCAGCTAACTTAGCGGCCCTAATAGCTGACTGAGCATCAGAGAGGAAGGTCGGGCATCAGAAGCAGTGCCAGCGTGTAGAGCCAGAATATTTTTCATATTTAACTCAGTGGATTAAGCATTTATTTTCGACCAAACTAGAGTTCGTGATTTTTGTTAAAGTGGAAAGACTTAACCAAGATGGTTTAGGTGAGTTTTATTTTGTTGAGTGTGAATGAAGTGTGTTTTGGACGTAATAGTTCGGTGAAAGAGAGAAATGTGAATTCAGAATATGTACGGTTGTTTTTATCTGTTTGATAAGGAAAATAGGAGTAAGAATATTTCCTTTCTTGACATTTTGTGAGTTTATTTGTTTATTTATTACACGTAAACTGAAGCTAAGAGAGCTTAGCGAATTTGCCGCTCGCACACATCTCCCATCTGGAACTACCTGAGCCATACTTTTGGAATATTGCCTCTCAAGACACAAGTGGTATTACAACACAGGACGGGCCAGGGCTAGCAGGTTAGCATGCTAATTTAATTTGATATCTCTGCAACACAATACATTTTATGATGTCTTTGAAATGACATCATACCTGTTACTTCTCCACATTCCGTTTATACAGAACTCATTTTTTTAATGTTTTAAACTAAAATTCTTTAAAATGTCTGCTGCAGTTAGCACTATGATTGGGTGGCTGACATTTGTTGTTTGTTGCTGCAGTGCATTTATGTTTTATTTGAACCTCTGACTTCCAACACGTGTTGGCTGTTCATCAACAATATTTTTAATTAAAGAAGCTACCAAATGTTTTGATTGACATTAATTAATTTCTTAGTACCATGACCTTTGAATATGCATGTGAATCTGAGTAAAATGTTGAAGCCACAAAAGTTTTGATAAAATACGATTGCAATTAATGTTATTAAACGTAGATTAAACAATTTCTTTGAGACCATCCAGATCAAAGTAGATTTTCAGAGTTTCAGTTTGGTTAGTTTCTTTTTCTCAGACTTTCTAGTCACAAATGACAGAAAGACTCCATTTGTATGCAACTAAGATCTAGATGTTGATGGGTAACTGTGCCTGTGTTTTATTCTGATGTTTAATGCTTAAGCACTAAATAAAGTGTTTTATATTCTTGTAATGACCATAAAGGATTTCATTTCACATTTTATGACTCTGCTGTGTGCTTGATAATAAGGAGCTAAGGCAATTAAGTCTTATCAGCTCTGTCGGGGGGTACTGTGCATGCTTAGTGTTTTGTTTGTTCGTGGAAGTGGTGTATTAAACCATGTTATGTCTAAATACATTGCTGTGTGTGAGAGAGAGAGAGAGAGAGAGAGAGAGAGAGAGAGAGAGAGAGTGTGTGTGTGTGTGTGTGTGAGTGCATGTGCATGCTTTCCTGTGTTGTGCTTCTATTTGATTCATTTATGACATCTGTGTGTGTTTTCCTGTAAGTACGTGTATGTTTATTATGTGTGTGCATGAGTGTCCATATCATGCATTGAGTGGTTATTTTAAATACATATACCCATCATACCATCTGCAAGGCCAATTATGTGCTCATGTGCACTACTGTTTTGCTTTGTTTGTCCTGTGTGCATGTGTCTGATTGAGAAATAACTACTGCATCTGTATGTATGCACTTTCATTAATGTATTCGTGTGTGTGTGTGTATGTCTGCATTTAATATATGTTAGTTGACTTATATACAGTACATGCATGTGTGTTAGCAAGTTGTAGACAAGAGAGCCGTGTCAGTGGCGTGTAGAGAATCAGAGGACCGATAAGCTTGTCATAATAATCCTCCCTTAGCCTTGTGTATCAGGCCAGCTCAGTGCGCCTACCGACTGATAATCTGTCACAAACACATCAGACAACAGACAAGCATACACAAAACACATATAAGCACAAACACAAACAGACACACAAACTTACACACAGAAACAGAACTCTAACTGCAGTCACAAAAACCAACAAAAGAAATTGTGCAATTAAACAAATAAGACCGGACCTAAATTAATTATGTCATTATAAATCTAATTTAGTTGTTGCAATAGTAACAGCTGATGAGGATCCAGTTAAAAAACAAATGAGCAAATAACGCATCGTTGTAATTGGTGAGCTTCACACACAAATTCTCGCACTGCACTGAAAATCTTTTCTATTAATGAAAGATTTTCTGAATACTGTGAGGTCGCTGCTCCAAGATATTCAGTTGCATGACAGCAAAATGAATTGTAAATTCATGAATACACAAACAGTGTTTGTATTTGTATTTACTTGTATTTGAGTAGATGGAAGTGCTCTAACATACACAAACCAACCCATATTCTGTATGTACTAACAAACAGGGATGGAAGTGATATGTTAAACCATGTTTTGCCTACATACACTACTTTGCTAAATACGAAAATACCACTAGAATTAGAACAAGCTCAGGATATGGGTGGACAGTGGAGAAGTGGTTTATTCTTCTATGAACGGTTGTAATACTTTTTTCCAGTATGAAAAATTGTCACTATTAGAGTCCATTGAAACTGACATCAAATCAAGCTGACAGCAGTCTCCTTTTTCCATTAAGATCAATTCAATAGATTTTGAGTAGACTATCACTTTAATACTGTTCACTCTGTTTTGTCTGAAAATATTTAAATGTATTTCTTGTAAAAAATTGTAATACATTTTGTCATAGGTTTTGATTACAACGGTTAACTTTTATTTACTAAATGCTTTATTTTAATAGTAGAAAAAGGTCATCAATCATTATTGCATCATACTTTTTGTTGCCAAAATTAAAGCTGATTTGCATGATTTGATGTGAATGTAATGTGCGACTACTATGCTTGTTCATGGTGAATTTGCATCACACACAGATGGTCACAGGGTCACATGCCTCTGATTAAAGGGTACCATAACTCAGCCTGGAGTTACAGAATCTCTTATTACTAAAAACTGGGAGTGGAACACAGATGAACAGAGCATGTCAGAACACACACACACACGCACACTTACCTAAACATACACACCCACATGCTCCGTAGACGTGCACTCACCTCTCTCCCCTCCTACACATTCATACAATGCAAGCACAGCAGAATAAACCAGCCTTACAAGAACTGCATGCCCCATTGCTCATATTGTGACACACACACATACATGGGTAGGCACACACTTGCGTGTTCATACACACAGATGTTGAGCTCATTAAGAGATTCCCAGAGGGTAGCCAAGAAAGGCCAGCAACTGTGGGAACCTGGAGGAATCTGCCACTCTGACTTGAACAGACACATTCAAGACATTCAGGAAATTACACAATAGATCAAGTTAATATGTTGCTGGATTTTGACAAACTAAATATATAGACTTATATAAATGATGGGTTAACATAAATAATTTAGAGATAGATCCACAGTCTCTTGTCTATCAAAACAACTTACCTTTTCAATTACAAAAAATGTTATTTATTGCTATTACTAGGCATCTTCATAGACCAAAGTGTAACATAACATGAAAGCGCGCACAAAATCATAAAGTTTTTGAAATATCCATCCATCCATCCATCAATCCTCTACCGCTTATCCGGTTTTGGAATATGTTGCTGACAAAGACCAAACAACAACAAGTAGCAAACAAAAATTTACTTATCCACAATGGGAGCAGAAATATGGGCGTTTCAGGCGATGCTAGCCACAAAATGTATTATTATAGTATCAAAGAGTAACCCTCTACAGGCTGTTAAGGTGTTATTTCAAAGTTGGTAAGTTTCTTCAGTCACCAATCTGCAATAGTAAGTATTCACTGCAGAAAATAAGTATCGAAACACGCACAACGTCTCAAAACACTTAATTCACTTTTTCTGTACATCTGTACTCTCAATATGTTCCAAACACTCAACACAATATGGATACATAGTATACATACAATGCTTCTGTCTGACTCCGCATGCACAAGCTGAACTTATAGGTCTTAAAACAGTTAAATGATTCTACTCTGCCACAGCTGCAAAACTAGGAGATGAGATTTCTTTTTACTTAATGCCTGTTCATTTCAGAACAGGGTTTTTTTCATTTTTAAAATTGTATAGGTTAAAGAGTAAAGTTTACTGCAGTTTTTATGTCATGGCTTCCAGGCTTTTGGTCAGTACACACATACTGTATGTATATGGCAACATGCACACACACACACGCGCACGCACACACACACACACACACACACACACACACTGGTCACGTGTCCCTCTACCAAAGCTAATCCCCCTTTATCTGACATTAAGCCAAAGGATGGAAGGATGAAGAGGTAAGCAGGGGATGAGGCAGGGAGGACAAAAGAAGAAATAGGCAGAGAAAAGAAAAAGAGAACAATGCTCTTTGCCCTAGTCACCTTTGACCTGTCATGTCAGGGCTATTAGTGGTGGAGTATCTGATGTCGTGTGTCTGCAGAGACGTTGGCATTTTGAGTCAAGATCTTTCTACATTTCAAAAGCAAGATACGATTTTAAATTTGCACATTTATACCCACACAGTTGCTTTTAGAAACTTTTTCAATCACCAGTTTTCAGTCGCATATAAAAGGCAATTTTCATGTGTGACTCATTTCTCACCAGAACAAAACCAAGGTTGTAGAATTTGTGCGAACGTACATGCAGATGTAAGCCCACACAGGCATGTGTAAACAAGGACTGCAATGGAGACCAATATACACATACTGAGAGAACACACACACACTTCTTCCTGTGAGTCTGTTACATTATTGTCTTCAAAATTATATAGGGACAGATTCTGAGAGAGAGAAATGTGGTATAAAAGGTATCACTTGATGACTACACCATCTGTCTCTCTAAGCCAAAGCCTTAATTTCAGTTTCTTCCCTTCTCTGTCCTCTCTTTCTCCAAAGAGAACAGTTTGCCCTCATTTTGATTCCAGTTCCCAAATGAAATTCAGATAGAGAACAACAGTTCTCTATCTTTTCCCTCCTTCCTGTTCTTTCCTTCCTTCTCTGGCTTTTCATCCTATCCTCCTCCTTTTAATCCTCTTTTCTTCCTCTTCTCCCTCTTTTTGCCAAAGTCTTCGTATCATGATGGATCCAACGCTGGCCCCAAAAACACCACCTGAGGAGGTCTGTTTTTCATATAGTAAATATGGCTTTTATGAGACCACACGCACAGACACACACATTAATGGACATATTATCAGGACAACACCAATTCTGGGAAACCAGCCCGGTTGGACCAAAACCAGAAACTCTATTATAGTGTGTGTGTGTGTGTGTGTATGAAAAATAGAAAGAAGTGGATACATCAGCCTCGTTTGTCTAAAGTCTTTTGTAATTCTATACAGTAAGTAAGGTACATGAATTGGCATGACTTTGTGCATAAAACACCGTCATGGATTATCAGAAATGTACAAGTACTAACAGTATCTTCCTTAAAGGTGGGGTATGCGATTCTAATCCAATGCACGTCTTGTCAAATTCAGCGAATATCTCTTCAAGGTCCGCTAGCTGTCCGTTCAGTGTGTACGTTGACCGAGCCACACAACTCTATTCCAGCCATTCCAGGCCATGATTTGTGTGTCAGGTAACGTTAAATGACTTGCCCACCGACGTTCAGCTTACTTTCTATAGTATTAGGAGAGTAGTGCAGCAGTTACAGTGACTAGGTGACGTCTGATTAACATCCAAAACTTGGATCCGTGTATTCTAGTGTGTTCATAATAAAGTTTGAGAGCCATGCAAATTACGTTAGTTTCCAGCCCTTGAAGACTATTGAAAGTGTACTCTGTGGAGTAACGGGTGAGTAACAGGGATATTAAGATGATATATTTGAGTCTTTTAAATGTAAATCTTTTAATGTGATTAACTAAACAAACGAAATTCTTTTTAACCCATTTAATTGTGTCACCTCCACTGTATTGAGGTGCGATGGGAAATCTCAAATCTGGTCATTCAACCAAAACTATCTGCTAAATACCACTAGTGCTAAGCGAAAATTATATATAATATTATATATTATATACGTGTTGAATAATTTCAAGAACAGAGGCATTTATATCATTACGATTACTGAATAAATAAGTATGTTCATTTCTTGTCCACAGCAATCTGCACTTAAATTGAGAAATAAAAAATTGTACATTGACAGCCATAGCAAAGAGCAAATGCAAAATTACAAAAGAAGAAACAAAGCTAGGGACATGGAGTTTCGTGTAGGAGGGAAGTTTATGACCACCAGCCACATCTGATGTCCCTCTTGGACAAAATAGATGCTGGATATCTGGACATATCTGCAGACGTTTGGCAGGGATGGATCAGACATGCAAAAGCTCCTTACCTAGGTGTATGTATGTACTAACCTGTTATTTATTAAGCAATATTGATATAAAAAATGTTTGGAATATTCAGCCTCCACTTGCTTCAATGCTGAAGTGTATATCAGTAAAAAGGATTAAACCAGCACCTTTAAATATATTGGTTGATGTATCTGCCTGGAAGCAAGCCTGCCGCCCCCATATACACAGACACATTAGACATTAAGGTTACTCTACAATACATCTGTGTATTGTGAAGTCTCGTCAGGGAACGTAAGACTGATGCCATATCATTCAAGCAGACACATGCTGCGGACACACACACACATATAGAAAGAGAGGAGTGGAAAATACAGTAAGAGAAGGATTATATCTGCTAGTGACACTGCACTGTCATCCACCGAATAGTAATAATGCTCTAACTCCATATTCAACCAGTATTACTGAATATACTACAGTTTAAAGTAGAATTTATAGTATTTTATCATGTTTGGTCTATGGTCTGTATCTGTTTTGACCATTAATGTGATTTATGTTCTTCATATGTGAAATTATTGTCTATGTTGATGTCCAGACATTTCTCTGTTTCACTATTCTAACAATTTCAACTGGGTAAAAGAAGATTCAGATGTATCTGTGTGTGTGTGGGTGTTAGTCTGCATGTGTGCATCATGAGCATGCATGGTGTATGATACATTTGTCCCTGCCAGCGATTTTTACGTGTACTTACAAATTCACTCCCCGAGTGCATTATGCCTTTGAAGCTCAGCAGGGTAGTCTAATAGCTTTTAATTTTAATTAATTTCCTCTTTCTATTAATAACCTATATCATTCCCTAAGTGGTTATAAGTTTTAAAGGTGCTGCATTACTCATTAGCCAACTGCTTGGGTAATGGGAAGGCTTTCTGCTGAGTCAGCAGAAACATCAAGTTTGGCAAGTTCATCCCATAAAGTCTAAATAACTGTTAAAATTAGATGGGATGGCATGCATAGACATGGTGGACAAGATATGAGAGTGAAGGGGAGATGCTGACAGTAAGTGTGTGAGAAAGTGACAAAAACAGTGAAAGGGACGATGAATATCGTATATGAGTGTGCCTTGAGGGGAATTAGTCTGGTCACAAACACAGTTATAAACTCAGGGGAAGGGTTGAAGGCACTGCTTTGTTTTTCTGCAAAGTTCAACATGTAACACCATACCATTTTACAATGGTGGATAAATCACTATGAAATGTACTTACTAAAATTACTTCAAGCCTTTGGCTTGCACAAAGCTGCCTATTGAATGATTCCTGGCAATCCATTTCTATTTACTTATTAGAATGCTCAACAAGTGCAATCATGTCATCTGTGTCGTATTAGAGGAGTTGTGAGAACCTATTTTAAACAGTGAGTGTGATCTGAACAGACAGAGGAATGGTGTCCTTTACAGTAATTCCTTGGTAATATATATTTTAATTATTAAAGCATTATACAGTTTAATGTTCCAGTTGCACTTAGTCTTTGCCATCTTTATGTTCTATGACTAAAATTTACTTTTATGCATGCAGTATGTAAGTAATGGTATGTAATGGCCTCCCTTGTGTCCTCAGAACCCAAGTGAGCTCATGTCAGCTGTTCCCTTAGCTCTCTATGTAGCCTAATGCTTACAGACTTCCCCTCTCTTGAGTTAGCTCATGGTACGTTTCCTCTCCTGTGCCTGGCTGTGGTGACCCTCCCTGTGCTCTCATCTGAGGGTTTCCTACAAAAATGTTCCCCCTTTGGCGCATTTCCTCGGGCCACTTTGAAGGAGAAAGTGTGCCAACACTAACATAAAGTACTAATAACATACAACAGATGGATAGCGAGATAGACACATAATGTTAGATCATTCTCTTGGATATAATGTTTTTAAAGCATTTTAAAGCATCTCGCTCAGTTACACACCCACATTACACACAGACACACACTCATCGTGAGCGCGCGCCTCAGTCTGCAGACTTTGACGCGTTGACTTTCAAAGCGCAGACGCCTCAGATAGGGACCGGTAGGCTAAACTATGCGGGATATTTGTCAGTGACTGAACAGAATTTATTTTCTCCACGGCGATAATAAGTTCGGCGCCTGTGATCTCATGTCTGACCGTGAACGGAGCTATATTACCCTCCACCTGCGCTGCATTGTTTCGGAGTTTTGCTGCTGGTGTCTGAGGGCGCGTAACTTTCGGGAGAAGACAAACACTTGGACTTTGGGGCACTTCGGCACAGGACGGGACGTCGTGTGCGCCAGGCGTCAGGCATAGGCGTCAACAAGTGGCTCTCATTTTGCGGGTAGAAGATTATGAAAGCTTGACGTTGGAAAGTTAGTTTCGTTAAACAGACTTTCTTGGCAGCGGGGTGTTATTTGAGCCACTCGGAGGTGAACAGGACATTTACTGAGTTCTTTAAAGCGTGTACGAGTTTGTGATCAGCATGAGTGGACCGGTGCTTTTCCAGATGTGGATGGTTTTGTTGTTGGAGACTATGACCGGGGTCGGGAGGGCCCAGGTCGCCACCGCCAAAGTGATGAGGGGTAACATCAGGAGAGACGGTGAGATGTCTTTATTATTTCATTCTTTTGTTGTTGTGCTTGTTGCTTGTGTGTTTCTTTACTGCTGAAACTGTGTCACTGTAACACTCAGTGATATAGTGACCATCTTGTAGCAAAATCTACTTAATTATAATTATTTTTTGGCTTAGGTGACGTTATTATGTGTGTAACTTGAAGGCTGTGGCTTTTTTCATAAAAGCATCTATTTTTGTTCTTTTTACGTTCTTTCGCAGCTGTAATGCTGATTTGAGAGGATATACATTGGGACATTTAAATGACAAACTGGAAATACTTTTCTTGCAATGGCTGAATTACTTGTTGACACACTGATAAAAAAACGTGTTAAGAGAGAGAGTGAGAATGCAGCAACAGAGAGGGGACAGAAAGGATAAATGATGTAAAGTGGGTAAAAGAAGCTGTGGAGAAAGAGGAAGAGGAAAGTCTGTTAGATGACAAGCTGCTTCACATTTGTCAGATTTTGAAAACTGAATAAGGAGCATGCATGTCTCAGACAATTGTGTGCTAGCATCCAGTTATGAGTGGGACTTCTATCAGTGCTACAGTGCATCTCTACTTCATTGAAGCTGAATTTTTCAGATTCCCTGAGCTTCCTGCCTATCTAACTTCCTGCAGGTGCGCCATGCTTACTTTTCAAGAGGCCCTGAGGCTAAATTCATGGTGCTACAGTACCTTTGATTACACACACACACACACACACACACACACACACACACACACACAGGCATGCACACAGCTACACGGTTGCTTTTGGCAGGGAAACATGAAAGTCAGATTGTATTAGGTTCTAACCTGGACGGCTGCCCCAGAGGCCTGTTTCACCTCTCACTCCTGTGTGTGTGTTCATAACAAAAGAATAACATGGAGGGGTAAGAAATGACTTAAAGTCTGACTGTCCACACAAAGCCCACATGTCAGTGAACTTTGCTCCCCATCAAATAGGCTACCTCTGAAAAAATCTGATGTTCAGATTTTTTTTTTTTGTTAGTGCATGTAACTATTCATGATAAATCATTTTATGAACCAATCCTGTCGTGGTTGTAATAAGCACAGTCTAAACACACTTTGATAATAAATAGAGATTCAGCCTGAGTGCTAAGCATCCACAGATGTTTGATTGATGGATTGCAACCTGTCAGAAGCAAAACAGTTGCTGGGTCTAGTCCAGTCACAAGTGTGTATTTAAATGAAGTAGCACATCATAGATGCCACCTCAGAAAGTGTCAGCTCTGCTGCAGCAGTACACTAAGACAACAAAGAAAAGGCTTGTTACAAAATTAAAGTTGATACTGTAAGAAAACGACAGCTGCACTAACTCTATTTGGTCAAGATACAAAATACCAATAGGATAAAAAGTGTCCATTCTCTCACTGAATGGGAGAAGAAAAAGTATTAAGCAGGAAAGATCAGAAGAAGGCAGTGTTAAAGTTGTAACAAGGTTTTATGGTTCTTTTTAGAAATGGGAGTTTTTACTAGACATGTGTACTAGTTATACAGAATATCTTCTAGTTGTATTTTAAGTTACCAAGAAAGAGTCAGTCTTACAAACATGTAAACTGTGAACTTAATTCTTATTAAGTTATTCACCACAAAAGTTCACCACTTCTTTGTGCTGGACCAGGGGTGCTTCAAACCTGCACAGGCCTTGAAAAAATATTTTTTATTATAAACACATTTTTAAGGTTAATTAATTTGGTAAAATTTAAATCAAAAGAAAATCTGTCCTACTGTTGCACATATCCCTGAGCTGTCAGACTTGCCATCTGTCCAACTAATCCAAAATGTGGGAACTCACTGTGTAGTTGTTGTCAGGAAATGATTGGTTTACTGCTCTCAGTGATTTAAAAGATGGCCACTAACATTTCAGAGACAGTTGTTCTCCAAGTCTCTGCACCCAGACACTGGCTGGAAATCATGCTTCATCTTAGTATTAACTTCATAGTGTTGCACAGTTTCAGAGGGTCAGCATTTCAATCACAACTCTACCAGCAGTCATTAAAACAATGGAGTGTTCTATCACAGGAGCTTTAAAGATGAGATAGCATAAGTATTTTTTAACACTGTCACTCAGTGGGAAAGGGGCAGCCACTTACTGAAGAGTTGTCAAGCCATCTTTATGTTAATATCAAATCAGACTGAATTTTTTGATCTCTTGATGATCTTTTGTTGCACAAGACTATGAGTCGCTTTGATTCTTCTATTGAGACAGAGTGGTTGTTAGATGCTGCATAGGCTTTTAACAGCTCTTTTATCCACTGCATGCAGTCTTACGAAAATACACTTTACCCAGAAGTTATCTTTACATATGTGTGTGTGTGTGTGTGTGTGCCCCTGTGTTTTTTGCATTCACAGTCAGCTTATGGGGAATATAAGAGCTTAGTTCCGTTATTTGATTGACTGGTGCTGATTTGCTGTGTTTTCATGTGCAGGAGTGAACCTCAACCTGGTAGGGGCTCCACAGCTTTCACTCCATCCATTTACTTGAATCTGCCCATGTGTGTATCTTTCTTTATTTGAATGTGTGTGTTCTGACAGAATGTCTTAGCTCACTTCAAGGAATTCCCCCCAAGGTTTTTTCTCCTGTGTTTGTTTAGCGTTCTGCTCGTTCATTTTGTCTGCCATTGAAGTGTGTCTGTGTGTGCATTTAAGAGGTTAAAATACACATGTAAAGACACAGAATAAAGTAAAAACTATGGCCTTACTCCCCTGAACAGCTTATCATCTCTGCTGAAGAGACCAGATGACCCAGATAGGATAAAACCTATAACAAACATTGTACGCGTGTGTACGCGTGTGTACGCGTGTGTACGCGTGTGTGTGTGTGTGTGTGTCCTAGCAGCACTTGCGGACAGGGAAATATGTACATGTGTATGCAGGCGCAGACAGAAACAGACACACAGTAGTCAGACACTGACACGGCCACCCAGTCACAGTCAAAGGATAAATCATGCCATTCACTACTAACAGAAATTATTACACATATTTAACTTTGTTCACGTGGCTCGCAAATTCACTTATCTTCATTCAAGTAACTGTCATTTTTGATGTTATGTAATATTTAATATACGTTTTTCATTAGATGGCCTATTTATTAATTAATTTCTTATAGCCAAGTAGGAATGCTTGTATCATAGTCAATACTGCAATTGTTTTCTGAAGTCAAAATCAAAAAGAGAAAATGCTGTCATCAGCCCTGCATGAATAGCTAAAATATTCTATTCAGACCACTTTTTATCAAATTACCATTTTTTCTTTTCATGTGTAATTCCATGGCACACCTGTGCTACTACGAATGTTCAAAATCAGTGTTGTAGAAACACATGAACACATACACACACTAAGTTTGAACAAACAGACCTTGCAAACATACAGTGTTTGTATCATGAAGCCATGAAGCTCACTGTTCTTTATTATTTATAAAGGCTCCTGGCATATCTTTTCTGATACCTTCTCTTCTTTCTTCCAATAGTTCTTCTCTTATCAGTTGCCTTCCTCTCTCAGCGCTGTCTTATCAGTCTATGCCTTGCCACATATCACTTCATCTCTCCAGATCCTCCTCTTTCAATCTCTCCCATTCCTGTCTTTATCTTCCCATCTCCCCCCATCTGTTTCAGCTCTTTTTAATCAAAAGCTATTTCAACCTGTCGGCTCTGTGAGCAAATATAATGTTGCAAACTGTGTTACAGACATGCACCCCAGTACACTGGCACAAAACAAAGCTACCTGCACAAGGACTATACATTAAGTCTACCTTTGTCAACCAACAGAAATTTTAACATTTATTGTGAATAAACCTAAAATATACATTCACTATAAAGAAGGGGCACAGACACAGAGAAAGAAAACAAAAAGGGACAGGTTACACAGTAATACATGCATATGGTCATGCAGACAAGCGGCATGTGAGTGGCTGTGCTCACAAAACCATGTGTGCTCTCATACTCGAGAGCACACATGAGCTAGGCGTTGATGATATCAGTGAGTGTGATGTCATGGTTCTTGACTGTGTCTAAAAACTCAAGGTGGCCTTGCCTCTGATAACACACACACAAAGAATATACAGTCATTCACCAATTTCAATTTCTCACATAGATGCATATCAAAACATGTTTGAGCATCCAAACGTAAAATGTGCAGCAAAAGAGACAAATGTGCTTTTACATAAAGCAGTAGAGGTTGTGAGGCACTTTTAAAAGTAGAGAAGTGTATTTGAAACAATCTCACCTCAAGGTCCATGTAATAACTGTTTTCCGGAGCTTTTGATTATATCACACAATCTTCCTCAGCAGATTTAGTTGACCTAGTCGTAGATATTTAATTTTTTTTTTTTTTTCTGAGCACCTTAAAGCTAGGGTAGGTAACGCTGGAGAAACTAGCAAGAGACAGCTAGATTTAGAAAATATCCAACCTACCCCGACCCTTCAGGCCTCCCTCCAAACCCACTCTCCCAAAACACATTTTCATGCACAATGAGTGCATGGACAGAGAGTGCACAGACAGACAGGCAGGCCAGTCAATCATTTCATTGAGGCTGAATGAAATGATGGGTTGATTACAGGGAAAAGAGAATTTCAACAGATACAATAAAACATGCTTCTGAAACACACTACTTACCCTAGCTTCAAGGACTTATTCTACTCTGATGAGATTCAAAGTTCATTCTTGGAAACAGCAGTTGACAAAATCTTACTCTAAGGTCCATTTAGTAATGTTTCTGGGGCTTTCAATCATATCACACAATCTTTCTAAATGTAAACTAATCTATATCTAAGCTAAAATTTTAAAAAGGTCTAAAGTCTAAAAGACCATCCTAAATATAATCTTACTCTGTGCATTGAGGTGCAGGAAAACAAAGAAACCATATTATGATTGATTGAAGACAGGATGGCTTATGGCTTCCAAATGTTTTTGTGTCTCCTTATTAAGCATGTGGGTGACAGCAGGGAGGAGTGTCACTGAGCTTAGTGGAATTCATGAGTCATACTCAGGACACCCTGCATGAAACTACTCCCCACCCACCCAGCCAGGCCGACACATACACATGCAAACACAATTACAGGATCTCCCTTTCAAGGGAATCCCCCAACAAATACTTGTCATCTCACACGCACACTTTTTATACATGAATAGAATGAGACAAAGTTACCCCACCCCTAAACATTTGGCAGACAGTCTTTTCCTCTCCTGCACAGAGATAATAGGGTGGTGACCAGTTGGACAGTCTGACAGGAGAGGAGTGTGTGCAACAAGAGAGAAGCAAAGAGTGAGAAGATGCCTTGGAAATTGAGTGCAGACAGTTGAAGGCTCATATATGTGGTTGTGCTCAGATTTTAGGAGGAGTGGGCAGCAGGAGAGAATTGAAAGTTTAGAAGGGAGCTTAGAAGAGTTAGAGGGCACAGAGGAGGAGAGGGAAAAGGTGTGTAGAGAGAGATATGCCAAGCTAAAAGACACGTCCCTTTACTTTTCTGCCCTGTCAGCTTGGAGAGAGAGATAAGACCAACGGCAAGCCAAATGGACATCGTATAAAAGAGGAGATGGAAGGAAGCATGGCTGATAGAGGAGTGGAGGGGGGAGAGATAAAGTATTTCTGGAGAGGAAGAGCAGACAGACTATAATACCAAACATCAGTAGATTATCTGATCAAAACATAAATCATAAAGATAAAAGAAAAAAAAAGAACTCACAATGTCAACATACAGTACCTTCACTACTGATTAAGGCCACAGACAAATCTGGCCTCCAAGATTGGGAGGGTCAGGCTATATTCATGCACACTCAATGAAGTGGAAACATAATTAAACTTCTTCACCTCATGCCCCAAATGTGGTTGTTTAATAAAAGAACAATGAATTCCTCAAGATTATCCAAATACACAGAATATCCTTATACAGAAAAACATTGAATTCTTTCACACTGATGATGTGATTCCAGGTAACAACAATCATCACTTGTTATTGCCTATTAAGATTAATCCAGTTATAATGAGGAGTTGTAGATAAAATGAAGAACCTGACATCTGGACTGTCAAAAAGGATAATGCTCCTAAATCTTTGTGCTTAAGTTGCATGTGAAGAATTTAAAAGCAAACTACCCCAAGATGACCACAGCAGAAGTATCAAAATGTGGTATAGTAGTAGCTAAAGGTTCTAATTACAGGGGAGCCAGCGGGGTTAGCCTGCCTAAAACAGACATGACCTCCCCCGAAAAAAACAAAAATTCTAGTTTTAGGGGTTCTCCTAAAGCTGATAATTATTAACCATTATCTTTAAGCATTTCTAAAGCTGCAATGGTTGCATCTGTAGTTTTAAATGTGTGTGGCTCTGCACTGGTCAGTGCAGCTGATTTTATTTTTTACAGAAAAGCATATGACTTGGATTGGTCTGGATGTGCTTTCTGTGTATTTTGACTGTTGGCGATTTCATGTGGTATTGCTTCATGGGCCTATATGTTTCTGATACCACGCTTCAAAATCTGCCTACCAGCACCTCTAAAGGTTACTACGTAATACCTTTTTTTTTTTAACTTACAAAAACCAAAGTTTAAAAACAGTGTTCCGGTTTTATGTGCCATGCTTATTTAGTCATTAGTAACTAGTGATCTTTAGAGCTACTGGCAGTCATATGTTGTTACTTTCGTACAGAGCCAGGGTAGCCGTTTCCTCCTGTTTACAGTCTTTATGCTAAGCTAAGCTAACAGGCTGCTGGCTGTAGCTGCATACGGACAGATATGAGAGTGGTATTGATCTTTTCATCTAATTCTAGTAAAGAAAGCAAGTAAGCTAAATTATTGCTTTATGACAGATATTGCTGTGTAATGTAACAAACACTGGTTCTAGAGAGGGCCATTTGTGTTTTTTGTGAGTTTTGCGGCCAGCATAGTTTCTACTACACCATTGTAAAGGGAGGGGTTATTAATTGGTTGCAATCTCCAACCTCACTGCTAGCCACTAAATCCTACACACTGCTCCTTTAACTGACAACTCTTTCAGTTACTTGTTAATGAGAACTTGTCATTTCTGCAGAATAATTTAGCTCCACTGATGTTTTGACTATACTCAATTTACAAGCCAATAAAGCTCTTATCCTGTAGTGGAGAATTAGAGATCAGGCCTGAAAGAAAGAGAAAGGGAGAGGCAGACAGATGTTTAGGCCTTGTAGTCAGTCTTGTAGCTGAGCCATCTGACTGGCACAGTGGATGCAGATAACAGAAGAGAAGGAAAATGAGACGGAGAGAAAGATGGAGGTGGAGGGTGCATGGAAGGAGAGACCGGATAAGAGAGATGCAAGGAGCAAATGAAGAAAGAAAGTGATTAGGCCAGTCGATGAAAGAGAAGCATGAAAATGAGGAGCGTGAAGAGAACAAGAATAAAGATGGCAAAGAAGGAGTTGTTGGGGATGATGGCAGAGAGCTTGGAAGGAAAAGGGGAATTAATGAACAGACCTGGAAAAAGTATGAGAATAAACAAGTGGAAAGTTATAATTGAAGGGGAGATGAGAGGTTGAGCAGGGTAAAGCAGAGAGGAAGAGCTGAAGGAGGAGAGGAGAGAAATGGCGTACTCTGCCAATATATGAGTTCCACAAAAATAGCTGACAAGCAGGTGAAAGAAAGAGCCAGGGAGAGATAGAGGAGAGGGGGATAAAATGAGGCAAACTGAATGAGAGTGATGGAAATGCAAAGAGACAAAGTAGAGGTGAGAAAAGAGTGATAGAGAGTGCATGGTATCACAAAAGAGTAATAGGAGTGGGAGGGAATGTGCTGAATAAGCAGTGAAAGTGAAAAAAAAACAACAGATTAAGGGATAACAAGAGCATAGAAGGAGAGAAAAGTTTAGAAACAGGGGAGGGAGTTTTCGAACACACTGGGAGGTACCCCCAATAGTGAGAGGAACACTGATGAATAAAAATGAAGAATAATAAGGGGAGGAAAATAGAGTGCACAAAGGAGGGTGTGGAGTTTTAAAAGGATGTAGATTAGCTAGGCATGAGCTTCTCCCACAGCATTCGCTGTCTCAGTCCTTGACAAACAAAGCTAATGTGACTCAACAATTAATGCATGAGAAAACCGCTGATCCATTTGTGCGAGCCTGTTAGAGCTATAGAGACAGACAGAGAGAAGGCTGGTGTTTCTTTGTGTGTTTGGGGATGGATGGTGGTGTAGAAACTGTGTATTTGAGTGTGCAAAACTAAGTGCAGTAACATCCTGTGACCTACTGCAGAGGTCTGTATTAATACAAATACTCTCGCTTTGAACTTTACTTAAACAGTTGTTACATTATATTGTGCAAAGTAATATACTTTTGTAAAACATTGAATGTAAAGTTTATTTAAAAAACTACTCAGCTGTATAAGAGACTTTCAATTTAACTGTGGATTATAATGTATCCAACAGTTTAGTTTATACCTACACAGTTTAACACAGACCACTTGCAAATGTACTCAAACAAAGCCACTCCTGAATCTAATTACAAACATACATTTGGGTGACAATTTAACATTACGTGTCTTAGTAAGGTGTTGCACCACCACGAGCTGCCAAAGCAGCGTCTAGTAAAATACTACATATACACTAGTTATTTGTGTAAAAAACAATGCCTCTGTAGTTGCAGCTGGTGTGTTAATTACATTGACATCCCCTCAGGCAAGGTGTTGCATTGAAACTGCAGGGATTGGGAGGGAAATTAAGGATTAAAAGGATCTCTAATGTAGCTATTTGGCAGATACCTCTGCCAGGCGTTAGTCTGGAGGGGATCATACGTATGTGCGTTTGCGCATGTGTATCTGTCCATATCTAATCTCACATACTACTCGACCCATCAGCCTAATATTTTGTGTGCACATTTATGTCTATGTCTATTTGCTCAAAGACCTCTTGTGGTTGCAGTGATTCACAATTTTTGGACTGCAGACTCCTCACTCCTACGTTATTTATGTAAGTTAGATACGTAACGGGAGTTCAATTACATATTTAATTGAGTCAACAGTGACTTTTGTTTTCACATGGGACACCAACAGCGGCCTCCTGGATGCAAGTCCTGTGTTTGTTTGACACATCCATCCACGTCACAATATTTTTGTTGTCATCTCTATGGACATTCACTTGTAAATTGACATGCCGTCTGTGCACGATATAAGTCAGTAGAGACTAAATGACGTGAAATGACACGTGAAAAAGGTGTGGTGATAACACGCAAAAGGACTTCAGACATTGGCCATATGGTGGTTCCAGGCCTGGCTGAGACCTGCACTCTACTGAGTGCACTCTTCTGGTTTGGATTTAAGTTGGATAATAACAATAACACCACATTTACTGTAGGCATTTCATATTTTGCAGTTCATACAACAGGTCAGTCAATAAAACTAAAGTATTTTCAGGGGCCAGCAAAACACAAGTTGTGCAGAATTTAGCAATCACGTCATTTATTGTGTGTGAAGGATTATTTATGGGTTTGAGAGTGAAACCTCTATGAAATAGTACAATCCATCAATCAAACTTTACTTATATGGGTGTGCACGTTCTACTGCAGCGGCCCGAATTGTAGCCCACAGCCCTTTTCTGCTTGTCCTCCTTCTCTCTCTCCCACATTTCCTGTCTCTCTTTAGCTATCAAATAAAGGCAAAAAAGCGCTCAAAAAAGAATCTTTAAAAAAATGTTTTACTTTATTTATACAGTACCAGTCAAAAGTTTGGACACACTTTCTCATTCTAGTAAATGGGACTCCAAATGCTCAACATAAAGACTTAAAAAAGAGCATATGTTTTCATAAAAAAAAAAAGTATAATACAATAAAACTAATAAGAAAACAGTAAAATAAGAAATAACAGTAAAAGTGCAAATCGAAATAAACCCACATTAGACAAAAGCCAGGCTACGAAGGTTTTTTTTAAGGTTTCTTGCAGATCGGGATTTTATTTTCTTCCCCCTGTAAACATCCGCCTATGTACTGAAGTTCCTAGCAAATATTCGTTCCATACTGACAACGGAGGAGAAACTGATTGTTGCGGTTGCCGGTTTCCGCGGAGTTTCCCGCCCTTTGGAGAGGGCTGGCAGCGAGCAGCGAGCGACACTCATGAAGCTTCTGGTGTAAGCGCACTATTAGACTGGACCCTAGGAACAACCCAGAGACATTACCACCTGAGGGATCTAGTGGGTACTTATCTTAAAATCATGACTATTCAGTGATTTGTACATTTTCAAATATAGTAGAGTTTAGTTTTTATGTTTTCTCAAAAAAAAGACACCAAGGAATCAAATGTTTCAAATGTTTTCAATACGTGCTGAAACTTTTAAGTATAAGATACAGATCCTGAAAAGAATTGTATGACACCCGTAGGTTTCTGCTACCAGAGCTAAGTGAGGGTGAGAACATGACAAATGTCAGAAGTGACATTGCAGAAAGATGAGGACAGGAGATGCTCTCACCCCAGGAGATTCGTCCCTGCTGAAGGAAAGAGATAAATACTCTGTGTATTTATGTTGTGTATTTTATATATGTGTGTATGTGTCTGACAGAGAAAGAGAGAGAGAGAGAGAGAGAGAAATCCTCTAGCGCACTGTGAGAGCTATGTCTTTGTTACTCTGACAATGGTGCTCAGACACAAATGAAAAAGATTCTTTTTTTCCTCCTCTGTCAAACACTTTTATCTTTCCCTCTCCAACTGTCAGAGTTTCTCCCCATATTTCCCTCACTCTCTATGATTCTCCATTTGTGTATCTCAGCATTTCTCCTGCTGTCTCTCTCCGTCTCCTCTTGTCTTCATTAGCTTCCCCTCTCCTGTTTTCATTTCATCATTTACTCTCTGAATTTGGTATCTGAGCCGCAGAGAGTGAGGAAGGGAGAGCCGCATGTGTAGAGAATACAAATACAGAGGAGAGAGGGAGACATTGGAAAAGGGGCCATGGATAGGAGCACAGAAGAAAAGGGAGCAGGCATTGTTAGTGGGATATCAGAGGGGGGAAATGAGAGAGACAGAAAGAAAAGTTAACAGGCAGAAAAAGAAGCAGAAGAGAGAAAGAATATAAAAGGAGAAAGGGAAAGAAATGGCAGGAGGATGGTGTTATGTGCTACTGTGGAGCCTGCAGCAGGAAAACTGATCCCAGTGGTAGATAGAAGGTCAGATACACACTGACAGGCAGACCACTGCTTAACCCCGCACTCTGACCACACACACAGACACACGCACACGCTTCCTGACACACACACATGCATACACAAACGCACACGTACAGACAGCTGATGCGAGGCAAACAGACTGAGAGCAGGATGGCTGTCAAAACATCAGCATCTGCTCAGCATCAAACACAACGCTCAGAGCAAACACAAACACACACACACACACAAACATACATCTAGCAAACGGCGTCCAAGCAGCCCTTAGAGGGCTCAAGGCTGATATTTGATAAACTTGTGCTACCACAGCTGGGGCTTAGCTTAAACACACACACACTGACACGCATTCACAGACACGCACACCCAGCCCAGCAAAAGCCAACAGTTTTCATAAAGTTATATGTTGAAACATAAAGCCATGGAGATATAAAGGAAACTGAATGTATGTGCTGTTATTAGATTAGATATTTATTATATCGTGACTGTATATATATGGCTTTAGATGTGTTATATTCTGTGCATGTATTTATGTGAATATCAGTGTGTGTGTGTGTGTGTGTGTGTGTGTGTGTGTGTGAGAGAATGCAGGGCTAATTGATTGTCCTCGTCAGCCCTGCTGTTCAGACTGCAGTAGCTGTCAGCAGGAGCCAACTGCTACTCTAACAAGCCTTACAAACACACACTTTCATACTCTCTCACAAGCACACACACACACATTATCATATTAGCCCTTAATGTAGAAACAGATGCACATAAAAGTACACAGACATATTGTAGAGGCAGCACAAGAAATCCATAAATTGTATGTGGTGTGATTGCGCCTAAGCTGGTATTCTTAACATTTGCCAGTTTGAATGACACACGTTAGAGCTATCTGAAGAATCCCCTGGTATTTCTTGATACGTGACAAGTATAACAAAGGCCCAGCCCTTAATCCAAACTTAAGCCAGAGACAGAATTTCTACAAAACAGAAATTCACCCTGTTTGATTTACAGGAACAGCGATCAGTGGTTTGCGCCGCTCCAAATTCTGAAACAGTGTGGTTGATGATTCATATTCTTAATAGTACCGATACAGTATCGAACAAAGAGATAGCATGGAAGATAATGCACTTCACGCAGCACTCTGCATCAAGCCACACGTACTGTACAGACACACACACACAGGGAGGATATTGCTGATGAAGTGTTGGTAAATACACTCCATCACTAGGAGGTTACACAGGGACAAGCCTCTCTCATTCCTCATCCTTTGCTTCTCTCTATCCAGCCCCTCCCTCAAACCCTCCTCACAATCTGTCGTTACAACTTGAGCTGGCTCCCCACACCCACCTGCTTTCTCCTCTCTTGCTTTCTCTCCTTCTTGCAGTCATGGATTTTTGTCTTATCATTCTTTGTCTCTCCTCCTCCTCCTCTTTTCTCCATGCCTTCCTGTCCTCCCCTGTCTCTCTTTTTCTCGTCCCCTTGTCTTCTCAATTTTTCTAGGAAATTGTTTTTCCTCCTCCTCATTTAGAGAGATGGAGCTTTCTGTCAGACGTTGTCCTTTGACTCATCCTCTATCCTTCTGCTTGTGCAACACTGTAGCTGTCAATGTGTATGACACAGCATGTGTGCATGTATGCATGTGCAAGGCTGTGAGTTATAAAGTAATGTGAGTGAGTTAATATATATATTGCTAGACAGCTGCATTTTTGTTTGTTATCCTTACATATCCATTTTATTATGCATATGTAACCAGAACAGACCAACTCTTATCTAAAAGGAAATACTAATATACTTATATTTTTTCAAAATAAAAAATAAAACTTTGCACATTACATTTTTAACAATATTATTGCCTCCATTAAAGTTGTACTGTTTTGTTTATTAAAACTGTTTAGTAAAGCCAGTGGTGGAATGTAACTAAGCACATTTACTCAACTACTGTACTTAAGTACAAATTTGAGGTACTTGTACTTTACTTGAGTATTTTTTCATTTTATGCAACTTTATACTTCTACTCCACCACATCTCAGACATACTTTTTACTACATTTGTCTGACAGCTTTAATTACTAGTAATAAGTAGTTGTAAGTACTAATAATGTTCATATTACAACTTTTCATATCCTTACTGTCCAAACATAATTTCCTTACTAATAAACTGAACGATTAAATGTTGCTTTATGGGTTGAGACACTTCTCCTACTTCTTAAATTAAATAAATACATTTTAAAACACTGACAGGGATCATTTTTAATTTTGATGAAGTAAATTTGCTGACAATACTTACCTACTTACTTTGAATGCAGGACTTGGAGCATTCTCACAGTGTTGTATTAGTACTTTTAGTCAAGTAAAGGATCTGAATACTTCTTCCACCACTGATTAAAGCAGACAAATGTAAGCGAAGTGAATGATATAAATCTATTGTACCTAATTGGTGTTCCATAATGCATCGCTATAAAGGCATATGTGTCCACAATGAAACATTCTTCAATATGCATTGATTATGCATTTCATCCCCATCTCTTGCCCTTAGAGCTCAATGTCATTTTTGCACAGATAGGCTTCCTACTACCTGTACAGCATGTGTGTAACTTTGGGAATGTGATCAGGGAATTCCTGCAAAAGAGAGGCTTCTTCTCAGTTAAACTTTGCTGAATAAATAAAGGTAATGAAAAACAAAAAATGTAAAGTACCCCAGGCTTTCTCTCTGTCTCGCTAAATGCATGTGTTCATGAATATGTATATTTTGGTGTCCAAGCACCCATGCATCTGCTTGTGGCCGCCGCCTCTGCATTTGTGTGTTGCAGGTGATAGAGCCACTCAGGAACTGTGTCTCCAGTGACCTGTCCTCAGTGCTGACTCAGCGAGTGTTGGTCCCCTCTGCATTATTCAGCAAGCTTTGCCAAGGTGTTAAAAAGGAGCACATCACAGCAGAGAATGGGAGGCTGCTAAGTGGACTGGCACAAGACGAGGACAGTGTAGAGATGTTAGCTTAGTGCGATACAGAGATTAGCTTGTAGAAACAAGACTAAAGCTGTGTCCCATTTCCATTCACACAAATTTCAACTTGGATTTGAGGATGTAGTGTGTTCACACTGACAAAGATGTTAGCATGCATACTACATTTGCTTGATTTTTGAGTAGATATGTTGATGAATACTATCGTCTCACAATGCAACACATAAGAACTAAAGGAGATTGTCGCAGTTAAAGAAAACATCAATTAAAGATGCTCCAGGTACATAATGGAATATAAAGGTACCAGCATGCTTTGGAAAACATGGCAGTAATGTGAGGTTGAATTAATTTGTGGCTTAAACATGCAAATTCCTGGTCCTTTAATTCCAGTTTAGATAAGTGTGAAAATTGTTTGTGTGTGTGTGTGGGGTGAGAGAGGCATGTAGGCTCTGAGGTCCAGCCAAAATAACATTTTTAAGCTGTTGGTTTCCACCACAGAGAAAAATAAGACAATTAAAGTAATTTCATGTATTCTCAAGTTGTTTACGACACATAATATTCTTGAGATATGCGTTAATAAATATTCACAGTTACACATCTATGTTCTGAAAAGGTTGAGGAATGGACATCATATTTTCAACTTTTCAAAACACAGATTTTCCACCCTAGTTGGCAGAGTGCAGCTCATTCCTCGTCTTTGTACCCATTAGGCTAATTTGTCACCATCAACAGGTGTTGAGTCATAGATGCCTGAGAGGCACTCGCAAAAGCTAAGTGGATGCTAATGCTAATCAAAGGCCCAAAAGGACCATTGAGAATCTCTGGCGAAGATGTAAGGACCAGCTAAAAAGCTCCAGTACCAAAGGAAATTTTAAACGCATTGTGAGTCACAGCTTTTCAGTGATGTCTTTCTTCTTGGTTCTTGCCTTTGAAATAGATGACAAAAGCAAAATAATGATGAATTTGCACAAATCAGCGCACATCACAGTTACACAAACACGCACATAACTTCACAGATGCACACAAAGCAGTTATTATCTTTGCTTATTTATGAGCATAACTCAGACATGCTCTTTGGTGTAGCGTACACAGTGTTTGATGTGTTGAGGTATCTTGGGGCTTTGTGGACTTTCCTTGTCCTTTTCACAGTACGCTGCAGCACTGTTTCCCTCACTATCTTCCCACTGCCATTACTCCCTCTTTACATTCATTTTCTCTCCGTTTCCCTTTCACTCTCTGTCTCTCTGTCTTCACTCTGTCCTTACCTCACTCGATCACTGTCTCCCCTTGTTTCTCTCTCACCCATCCCACTGTCCTTCATCTCTGCTCTGCTTCATTCTTGATTCTCAACCTTTCTTCCCCTTCATTTTGTCCTTCTCTGTATTTTTGTCTCGGCCTTTCTGCTCCCCCTCTTTCTCACATCCACTCTGAGTTGTGTGTAGTCTTTTTGAAGAAACTGGATGAGCTTAGTAAATGTCTCTGGCTGTTTGTCTAACAACCTCTGTCCGTGTCACAGAACATGCCTTTGTGTTGGCTTCAAAGGAACATACACACTCTCACACACATATACTGACACACACAAATGCACTCACACAAAATCTTCAAAATCCTTAAACAGAGGTATGTGCTCACCCAAACACCCACATACCACACACACACACACACACACATCCTCCGGAAGATGAGGAGTGAAGGAAAGAGATCCAAAAACAGAGAGAGCGAGAGAATGGGAGAAACCGGTGGATGGATTGATATCTGCCTAAGTTCTGTAGGTTTACTGCAAGAAAGAACACAAGAGTGAGTTGTGAGTTGTTTGCGTGTGGAAAGTCAAATGTGTGTGCTTGAAGGTGTCTGTGAAAGAATTTTTTCAGTGTGCATCATCAATATCTAGTATACAGTTTTGTCACTGAAGCACATATTTTAGCATATTTTCCGGAAGCTCTGAAATTGAAAGTTCGAAATGATATTGTTGCCAGGCAACCAAGATATTTCTAAGCAGTTTTTTCAAGAAAACATTGTTAGACAAGATAGATAATTGGAAGTGGATAGAAAAAGTCAAACTAAAATTGGAATTCGCCTCACTTTTTATGTAAGGAAATGTAAATTGTGTTGATACTGCTGCTATTGTGCATATTATAACATTTTCAAAAGGAAATAAAGCTGTCTTTGGACATATTATTGGAAAGAGCTTCTTAGATTCAGGCCTCTGGGTGGGCGTTTTCCATGGCAATGATTGACTGACAGTAGAAGGCTGACGTTGCTAAGAGACGGTGCACCACCGGCTGGAGCACGTCACAGTCCTGTGTAGCCTATGGATGTTGTTAGACATTTTTACCCTTTTTCAACAAGCACATAGCGCGCGTTATGTAACATCTGTCTCTTTACAACATTCAACACCCATTTGTATGGTTAATTTTGTTAGTTTCTACTCGGAAAGTTGAAACTAGTTAGCATAGCTTGCTATCGTTAGCACTGCTTCCTGCAAGACGGTACTTCTTGGTCATTATATATCAACACCTGCTGAATCATTGGCAGCTCCACCACAGCTCAGTGTTGTGTTCGGTGGTCATGCCATTGTTCTTACAGCCCATTATTCCCGAAATCACAGTAGTCCGAAAAATGTCCCACTGAACTGAAAGCCCGTTATCCCAAAAACAAACGCCCATTGCTCCGAAAACACACACTCTCTCTGCAGTGGCTGTTAGTTCAGTGACTGCTGGCCCTGTCCATGGTGCTGAATCGGCTGGGTTTTTGCCCGTAATAGGCTAACTTTCTGGCCTTACACCAAACGACATTTCAAGCAATGCCACTGCCAAATTTCCAATGTCGAAAAAAACATTGGTGAGCGCCCCCGATACTACGGATTTTTTTTTTTTTTAGCAAACACGACTTAACTTCAGTTAGACATTTTCTGTTGTTTGACACTCATCCCCTATTTTAAGAAAGGACTGAAATTGAGTGAATATTTGTTTTTTTATCTGTAATTCAGATGGAAATCCATCTACATGTAATCCTATGACACTTTTCTGACCACAACTCTTGCAGCAGCTTTGATTTGTCCAACTGAAGAGACATAATGCACGTAGTGTATTTCTTTCTAGAATTATATATATAGGCCTGGCGTCCTCTATAATTCATGGATATGTACGCCAGCTCCATCATCATGTATGTAACTGTCAGATTTATGTGGCCTGCCTAATGCACTGGAGACTCCCACATTCTTTTAACATGTATTTTCCTTCTTGATCATTTTGTTAGACTCGAGAATAACTGAAAGGTCCCTCCATGCCGTCGCTCTACTTCAGCATCCCAATTCCCAGTAAAAAAAAAAAAATGCAGTCTCTTTGCATAAAATAAAGTGATGGCAGTTAATTGGTTTTAGCAGCAAAGGTGGGACTGCTCCAAAATGATAATATGGAAGAAACGAGTAAGATATCAGATAGAGGAAGAGCGATATTGCAGTGATGATTTCTGACCATTTTCAATTTATTAATATTTGATTTGGTCCAAGAGGTGTGAAATATTTTAAAATCTGAGAGTGTATATCAAGTGTCCATTTGCGTAAACCAAAAAGAAAGAAAAATCTGAGCTTCAGTGTTTCTGTCATGGTAAAAAGAGAGGGAAACAGAGGGAGAGAAGATGGTGCAGGATGGAGGGAACAGAGGAAGTGAAGAAGCGCAAGGAGGAGAAATGCGGGGCGAGAGCCGATGCTGACCAAAGCTGACACCCCTCGGCATGCAGTGTTCACCTCCAGGGTGTGTGTGTTTTTCTTTTTCATGGCTCTGTGCTTGTGTGGGCGTGACTGAGAAACAAGGGAGAATATTTAAAGCTGATTTGTCACGAGAGAGTGGCAAAACAGTGGAGCCAGCACAGGCTTTGATAAGCAGCACAGTGATGCACACACACACACACACACACACACACGCACGCACACACACACACACACACACTCACACGCAGGCCTTGAGCTAACATTTAGCCAGATGGAAAAGGCTTTGGTTATTTCTCATGGGCGGAAATACTCTGAGGGTGCAAGTACACCTCCCTGCATCAAACAGCCAATACACATATACATGCACACAAACACACAAACTCAGAACTATATATAGCGGCAAACAGATGCGCACATACAAACGCACTGTAGGCTATACACATAAACAGCCAATTAACACACACATACACGCACACAAGGACACACATGGTCACACAGTGTTTACCAGCAGTTTTGCTGCTAATGGGCAATGTTTTACACTCTGTTGCCAAACACAGATGAATAAACAATTAGCCGATAACTGGACAAGACAGCAAATGGGTCTGTAATAATAATAATAATAATAATAATAATGATGATAATAATATAATAGAAGAAAATAGTTTTGAAGCTACTGTCTCTTTTTTTTAAGTCAAATATTTCTGTAGATTATTGGTTCATTCATGCCAAAGCCAAACTGGCTCATAACATCCTCACTAAAATTCAACCCATAGGCCTATTTACTAGACCCTGTGGTTGAGCCAGTAACAGTCTTTAACATACAAACTGTTTGATTTTTTTACTCCTTAGTCCTATCATTGAAATGTCCATGCACTCTCTGTGTACTTATTTTTTATCCTTATACCTAAAGCAATAGTTTAAACATTTTGGGAAATACACTTATTTGCTTTCAGTTGCCAGGCAACCAGTGGAGACTCCAGGCAGTTACTGTTCCTAGCCAAGAAATAGTCCGGCACACAACCCCTTGTGAAAAACAACAAATGGTCATTTTTACTCTTTGGTTTTTGTACTGACACAAACAAATGAGAGATATAACATGTTAATTAGAGAGCTTCAGAGGTGTTCGTAGGTGGATTTTGTTACCTTTGCGCTAAACTAAGCGGCGGCTGGCAGCATCCTTAGACTGAAAGGACAGATATAAGAGTGGTATAAATCTTCTCATGTAACTCTCCACCAGAAAGCAAATAAGCATATTTCTCAAAATGTCAAACTATTCCTTTCACAGTGATGCAAAGTTTAAAACACCTATTTTTTTAAATAAAAAGTGCAGAAAATGCCACCAAGAATGAGAACAGCAACACCACATTTCTCTGGGGAGTTTTTCACAGCTGAAAGTGAATTATGTGTGTCCTGTTAGCTAGTGTTGGGGCTTATGAGAATTCATTTTGAGAAGATGAAAGTCAGAGAGGATATGTTAGACAGGGGGTGGCAGATGTAGGAAATAGGGTTGCCTTGTTATAGGTAATGTCCTGTGGGAATGCGTCTGAGTGAGAATGCATCATATGCAAACTGTTACTCAAGAAAAATAGAGTTTGGTTTGCACAAAATAGAGACTTGGATTAAAAAGGGGATGACGTTTAATATTAGACAAGTGTTTGCACACCTGTGACTTCACCGAGATCAATTTTAATTAAGAGAGGAACATACATTTTAATATCGCATCTTTTTCTTGTGACTTCAGTACTTTTCCCCACAGAGCTATTTTTTGGTCTCTGATGCGCACTGGTTGCTGGGTGATCAGAGTGTGATTGGCACTTAGATCAGAAATAGATCTCAGAGGCATGAAGAACATCACACCCTGGCACTGGAGGTGGGAGAGCCAAGTTTAATTAGTGAGAATTTACCCACATACATCCTAGCACACATGCAAATACACACATACAATCAAGAACTTTTTCTTGGAACCTTGCACATCCACAAACACACTTTAACAGATCCCACGCTCACACATAAACACACATCACACTGTCACGCAGCATCATTGTCACAGTTATTCTAGTGTCAGATTAGGAGTCTGAAAGGCTTAATTGGCAGTGTCAGACTTCACGTGTGCGTGTTTGTGTGTTTAAATCTAGGGGTGTGAGTCAGCCTGTCAGTGATTTTATCAGCACTTTTGACATCATCTTATTTCCCTAGATTGCAGAACTTTAACTTTCTGCCAAGTTCAGAAGAGATAAGTGTTATGGGACTTGTTTAGAACACAGGTTCTGTAAAACACATGATTTAATGAGACCGATTCTCTAGCTTTGTGGCTTTGATGAGAAGCATTAGATAGCTTTATGTGCTACGATCTTATGTTGCAAAGGCTTGTAAAAAAGTGTCAAGAATACAACTGTAGCATAGACTGATGAATCATAAAGACTAAAAGTTGCAGTACATTTAGAAACAGTGGTATTTATCCAAGATAGAGGTATCTTGGACTGTTTATTCAATCCACCGCCACGCTTCCCCATGATTTCGGACTATTATTACTCGCTCAAGCACCTGCGCCATCCCACTCCTTTAAAACATTTTATCCGTCACACCTACAACAAGGATTTCTATTGAAAGACGCATGTACGTAGCCTATATGGATTTTTTTTATCTAAAGACATGCTATTATAGTTGCAAAAATTAGCCTAAACAAATGACTAAAGTAAAACAAACACAAAAGAAAAAACATCTTCAGCTTGATGCAGTGAGAACTAAAGGTGTTTTTGTCCTTCTGTCATTTCCCATTGAAAGAGACACAAATCAGATGATGGAACATCAGGCATCAGAGCAGCAGTAATAGTCACTGTTCACAGAGCAGATTTGGATAAACAATGGCAATTTCATTTAATAGCATTTTGAGTGTAACTGACAAGAAGACTGACTGAAGAAGAGATTGGGCAAGTGAGCGAGACAAATTAATCTGAAACTTTATTTGGTGCCATATTTGGAGGCGATTTACTGGAAGAACATGTCTTTACATGCATGGGTAAATCCTGTAATAACAGCCTCTTATAATTTCATGTATTCATTAATCCCGTGCCCATCGTGAAATTATATAGTTTAGGCAGTGACAAATTTTTTTTTTGGCCCTGTACTTCAGCAAATTGGACTGAGGTTGGAGTGCTGACTTTGTTGACTTGAGGGTGTTTACGTCCACATCAAATAAACAAGTGTAGCATTCGTAGCCCGTTTTATACAAAGTTCCTGAATTTTAGGGAAACAAAATACCGGTACACCAATTGGACACATCAGTTAAAAAAAACATGTAAATAAAGTCAATATGCTCAATTATGTTCAGTAAGTGATTGTCTGAGGTCTATGATCCACAGACATTAACAAACGTGGTATCTTCCCTGGTGATGCACTGCCAGGCCTGTACTGCAGCCATCAGTCTGGTCTGATTGAGATGACTGACCAATTAGGTACATTACACTGTTTAGTCATAATTGTGGCTGATAGATTGTGGTCTATCAGTCCTGCACTATTCATCCAATAAAGATGTGAAAACCCTTGAACACTATTAAGGCTAAAAGTCAGCATAGTCCCTGTTTCATTTCAAGTCCAATGTTGTGTATTACAGTGCTAAACAAAAAACCCGTCCCTGATTCATATCCATACACTCTTTTGCAAAGCAGGCAGATGAAATGTAGCTGCCAGTTTCCAGCATTGTCAAATTCTCTGAACTGGGTCTTAAACAGAAACCTATTTTCATATCAGTGTATCAGTTGCATGAATGTGCAATGGTGTCATTGACATCACTGCATGATTTATAGTAAGGTCAATGGTGTGATTGTGAAACTGCATCCAAAAGAGCAGAGTGCTGCATGAGCAAATTTACTTATTTTCTCATTTTACTGTCTTCATTCTTCTAAATGCTTTCTGTCTCTAGCCCACTCTCCTCTCTCACACAGACACACACACACCTGTGAGCATGAGTGTACACACGTTAATTCATCTGACAGTTGTGCTCAAACATACACACAAAATGAGTGGTAGTCATGCAGTTGTGCACAATGGATCACCCTTTCTTTTTTTTTAGAAAATGTGTAGAAATCTATAAGCCTACTTACTGCATATTTAGCCAATCAGCAACCATAGCAATTTGGAAAGATTTAACCTAAATAGCCACAAAACTTCCCCAGGACAAAAAAATGCGAGAGATGTTGGGTGTGTCTCTTTCCCAGCTGGATAGAAGAGTTTCCAGTGTCCAGGACAAAACAATGAAATAGACAAAAAAATGGACTAACATGAAGAGTACAAACCAAAGTCAATAGAGACATCTGGAGTTTAGTTGCCAAGCCAGTGCTGGCTTTCACTGTTAGTTCTCTGGAAGATAGAACTCTCTTGTCGAACCTCTCTGTCCAACGGTACACACAATACAAAAAACGTAAGAACAAGACAAAAATCTGTCTGTTGTTGCTTCGGTGCAGTTACACTTTTCCTGTATCAATGTAGACATTAATAATACAAGAGCACTGAAATTGATTAATATTAGAAAGCTAGTTACAGAAAGTCATATACTCTTGTTTTGCCTGTCAGACGTCAGGATCAACTTCAGAGCACACTGAGTGTGTATCCAGAGCGAGCGAGATGATATCACATGACCTTTTAGTGGATAGAAAGAATCTCATTTGCTCACTTACTGACTTCAAGACAGGCTGCAATATTGTGGCGAAGGGGAACAGAGTTCAGAAAAAACTAAGTCAAAAATGTTTATGACACCCAAATTATCCCAAATTTGCACTAGAAGCACTCAATAAGAGGAGCCTAAGTTAATTTATTTGCTTCCCCCCCCTCTTTGTCTTACAATTTGAAGTAAGCTTACTCATCTTGCACTGGCTTGTGTGCACTGAAGGTTGAAGACCTTTGATATAGTCACATCTCCTTTGATATACATGTGTTGCACTGACCACTTCCATTTACCTGACAGCAAGGCTATTTGCATTGCTGAGAAAAACTAGACAGAGGTTCATTATATTTACCCCCATGTCCAAACCGCCTCCACACAGGCACCCAAGACCAATCACCAGAGGCCGTGAATTTGTGCTAATGCCGTAACAACACTACCAGGGAACACTGATTGTAGTTTTTGATGGGGTAGCAGGCATATCTCAACTTATAGGTCTGTGCTAGGTAAAGAGCTTTTACCCACCAAAGCGTTATACGTCCATAGTGGAACTCTGGGTCTTTTGTTGCAGCTGTACTATAGTTAAAAAATTCACAATGTATAAAGTAGAATAGATGATGTGATTTATGTGTCTGCCTGTGGGCTTTATTGTGGGGAACACACACATGCAATGTTGGCTTAAGACAAATTATGTACACTATAAAATAACCACTCCATATATGATTATAGTCACATTGACATGAACACAAATTTCCCCATGAACATACGCAAATAGTGATAGACACACAAGGTCACACACACAAAACACACACAGAGCTATGTTCCCCAATGACCTTAGTGGGTGAAAGTTCCTGACACATAAGCAATTTTATGACTGAATGGACATACACAGCCAGGCTTCTGATCAGCAGAGTGGAAGAACTGCATTACAAACAAAGTCTGCCCCAACACACACACACAATCACCCACCCACACACCCTCACAAATGCATATTCACACAAGCAAAAATGCTCATAACTAAAAGTGCACACACAAATGCATGTACACACACACACACACACACACACACTTAGGTACAGTGTTAATTGGCAGAGGGTGTGACTCCTCTCATCTCTCAAGAACGCCAAATGACCAATGAGACAGAAGGACTGATGAAGAAAAAAAGAGCAAGGGGGAGATGGGATAGAAAAGGAGCAGGAATTAAGGGTTTGCAGTGAAAAGGTGGATGAGAATGCCAAAGCTTCCTCATCATCTCCCAGGGGTGCAGGCAGTGGAGCCTAGATTATGCATTCAGCTCTATCTCGCGTGCAAAAACCACACACCCTTCAGAAAATACAGCCCTGTCAGCCTACTTCAGCACACAGCCCGACCTTAGAATGTGTGTGTTTCTGTGTGTGTGTAAGGAATTGTTTTCTAATTTTCAGGAAGTCGGCAATAAAATGATTGGACAATGAATGAGTTTTGATTTGCAATATCAAAATTAGATTTATGGTCGAGTTGATTAATCAGTTTTAGAAATTCATTGGGTGTGATTATGATGTTGATCCGTACTGGTGAACAATTATTTTATACTATTAAACACGACTTTAGAAAGTACCGTTATAGTTTATTGAAGTAGTCAATAAAGCTAATAAGCAGAGCCCATGACAGTTTTACCATATTATTCATTTTATTTTGGCAGATATTAGTTAGGTATACAGTAGGTAGATGTTGTAATATTATGAATATGTCATTTTATAAAGTGTGTTTCTGTGTGTTTGCATGCGTTTGCGGTGAGCTAGTAAAGTAGACGGAGCAGAGAGACAGTATAGAAGTAGCATTTTTGCTGTTTTGGCACAGCAGTGTAAAGACAGACACTGTTAATCGCTGTTCTGACACATATACATTTTACTGCAACAGTTTTAGTTTAGACCGACAGAAGTGATGTCAGTTTGTCCATCTGTTATTCTCAAGAACTGCTATAAAATATGCTGGGATTCTTAGAGAGTTATTCTAATGGTTTTTGTGAATCTCTAATTTCTCTTTTCATGACCAGTTTTTCTCTCAAATTTGCAGTCGATATTCAGGACCATCTGAGAATGAATCTGAATATTTTTGTTGACCCCTTCACCTTTTCTCAGGAACCACTATCAGGCCAAATTTTCCACTTTTACATGAGAAATATCAAAATCTAATGGGTGTGAAAAGGTCAGACTAGCACTTTACAAGGACAGATACACAAACCTATACATAAACAACCTCAAAAACACAGTGTTCAACAGATCCACAACCAAGCATTCTTTAAATCTGGACTCTCACCTCTTTAGAATCATGATATGTGAGCCTGTAATTCAGATTTTTTTCTTTTCACACTACAAACGCTACACTAGATAGAACATGGTTAAAGAAATAGTTCAGCACCTTGGGAAATGCGCTTACTCACTTTCTAGAGAAGAGTTAGATGAGAATATTGATACTACTCATATCTGTCTGCAAATATGAAGCTTCCACCAGCAGCTGGTTAGCTAAGCTTAGCATAAAGACCGGAAACACAGGGAAACCGCTAGTCTGGGTCTGTCAGAATTTTAAAAAAATGTGCCTACCAGCACCTCAAAAGCTCACTAATTAACACATCAAATCTTGTTTTTCTAATCCGTTCAAAAGTGAAAAATGACAAAGTGGATTATTTTTACCTTCAGACACAGTTAGGTTACCGGTTTCCAGTCTCCAAGCTAAGCTACCCAGCTGCTGGCTGTAAATTCATATTGAAGGGACAGATAATATGGGAGTGGTATTAACCTCTAATTTAATAATTGGCAAGAAAGTGAATCAGCATATTTCTGAAAATGTTGAACTATTCCGTAAAGGCATGTCTTTACATATTAGGCTGAAAGCTTTAAGTGCTGAATTTTAAGTACCTGTCTTTGCTGAGATCATGTCATAATTAGACTGAAATGTCACTTTTTATATTGTTTGTCTGTATATGTCTTTGTGCTTCTGACTTCTGTATGTGTTTATTTGTGCCAAAACAATTTGCATTTTGTGCGCGTGTATCTGTGAACAACCTGCTATGCTTATGTGTATCTACAACTGGACTAACTAACTGATTAGTTGTAGCCACTAACAGACAGCAATCGCCTCACCACAGACTTGTTCCGCAAAGAGGAAAACGCCACAGTAACGCCACTGGGTGGAGTCATCCAAAGCCCACGCTACCCCAACGCTTACCCCCGCAATCTGCTGTTGTCATGGAAACTGCTGTCACCACCAGGGAGCCGCATACACCTGGAGTTTGACGGACACTTCGGCCTGGAGGAGCCTGAGAATGGAGTGTGCAGGTAAAACGCAAGATTCAGAAAGATAGAAAAAAAAACAGATGGCGAGGGGAGTGATGAGATTCAGAAAAGAGGATTAGAGCGGAAGATAGAGAGAAGTCAGCAGGGTGACATCGAATGCCTTTTGAAAAACAGACAAAAGGAGAGAAGAACAATACCTGAATGGAGGAAAGGAGGATAGCATTGATGAATTACAAGCGGCTGTAAAGGGGAAAAGTCAGATGAAAGAGTGTGAGAGAATAAATTATGGAAAAGGATGGTTTGGAGTGACAAAGAGAAGAGGAAAAGTTTATTGCAAGCGTAAAATATGTGAAAATTATTTGTTAATGTATGCACATTAGCACACCAACAATAAACTGTGATTGAAAGGATGTGAGAGAAAAGAATATAAAAAGGTGTAGGGGGTGGAATCACTCTGAAAGAGATGGATAGTTGAAGTTTACTTTCTTGGCAAGAAGTATAAGAAGTTTGTCCTTGAGGGCTGAGGGAAGAAAATAGACTTTTTAATCCCCATATGCAACTCAGCCATCTTTGTAAGCACTTTGCAGAAAAGACAATGGGTAGCAGCAAGGGGGAAAAGAGGGGGAGGAGAGATTTGGAAAGGTAGGAAGAGGGAGAAAATAGTTTTGCCTGGCTTTACAAATCTTGTTTGTCACATACACACTGTGTATGTGTGCATCTGTGTCTGTCTGACTGATAGACTCACTAATTGACCGGAGCAACGATTGCTGGAATGTAAACTAAACTTGTTTGAGAGTGTCTGAAGGAGTTAAAAGTACACATCATTGTAAAAAGGAATATTAGTTTATTACAAATTATTTTTGTTGTGCAGGCCATCATTTTTATTGGTTATATATTCACCAAAATAAGCGCGGAGATCTTGAAATGGCACAAGTCTGACGGGGCAAAAAATACAAGCAGTCAGACGATCAGAGAGGTTGCAAATAAGGAAACACTATAATTTAAAGCACATAAGGTATAGTTTGACGTTTTTGAAATTATGGTTTATTAGCTTTCTTGCCAAGCGTTAGATGAGAAGATCGATACCATTCAATATAAGATTAATTTAGCATACAAACTGGAAACAGCCAGAAACACCTAGCCTAGCTCTGTCCAAGGATAACAAAATCCTCCTACCAGCACCTCTAAAGCTCACTAATTAAAAGTAGTAGTGAAGGCTAGCTGTTATCCTCTGTTTCTAGTCTTTATGCTTTATGTATATCTTCTGGTTTTTCGTCTGTAAACTGTGACAGAGGTTTACAGCGACAAGTTTGGGTCTTAATTTTACAGTTTGCTTTGGTTTTCTCATTTATTAGCTAGGTCACTGACTTAGACAATTACAATGTTATTAGCAAAAAGAATAAAATAAAAGCAATAAGACACAAGTTTATCACTGCTTTTCCTAAATTGTCTTTCTTCCATCTGTGAGGATAGACACTAAACACATTCAAAAATTCATGTTTCCATATGTACCAGTTTCAAGGTCTCATCTTTTATCTTTTGTTCACTATTTTTATCATTTATCTTTCCCTCTACCTCTCCATCTCTCTCGCGCCCACTCCAGGTATGACTTTGTTGAAGTGGAGGACCAATCAGAGACCAGCACTATAATTTGGGGTCGCTGGTGTGGGCAGAAGGCCCCGCCCGGTCTCAACTCCAAAAGCAATACTCTCAGAGTCACCTTCAAGTCTGATGATTACTTTGTTGCAAAGCCGGGATTCAAAGTCTACTACTCACTGCTGGTAAGACGTACACTTTCACTCAGACAGACAAACACACACACACACACACACACACACACAACTGACGATGAATCATGAGCTGTTATTTGGGACACAGCTTAAAGAGTTTTGGGTTTTTTGTAATATCGGGTTCAGCCCGAGTACCACTCCAGTGCTCCAGGTAAAATGCCTGTTTCACACTTTTACCTCCAACTTGGCAATAAAAGAGAGAGATGGGATAATGGGGGGGAGAGAGATAGATAAATAGGATAAGAAGGATGAAGGGAGAGAGGGAGGATCTAGTAACACTGTCAAATGCCAAAATGTATTGGCCAACTGTTCTTTTCTCATACGTCTACTTGACAGTAGAGGAGAGATGGAGGGATAGGGGAAGGAGGGCAGGAGAGAGGATGAGAAAGGGTTCGCTTAAAGACTGTCAAAGGAATGAATAAGGAGATTAGTGTTGTCATTTTGTCAGGAAGAGGAAAGAATAAAGAGGGGCTCTGATTTGAACATGTTCTCCCACCCTATAATCCAAGGGGAAAGGGGAAGAGAAAGAGCAGCGGAGAGACAGCGAGGCATTTAAAGATGTTCCCTGGCTTCCTCTTTTATGAGTGCAGAGGAGAGAGCAGGGAAGAGACACAGCATCACAGACACCGTTGAACTGGAGGCATCGCTAATTATTTGAGTGAGAAAAAGTGGTATGAGCACAGATGGAGTTAAGGGCAAGACACAGAGAGATACTGTACTTGCAGACGATCCTTCACTTTCATACAGTGATTTTGATATTGCAGCTCCTGTGAAAAGATTTACCCCGGCTATCATCACAATTTGTGCTAAAAGCTCTACATATCATCATGATAAAACTCGTTTCATCACCACAAAACATTTTACTTAAGGAAAATAAGGCTGTTGTTATTCTGTTTCTTATTGAAAACAAATCCCATGAAAAGACAAAGACCAATCAATATTGTGTTAGTCAGTACTTTCTAACTTCCCTACCCTGTCTATGGCACATTCAAAAACACATTGGTTCCTACTGAAGATGCAAACATGAATATAGTTTCAGGGCTCAGTAATTTGCTAAGCAGCTGGTACTGTAGTTTTTAGAAAATGTCATTCAAACTGGAGTAAATAGTTCATTGTTTAGGGACTTTTTTTTTTTTTTTGTAACGTATTAATTCACATTTAATATGTTAGCTAGTATTTATGGCAGAAGATGAGGTATTGACTCATAATAAACTACAATGCCCTTGATCCAATGAAGTAACATTAACCAGTGCAATAGTGTGGCTTATGTTTTTTCAAATAGTTTTTCAACAACAATACCACAGAGCAATAAGCTTCTGTATATCAGGCTTTAGCTACACAGGCAATGCTAAAGGTACAAAAGTATTATCAGCAAAAGTGAAAGTACTGCAGGATGGCCACTGTTAAACTGCTATATACATATTACATAATTTTATTGGATCACTATGAATAACTGACTAAGGAGCATTTTAATGCTGTAGCTGGTTGAATTTGAGGTCATTTTAAAAAAGGTACTGGATAGTTGATTTAGAATGAACTTTTTTCCAAATGTGATTAATTCACACAAAACATCACATAACAGTTAAAAATCTTTACTACCAAGACAATCGCAGAAATGCAGATGACCTCAAAGCCGGACACCACAACAAATCCATGTGTCCTAGGCTGCTATGGCAACATGCGACCTCAACCAAAAATACTAGAGAGCAACATCACCACATTCAATCCAATATAATGACAGCAAAGTAAAAGTACCTCAAAATATAACTTTCCTTATCTCTCTCTCTCAGACACTCACTGCTTTTCACTGTCTTCTCTGTTATTTATCCCCTGGTCAAATAATCACACCTCTGTACATTTAAAACAGAATCCAGCTCTTGGGGCTTATCTTATATGATCCCTTTTACCCATTTTTCAAAGAGCTCCTGCGTTTGAGTGTTTGTTGTTGTCTCTCCATCTTTCACATACATCCGCACACACACAGCTTCCCTTCAGCTAGACTGGAGCTGTGTGTGTGGCTTAATTTAGCAGGTCTAATTTGTTCTCTCCAGACCTGTCGAACAGATAAGAGGGAGGAGGAGAGGAGGCAGAGAGACGCAGATAGAGACTGCGGAGAAGCAGCATTGGAAGAAGAGAAAAGGTGTTTGAGATGCTATCAGCATGTCAGCTAATGACTAAAACAACCTGAACTGAGACAGGCAGAGTGAGAGAGAGGCGTTGGTGAGGTACTGAGATATGGACTGGACTGAGGTTGACTAGATAAAAGAAAAAACTTGAAGTAAAACAGCATCAGTTAGAGAGAGAGAAAAGGCAGAGTGGAGTCAGATGGATATAGGGAAAAGAGAGTGAATAAAAACCAAACCAAAACATTTTCACTCTTAAATCCCTGCCTGTTTCAAATCTGTGTGAATGTTTTACACCTATCATGACATTCCCACACACCCAAGTGGATCAATGTGGACTCACTGTCAGCTCTGATCGCATGTGTTTTACAATGTCCGCCAGAGAAAAATGTGATCTTTGAGGCGAAACGGAGAGTGTGATTTGTGATATGCAGGAAAAACTGCGGCTCTTTATGACCTTTTATGTCTACTCATTAATTAGAGGAGCATTGTCCCACTGCAATGTTGGTGTTCTCGCTCTTTAGACTATGCCACTCCGTGCGTCTTAGACAAATTGGATAGCTATTTGATCTCAAAAAAGCAAACTTGAAGTTTATTCAGGAGGCATTAGAATCAGATTGAAATCTAAATGTTCAAACCACCTTGGTAGGTGGTTTGAGACACATTCCACGCAGATGCTGTAAAGGTGTAAATGCATCTGTGCAACCATGGCAGTAAACAGTGGTAACGGCAGCTGAAATGACACTGAAATCAGCCATCTTTCTCTCTGTCTCAATTAACTTCAGGAAAAGCATCACTAACAATCTCAACACATACAGTATGACAGAAAGTATAACAAGCTGTTGCACCATTTATCTGATGCCTGATCAGTTCAACCACTGAATGATTTGTGGATGAGAGAGCATTGATCTGTATGGGTGAGGGAGCGGTAACAGAAAGAGCTGTGAAAAGGAGCAAAACATTTGTCTCACTTGTAGTCCATCAGCGTGAGTAGGTTCTGTTACAGTAGGAAGCTGCTAAACTCTTAACTGCTCAAGTGCCCATTTACTCTTCTACTGGTGATTTTTAGCCGATACCAAACAGCTTCAGGAGCTTTACCACTACTCGCTGTGCTAGAGCGAGGCTTATGCAGATTAGGCAGGGAGAGGTTTACGCATGCAGCCTAGGAAAAGCAAGACAGATTGAAATCAGATTTGTCATCTGGCTAATGGAGACGCATACAGTATAACATGTGTAAACAAAAGTGTTTTAAAACTCTTCTGGATTGTATACATACATACATATATTGTACATATGTATACATTATATACACATATATGAGAGACTCGAAATGACAAGTGTAAATGGGGTCTAATCTGGTTGACCACATTTCAGATTGGGTCTCATTATCCTTGGGTCATTTTAGGACCAGGTCTCTTTTTTTAATAAACATGTTTGGGTAGGTTTCCACCAGATTGAGACCTAAATTGACCTTTATATCTGATTTAATAATACGACTGCTCCCCCACTCTATCTGCAGGCAACACTCCAGTCAAACAGAGGCCTTACCAATTATTCATGTCATTGTTTTTATCCCAAATCATTATTCTTTGATCCTTTTCAAGTCTTTTTTTCAGCGGGGGTGATTCGTCATCTGCAGTGCAGGCTTACATGAAGTAATGAGTGATTTTGATTGCATAACAAACATTTTAGGAGCTGTTGAGTGATAAAGGCTCAAAGAAAGCCTCTTTGAATGCAAAAATCAGCCTCATTATATTTATTGTGAACAGAAGCAGCTCTAAGTTTATCTTTGTAAGACTTCAGAACCTTATAGATTTTTATTTTTTTTCCAATATAGTTTTTATTCTCGGAAATCATACAAGTAACAGCTACGTATTTCGAGGCGGTCTTCCTGGGAAATGTTGGTAAGCCAGGTGCAGGAAAAGACTACTGATTAAGAATATGATCCAAGTTAGTTCCCAGAATCACATTCTGAATCATCCAACATGTGTGCTTCCCATTTAGACTTGACTCATGGATATTTATGGAATATAACCTAAACTGAAACCAACAGCAAATTTCTGTTTACTATTTTCACTATGACTAAAAATAATTATTCTCATTATTAGTGTGTTTTTGGGGTTCTTGACATATATATAACAATGCTACTACACAAGCAACCCCGGCGAGAGGGGCTATATGCAGAGCACTGGGGGCTGTGACCCGTAAACTGGGAGAGTGGCTCCAGCAGATTCCAGGTACAACATCTGAAGTCTCTGTCCAGAAGAGTGCAGTCCTAGGTACAGCTAAGATACTGCGCTGAACCCTCAAACTCCCAGGCCTCCTGTAGAGGACCAGAGCTTGAGGATGACACATACCACCCCACGGGGGGTGAGATGGGGACACACTCAAATATGTACACACGTTTCTTTGTGTTTTCAATTGCTAAGTTCATCATCAAGTATCCAGCTATGAGTGTGCAAACACCAAGCAAACCTTTGTTGCTGCTGCTGGAATTACAGTAAATACATACATTTCCACTAATTTATTAATGACCCAACCCAAGTGTCGTTTCTACTTCACTACTGTTTTAATGTAAATCCCCAAGAGACAGTGTCAAAACTGATGACATATATATACTGCAGATTAAGAACAGAAGTATCACAGTAAACCACAAGAAAAGCCACTGTGCTACATGAGAAGGAACTCAGACCATGCATGTCGCCAGACCTGGGCATTCGGGGCTGTAGCCTCAAAGATTTTCTCTTTAGCCCCGAATAATACTTTGAGTGGCTTGACACTAAAGAAGACGGCAGTGTTGCAACCTTGTGTATTCATTGAATGTAGACCAATCAGAGAGGGTTTATATGGAATGCCATTTTATTCAATATTTAATAAATATGAAATAGCCCCATGAAATATATAAATGTGGCATTATGAAATAAACGTCCAGTGAAATAAAAACCTATTTATTTATTAATTGAACCATACGGACTCATTTATTTATTTCATAGGCATATTTATGTATTTATTTAAAACTGAATAAAATGGTATTCCATAGATTTACAGGAAAATGCGTGGAATAATCCATGTCCAGGTCTGTCAATTCTTCACAGCGATGAAACAGACCAGCTCAGCAATAAGAGCCCTAGTGATAAAATAAAGAATAGCCTATGACATCAAACATTTAAAAGATGATATGGTAACTATTCATAATAATCTGAGTGTTACAATGAGGCTCTAATGGGTTAAGTTTGTTAGAGGGACATGTGAGGCATCACCTAAAACTAGACATTATGCAGATTCCATATATACTACTAATAGCTCCATGGTAAATACCATTTTTGTGGTGCACTGGGTGTCTGTCATCATTTATGCATCTGCCTGTTTGTCAACAGATAAGCATACACAGTTTTGATTGGTAACTGAGCCATCTTAATTCCTCTGTACTGTAATTACCTTATCTGTTGTGTGTTGTATACAGTATAGCCTAGATGTTGTGTTAGTTTTAAAAAGTAGTCTTTAGATAAGTGTAGTAATACAAGTTTTATGTTTGTTCATTGACCACCACAAAATAAATTGCAAACTAAATAGCACACTAGTAGTATAACTGTAGTCAAGAACAGACTGTAGGTCGTGAGAAAAGTAGCTATTATATATTACATTGCATTATTAATGTTAGTATCTGTTTTAACTTCTCGGGTCAATCAGTAACACAGCAAACAGCAGTAGTCATACAATGAAGAAACCTTAAATGAAATTTAGGCAGAACAGCAAGGACAACCCAAAGAAAATCCAGCGCACGCTGCGCACTCACACACCCAGTCCTCACACCCAGATGGTCAGGGCTTAGTCCCAGACCTTGTCAACTCCTAAAAATGCCCACGACTCATACATAGATGAGACAGCATAAATGTGGCCAGTGTGATTTATCTACTAACTTAAATGTCCTCTGGCTGTAAGGGAAAATACTGGTCAGGCAGAGTAAAAGTCGACAGGGATACGCTCTGGCCTTCTTCACCATCTACCACGCACTTAATCCTCAGCTGCTCCAGTGTCCAACTTTACAAAATGGAGGTTGAAAAGGGCAGCTCCCTGGTGTCCCCTCCACTAGACTGCTACTGTAAATAAGAATTTGTTCCCTCGCCACCGGTGAATATGGCGACATTGCCTGAAATATTACTTTTAGCTTCTATAAGAAATATTGCCTCAATAAATTTTACAAGAAAGTATATTCAAAAACAATTCACCTACAAACTGAGCTTCTTCTAGCAACTTGACAAACTTTTAGCACCTTGAATTTGAAGCTGGAGTTGCCAATGTAGCTACCAAATGCTATGTCTTATCATTGCTACATGAAATGTAAAGAGGCTTTTATTTAAATCCTCTGTAAATTTTTTAATTATGAGACATGACAAAATCCAAAATGTAAAAATGTTACATTTTCATGTTTATGCTGCTTTTTATAACAATACTTTAGTCAGTTAATCTGTAGATTAATAACTACTTAGGCTGCCTCTTTTTTGTTCTGTTTCTACCTGTTCATCTGTTTTTGGCACCAGAGATACATAAGCATAGTACGGCATGCCTTGTTATCATTCACCAGAATTTGATTTCCCCACGCCGATGCAGGGTGGGTGATGAAAACTGCTAAATGAATAGGCTACCAGTCAGTCCATGTGACTTACTCCTCTTGATTGTAATAAGTCAGTGTGAACGTCAAACCCACCAGAACTAAAAGGGCTGGATGTTAGAATAAGTAAACCAAACCAAAGTTGGGAAAGCAGCCTCAGTATTTTTGATCAGTATAAAACATAAACCTGCACTGAAGTATAATCTACTTTCTAATGAGTTACTGTTTCAACAAATATATACATTTGCATATCCAATTGCCAAGATCAAATTTTATAAAAGTAATAATACAAAAATGGCAAAACATGCATTCATACTAGTGTTTTCCAATGAGCACATCATCATTCATTTGGTCCTTAGAAATATCTTCATATGTTGGTGTGTGTGTCATTTGAACCCAAAATACCATTTTGAGAAGTGATACCATTGTTTGAATGCAGTTTCATTTTGCAGGGGATTTGGGGAGTCGTTCCTTTTGTGTGTGTGTCGAGTTCTGAGAAGGTGAGGTGTGCTGTCAGAAAACGCCTATAAACAATTGAGAAAAACTGTAAGTGGCCCAGATGGGCTTAACATGAAGCATTTAACCTTAAAAGGTAATGAGACTAGGATTCTGTAAACATGCATTCACTCGCACAGAGACACACATACACTCTTACAGCAAACTTTCTGACCTCATACACGGTTGGTTTGGGTGTGTGTTTATGTAAGTGTATACGTACATTTATCCAAAGGCCACTTGCAAGAATCTGTTAAACAAAAACCTTTGCACACTGACGGGCTTTGATGTCAACTCTTATTACATTAGCAGACACACATCTACACATACACACACACACACACACACACACACACACACACCGAGACAAAGCGAGGGCACTGTGTCTTTGAAGTGTGGTTGAGACAGATTAACTGTTCCATATTGACCGGAGATGGTATTTAAGACTCTTCAAGTAGAGGGATTCAATAGCCAGTGAGATTTTATGTGTGTGTAGTAAAGAGGGTGATGCCAGAAACAGTGTGTGTGTGAGTGAGTGAGTGAGTGAGTGAGTGAGTGAGTGAGTGAGTGAGTGAGAGAGAGAGAGAGAGACAAAGAATGTGTGCATGTGTGCCAAATATGTCACTCTGATAAGTGTTTAGTTTTCATCACCTAAAAATGCTTTGACCAGAGTCTTTCACACACACACACACACACACACACACACACACACAAAGGCATGCTGTGACCAGGGTCCTTGGAAATTCTTAGAGGATTTTCATGACATACTGACATGACAGTCCATCATTTAAACAGGCAGACACCCGAATTTCTTGGATAAGCTTAGATTACATGTGAAGCTCCACCCTGTCTCCTACAAGTGGTGTTTGAAGGCAACTATTTGAAAAGGTAAAAAAGTCAGCGCATTGCAGTGACAGATGTAATCATTCACCTTTAGCTGCCCGGGTTTCTGTGATGTCTGATGATCATGAGCCTTTCCTAACACTTGACACGTGGTTATGCTGTCAGAGCCTAACCTCAACCATACAGTACAGTGGAGGAGGTTGGATAGCTGGGCTTACAAAATGTTTGACTCTGTAGACTGAGGTCCACATCCTTTTAACCATTGTTTAGAATAAATATTTTCCCCCTAATTTTAACTATTGCTATAATCTTAACATGACCATGCCCAGTAGATTTAGTTACACTTAACCATACCTCACCAGTGATTTATTTGCCAAACACACAGCAGACAAATCTAATTTCTTATCCATTTAGCCTCTGTGTGCAGTTATTGTGACGTGTAAATGTATTTGTAAGTCAGCCACAGCAGGACCCTTGCATACTTTGTATCACAACTTCGTGACACTAGAGCATGATTCCTTTAGTCTTACCTAAATCATATATTCAGTTGCTTTGGGAACTATTTGCATCAGTTTTATTTTACTTGATGGCCTCTTCTTCTGTACAGTATGGTTTATCATCTGTTGTCTGCTCAGTCAATCAATTAATGGTGTGTTATTTCTGCTGTCCATTCCTGCAGTATGACTCTCCTCTGCCTGCAGCCAACACCAATTGGGAGGCTGTCACTATGCCCATGACGGTGAGTCATGTACACACATACACACTTTATGAATTGTTAAAATCCTAGAATTAAAATTCACTAGGCGTGCGTGACTTCGGTTATTATAAAGGTATATTTTTGTCAGAAACAGAGCTCACTCATTAGCCATTGAATGGAAGCGATACATACATATGTAACAGTTTTATACAACATTAAAAGAAATGTACAGCTAGGAAAATTTCATCACCATCATCAGGATTACACGATTTTATTTCAAACTAATATCGATGTTTTAAAAAACTTTGAATTCCCATGTTCCAAACTATGTTTTAATATCTTTTCTGCAAATGGAACACACGGTTTATAATACAGATGATGGGATATTTCAACACATACAGCCTACCCACCCTCTAACCCCATCGCAAGTCTTTTCTTAAGCCCACCAGGGAAAATTGCTACACTAATAAATATGACAAATGGTCCATTTGCATATAGGCTAACGCACACCCACACACAGAATACATTCATACATGTATGTACTGTAGTCATTATGCATGATTCATTCATCTGCATTAAGTTTGAGATGTAAAATGAATATGCTACCTTAGACTAATCTTTTTATAAATGTGTCAGTGTAAATTGTCTGTGTCTGTGTGTATGAGTAGTGGGGTTCAGACATATGTGACCATAATAATTTGTGTGCGTTGGGCTGTGTGGCAGTTTTTCTGAGTGGACTGATAATGGTTAAATGTGTGTGGGTGTATGTTGATGGGATGTACATGTCGGCCTCTTCCACTTTATGTTCAAATGGCAATCTGAAACCCTATCTTGCTTTGTGGGTTTTCCCAGTAATCTGTGCTCGTTATACATTAAGCTCATGTTGGTAACTGTTTGACACTATGGAGCAAATGTGTGATACATTAATTGTAGAGATGATGATAATTTTTTAGCTCTCAGCTTGTCATTATTATGCTGATTGTGAGCATTTAAAACTCCTTACTCTAAATATGGGGGAAAAAACATTTTTAAGTAAATACTAATTGTATCAGACAAGATGTAGTTATTTAAAAAGAAGTAAATTTAAATGGAGCTTTTGACTTTTGCATTCAACATTCAGTTGAGCCATCATGCCATATTTTTTTACATGAGCCAGTCACATTTATTAATGCATAGCAGAGGGACACTAAAATGATCATTTTTAATTTATACTCATCAAGTCACTGTATTGATGATCTTACACTAAATGTTAACAAGTCTCAGAGGTTTACTTCAGTTCTCATGTTAGCTTTAATGAAACCAAGTCTCTCTCCATAACCATCCTAACATCTTCTCTTAATTTACCCTTGTCCTTTGACCAGTATGGATGTTGGTGCTGATTATGGCAGCTAAAGTCACAGGTATAATAGTTCTACATGGTATAAGAATTTGATTGAAATTGCCTCCTAGCTAGAAAAATAGCCTGCAGCAGGGAGCACAGGCCATCCAGGAATCATCTGTGCAGTACTAGTATGTTGCTGCTGATGTCCCCCCCATGTTGTTGACAATATTCATTGTAGTGGAAAACTAAGAACATATAAAGGGAAATCACATTAAAAAAATATGTTTCATATAAGACTAATTAATTTAAAAAGCAAGACATTCTCTTTTTAGGAGGACTTACCATGTTGCTGAATTTGCCCAAAAATGATTGCAGGTTTAAAAAAAAAATCTCTGAATTTTTAGTCAGAATGCATCTTTTCTTTTCAATCATGTAACTACGCACAGTGGGATGCAAGCATACATATGTGGTGAAACACTGTATACAGTAAACTTACAGTAAGTATCAGACTACTCTCATATTTACATGTTGTATGAGTGCATAGACAAGGAGTGCATAGTTTTTAGAAATCACAGTAAATGCACCATTTTTAGTGTCTTGATCACACTCCACAATATATAAAGATAGAACAACAGTATATTATTGTAATTGAAATGTTTTACTTATTTTGGAAAAAGCCAAATTGAGAAGAGCTACATTGTGGAGGAAGACACTGATTGACGAGACGTCTCCTTAAATATCTGTTTTCCACTTCACTAAAAGCTCTGTCTTAAATGTTTAGTAGGGAACTCTTAAATAACTCGATGTGTTAGAGGAATCTGAGTCAGTATGACCAACAGTGACTGTGGGTTTTATGTTCATGGTTCTTTCTTTCTGGCAGCATGGAGGTTATCTGTTGATCTCTAACTCTTTTCACGAATCCTCGGATGTCTTTTCCATGCTCGCAAAGAGACAGTGCTGACCTCCCCACCACAGCACACGCTGTAACTACAGAGTCAACAGTAAAATATGCCGCTTTTAAGGAACCACGAACATTGTCAAGAAATTCACCACATTCAGAAAACCGATGTTTCCTCAGCTGCAGAAGTACCCCTCCTATCTCTGTGCATTTAGCTATTGCTTCCAAATTTCATAAAAACCCTTTAAATGGGGTTGTATTAGAGCTCTTTGCTGCATAATAATGGTGGTAGAAATAATAAGGTGACCCACAGATTTCCAAGAAGGTTTTGGCACATGGCTATCTGGATGTGCTGTAGGTAATAATGCTATAAATTGCTAATTAATCCTTTTGATTTTACCCTTTGACTTTTGCTCTTTGCAGGACAGCAGTGGAGGGCAGATCCCAGCGGCAGTCACAGTGGTTCCTTTCTCATTGGAGGATTTGGACCGGACCATAGCTGCCTTCGACACTGTAGAACAGCTTTTCAAAACCCTGAGCCCAGACACCTGGAGACAGGACCTAGACAGCATCTACACTCAAACACACATGCATTACAGATCCAGGGCCTATTATCTGGCAAGCAGACATAATAAAAGTAAGATATACTTTATATCTCCAAGTTTTACATGCCATATATGAACCTGTCCAACAAACAAATGTACATAATCTTAAACACATGTATTATTGTCTCACAGTCTTTTAGGATTGCAGAGCACTAAACCCAAACATACACACACACACACACATATATATATATATATATATATATATATATATATATATATACAAGTCCTTGCACGACTGTGCGCTTAGCCTGACGATAATAACTTTCATTTGGCTCAAATATAACTGCTGCAAAGGGAATGTGCTAACACATTACCAGAAAGTCTTACAATACAGGGCTGAAACTTTAGACGAGTCGATAAGATGAAGATGGTAGTATTACTGTTTGTTGGATGCTATCAAACTATAAATAAGTAGAGAGTCCAAAAGTCCAATTAAAAAAGTCACAAAAGTACAAAGTCCTACAAATTGGTATCCAGCATGCAAGAAAAGAATATAAAAACCAGGCTCCTGTGGGTGGGTCAGAGATACAAAATAGTTTGTATCAGGATTAATTACAGTGCAGCCGTAAAATACCATATTTGGTTTTAATGTTTCTCTTGGTCTAAGGATCATATGGCTCATATAACAAGCAGATAAGTTTTTGTACAGTGATGTTATGCAGTGTGGAAATAATGTTTTTTTTTAATGAATGTATAAGAGCTATTTAACAGACATATTGAATTATATAATGACTTTCATAAGGCCAGAGGAATAGTAGAGACATGTTAATTTAGTATAGTTGATGCAGGAAGATGAGAGCGTTCTCATCCCATTTTGTTGTGCTGCAGACTGGTGCAGTCATTGCTAGCTGTTGTAATAGAGGGGAGGGGAGAGCATGTAGCCTTGTGCTGACCAAGAAAGACCCACACAGCAGGAGGCCCATTCTCAAATATTGAGCTATATATTCAACTCAGTGGTATAGAATTACAGTGGACAAAGTCTACAGCTTGGTAATTTGAGGGAAATTATTTGTCAGAGCTATAATGATACTGTGATGGAGCCACTGCTTTATGATGAAAAATAGCAAAAGTGACAGCCAATGAAAACATGCTAACATATGCAATTGGAACCATATTATCCAGTCTGTATCCTATCTCTTAACACACGTATATAAATCTAGAAGAAATATCTGTACACTTTACTCCCCTGTGCTGAACATAGAAATGGGAAAAAAGTGAATTAAAAAAAGCATTCTGATGAAATTTGGGAAACACGTTTGCTCTTTTTCTAGTTTTCTGTAGAGATAAAAGATCATCATGAAAAATGAAACCAGCTCATGCACATATTGTGACACGACAACACACCGTAGCCTGACTAAGTTGTTGCGTCATCAAATGAGCAGTTTGTCCTCTAGTGGTTCTAAAAGTGAGTCAGTGACAGATTTAAGGTGACACAGGACCAGCAGTTCAAGGCAATTCTTTACAGTGAAGTCACTGCCAACGACCCGGAGTCACTGAGGCAATAGATTTTGTCCTTCAGAGCAGATCTGAAATTTTGGCACGCATACGCTTATTACACACTCACACGTCAGACAATCATGTGTCTAGAGTGTAGAAGCCTTCAAGCTTGCAACAGACCTGAGTGCTTTCGACCCCATCTCTCTCACCTGTGCCTCCGTATCTCTCTCCTGCTCTCTCTTTCGACCTGAGGGCTCTCCTGTTCCTTAGTAAATATTTGTGGTTGACAGCAAATCTATCTCTATTTATCCAGTGCATGCGTGTGCTCAGCTGGCATGAGAAGGCTCCATATAGTGGGTGAAGTTTGTGCATGTTGCAGGACTACAGGGAGGTGCATAGGTGCTGCACATCTTTGATATATTGTACCAGCGTAGCTCTCTCTAATTGGAAATTCAACTTGTGCAGCGGAGCAGAAATCTGCCACGCTCAGCAGCTTAGCATTGTTTTCATTAAGGCACACACACTTGGTAGCTCACACCCACCTTTGTTCCCATGAAGGACAGCAAGTCAGATATTAATTGGGAAACATTTAAGTCAAAGTAACTCACACACTTGCAGACAAATCCTTGTGCAGAACTTTGGAGCAGAATATATTCGATAATTTTCAGACAGACACAGAAACTGCACTTTCATGTTGGTGGCTGTAAGAATGACATAGTCATTCCCGTAGTCTTGCTTTCTCTCAGTCTTTCTGTGTCTGTCTGTCTTTTTCTCCCCCACACTCCCTGACAGGGTTCCACACCGCTGCTTTTCTGAGATTACACTTATTCCCCTTAAAGAGACACAAGCTCAGCCCTGCAAGCACACACAGCCACCACACACTTACAGTATACATGCCTACACGCTCACACGTGACCTGTGCCTTCGAAAGATTTCCATAGTATGTGGAAATGGTATGTGGGGGTATGTGGCACAGACACACTGTTTGAATCCGTTGTCCTCATTTAACCTGTTAATACTCACACAAGTGCAGACATAATCCACATTTCATTCAGCCTGTTGTACTGTATAGCGGATGTGCACACAGCAACTGTCTCTAAGACAGAATGTAGGGATTTTAGAGGAGCATGCAAACACATACAACACCTCACATACAAAAGCATTTACAGTAGCTTTCATTTGCTGCATTTCTTTTCTATATTCCTCTTATATCTAATATTATTTTCTTATCATCTTGTCAAGCAACTCAAAAGACCTAAAAGAAAACACATTCTGTAAATATGGACAATTCTACCACTTTGATGAAACCAAAATCAATGTTGCAAATATAAAAAGTGCACCTTCTGCCTTTATCTCTCTCTCTCTCTGTAATGCCAAAGCAAATTATCATATTCCCTGCTCTTCTCTCTCTCTCTCTCGTCATTGTTCGTTAGGTTTCACACATGCTGTGTGTTATGAATGGAAACCCCATAGCAAATATACAATTTTTGTGAAAAATTGCTTATTGATTATCAATGCCATAAGGCTTCTCTTGACCCCACTGCACTTCCTTTTGGTTTCTCACTCACACACAATATTTCATGTCAAGCAAATTTGTCATTCTTGTAATAATACGGAGGACATTTCTAGGATTTCTAGGCAGTTGCTGCAGCAAAGTTCAAAAACAAGCCAATGCAAGCCAAGCTACACTGTTGTAGTTCACTGCAAATATCGATCTTGACAAGTCCTTTATGTCTGTACTGGGTCGTAAAAGCTCACTGTACTTCGATGAAGTGAAACATCTAGTAGTGACCCAAGAAAATGTAATTAATCTTTACTGCAAATTAATGTGTTTAAAGAATATTTCACTTGTTGCAAGAAAGGTTTATCCCATTTCACCCAGGCTGTGCTCTCTAATTGGCTCTATGTGCTTTATAGGTTCTACTTGTTGGGCAAACAAGCAAAACCACCTTGAACTGGCTGTGGAAATGGCCCTTAATACCCAAAACCTGCTTCTACTTTCTTTCAATCTCATAATGGTGGAAGATGAATTCTGAGAAGATCTCAACACCGCTTCCTCTGTTGTCCTTGTTTTCGTCTAGGAGCAGAGCACTTGTGTAGGGTCTGGGTAGATTCATAGTGATTCAGGTGGAGAACAGAGCCATGATACGCAAACGAAAACCCAATTGGCTGATGATGCCACTTTAACCCCAATTTGTTGGGGACCCTGTCTTGGGTGAACGGTGCAGTAACCAGATGCCAATACCTGGACAGCGACTCATGGTTTGGGCCCTGAATGGCTACAGACTGGTGAATGTGCAATTGTTCCCCACTGTGGAGTAGACAATTCAGTGTACATATGTTCAGTCTATTCAATGCCTAAAGTTGAAGTTGAGCTTTATTGTCATTCCGCTACATGTGGTGACATACAGTGGAATGAAAAGTCGTGCCTCGTAGGACCACGGTGCTACATAAATACAGACACAGATAGTATAAACCTGTACACATCTAATCTACTGGGAGAGCCTAACTAAGAATACATTTATACTTATACGTAAAAAATATACAAATACTTTCACATTAACACTGTACATGTGCAAAAGGAAAAATTGTAAGGCAAGCAGCTGGATGTCGAACAGTGCAATATGATTTTTCAGTGCTTGAGCATTTAAAATGACATTTTTGAATGATTGTATGAAGTGTCTAGTGCACATAATGAGTGTTTTTCTACAGGTGGTTTGTATGGCCCACTCACCTAAGTCTAGCACTCTCATAATTGCACAAAAAGTTACACACAGTTTTGTTTTTGTTTTTTTTTTGTTTTTTATTGTGGTAGGGTTGGGCAGTGATTGAGGGGCGGAGTTTAAACAGTCCCTGTTTTCAAAGGGTCTGTAAGGTATTTTCAGTGGTGTATGGGGTGATTTGAGTTCAGGGCTCTCAGCCTAAAAGGCAAGGTTTATAGGAGCTCAGCTCACAACTTTTTTTGATCGGTGTAGAACTTTTTTGCCACTTTCTGTTGGACAGAGGACAGTCACGCGCTATCATAAAGGTGAACGCATCAGCATTTTCTTCTGGTCATGTTGCTTTTGCTGATGGGTTGTTCAGTCACCCTCTCCTAATGTGGTTTCTGACTGCAGGTAGTGAAGCGTCAGACTGTAGTCCAGTGGGTGCCTCCCATGGTGCTCAAGGCCTCTGAACTGTAGGAGACCATTACAGGAATGTCCTTAAACCTTTTACACCCTACAACCAGAGAGCACAAATCACTTGAATCATTTCTGCCTAAATTGTACATTGATAGCTGTTTTTTTTTTAAAAGGTTAATTAAGTGCTAAATAGTCAATAGTTCATCTTGACTGCTGGATCTTACCAAATGTATGTTTTCTTACATATCCAAACTAATCTTAAAATATCCAAACTAATCCAGTGCACTGTGGCATGTCATACCATAGAGCATCATGAGAACGCGTCTGAAATACCTATTTTTCCTCCATGCTTTAAAAGAACAAGTGCAATGTGCTAAACAATGGTGTGTGTTTTCACATAAATGGTGCCTAATTGGAATTCATACACAAGTCACAATGGATCTGGGTTTTCCACTTCAGAGACCAGGGGGTACATTTATTATCAAAGTGGCTACCACTAGTTACAGGCAGCTCTTATGGCAGAAAGGCAAGGGCATGAACATTGCAAGGCTTCTAATAGAGCTTGATATAAGCACCATTTTGTACTCAGAACTAGAGCTAAAATGTATAGTCTTTTCTATTTTTCTTTTTCTAACAACAAATGATTCTCATTCTATTCAATTTCTTTAAAGAAAAAAGGTTAAAACTTGTATTAAAGTAGTGCAAAATCGCTGGTTCAATGGCCTAGTGCAATTGCCACCCATGGTATGCACAGTGTGGTGATGATTATCCTGCTGCTGACCTCAGTGAAGATGGCAGTCAATCTGCCGCTGATTGTTGCTAATCTTTCGTTTCTATTCTTCCTCTCATCTCTTTTCTTTTCTTTATGGTCCGTCTCATCCGTCCTTCAAAACATCTGTGGTCACTCTGGATTGCCTGCAGAATATGAGCAATAAAAAGTGCTCCCACTGTATTCCACAGACACATTCTTGGTCTCCTTCACTCTTATTTGTCCCTCAAATATATCTTTGCCTTACAAACATTGAACAGCCTCAAAATAAATGCTCACCTGCTACAGTTTGACCTCAGGCTGTCCTTGTTCTGAACAACAATGTGCACTTGGGTCATTCAGTCAGTGGTCTCTAATGCCAATACTAGTGAGACAGAAATATAGACAGATTTTAAAAAAGCTCCTGGTTCTGGCGCTCCCAGTTTTCCCCTCTGAACCAGTGCTTTAATCCCTTATTTCCTATCAGGGTCCTATGTGCACAAACAAGGTAATTTTCCCCAAAGTGATGACATGAAGAAAGACCGCGGTCAATACATTCAATCTACAATCAATTAAAGGCCCCTGCTTCCTCTTCTGGCCTGTGTTCTCTCTTTCTGCATCTTTGTGTCTCTCTTTCTTCCACTTATCTCTCCATCTGTTCCTCTACAGTCAATTGTAGTTGCAAATGTACTCATATCTAATAGTCTCTCTCCATCTTTCAACCATTTTCATTCAATCAATATTGAGCATCTTTTTGGTGTGAATTACAGTCACTTTGCTTTATTTGCCTCCCTCCCCGTTTCATTCTTCCATCTCTGTCTCCAACATGCCATACATTTCTATTAGTGATGATATGAAGCAAGAGACAAGGAATAATAAATCAAGACAGCTTTTTTTCAGTTTCACCCTTCCTTCCCTAAATATGTGTAGGCCAGTACTATGATAGAAAAACAATAATTTGTTTGTTAGTGATTGTTTCATATTAAAAGTGATTTTGCCAATAAGCAGTTGATGAAGAAGTTATATCTTTATATTACCATCCGCAGATGCAGAGTATTGAAACAAAGAAAATCTAGGATTCAATGATAACGAATACGAATGAAGAAAGGAAATAACATATTGTATGTTCAACAACATACTATACAAGGAAAAATGTGTTACAGTACAGGCCAAATAAAAAGTGACCTTGCAAAGTAACCTCTGTTAAGTGCAGCCCAAAAACACAGCAGTACAGAGAAAACATAAATCCAACAAAAACTCAACTGAGGAGTTTTTTTCTCTTTCACTGTCCAGTTGATCTGAACCGTCTCTATGACGACGTCAAGCGGTACAGCTGCACTCCTCGCAACTACTCTGTAAACCTGCGTGAGGAGCTGAGGGCCACCAATGCCGTCTTCTTCCCTCGATGTCTGCTGGTCAAACGCTGTGGAGGCAACTGTGGCTGCGGAACCAATAACTGGAACAACGGCTGCACCTGTCAGGCCTCCAAAACTACGCTCAAACTACACGAGGTACAGTAGGTCATATAGCATGAGAACAGCAGTGATTTGGAAAGTAATGAAATGACGAAAGAAAGTTCTCTTAATTATCAGTTATTTTAAAAACATATTAATTAAAAAACCCTTAGCATAGTAGAAAGAGTGTACTACTGGACCTCCACATCACATTTGGTCATTTTCTAGATAAATAGTTCTGCTGCGTAGTTTATACAGTCCAAACGTGCCAGAGCAAAGGTAAAAAAAATGCAAGACCTTAGGTTGTTACCTTGGCTAATTCCTGTTTACTCACATGCGTTTGTTGGATATTCGTACGCAGTGGCATGGAAGTCTGATGCCTTATGATTTTTGTGGTTTTTCAAGGCTTTTTTCAAGAAATGGGAAAAGAACTAAAATACCTTTTACCTATTGACTGATCTGACATAAGAATTGCCTTTACAACTTAAAATTGACTCATTCAGTATATTCTTTTTTACACTTTTAAACTCATTTTATTTTCATGTGCATAAGAATGATAAATGTAATGTTTATCGCTTTAAAGAAGGCAGGGAAAAGATGTGCATTTAATATCTTTTTCCATTATGCTTGTGCATGCTGGGGCCTTTCCATTAATGCGAAGGCATCCAGTTTAGACTTGAGCTGTGCTGGATGCGTTACAACAATGTGATGCAGGTGCTTCTTCATACATGAGACTGACATGTAAAACTTCCAGCACATTTTAGGTGCGTACATTAAAGGGGCTAAAAAGATGCTGTGAGTATATTAGCGAGTGAGAAGGAGAGAGAGATTGGGCGTGCAGAGGCAGGCGCTGCATCAACAATGAAGCAATGCACCAGCCGCCTCACACTTTCTCCCTGCTTCTCTCCTCCATTCGTTTCTACCATCTTTCTCTTTCTAATCTCGCCATATCTCTCCGGGAATTGTTAGCATTCGATAACTCTCTCTCTTTCTCTCTGTGGGCTTCCATCATCCTTTCATTCTTCCCAATTCCCATTTTCAATTTATCCCTTTGCAATGCACCATTCTTGTTCTTTAAGCCTGTCATTCATTCTTTTCCCTCTCTTCCCTCCATCTCTTTGTGTCTTTGTGCTCGTATAGCTTCATTATTGAAACATGGTCCGCAGGGCTCTCTCTCTCTCTCTCTCTCTGTTTCTCTCACTGTTAAAAATCAGACAATGGAAAGTTAGACAAAAGTGGGATTTGGGTTGTAATTTTGCTATGTGTTTGTGAGCGTGTGTGTATGTCACTGTGTAGGAGAGCATGAAAAAGGTGTGTTTGTATCCCTATATACTGTCCATCCATAAAACTCCTTGCGTGTGGGTTCTCATGTTTTGTGTGCGTTTGTGTATGTGCGTGTTTGCGAGAGATTTCCATCCTCCTCTCCTCGCAAGCAGTCTTAGACCTGTAACTGCTTCCTTCACTGACTTAGCTTCTAAAGAAACACATTATTACTCACATTATTGTTTTAGTGCTGGGAAGTCCTGACATAAATCATGGGCAGCCTCGCTTTCACTGAGCTTTGGAGAACAAATTCACTGCATTAGTTGGGGAACAATTTGTACTTCCACTATTTTCACATTAGAAGTGGCACCTGCGAACAATGCGGCCATCTGCAACAACTTCATAGTTATAGTGAAAGGCTAACTATAGTAAATCTAACTGTAAAATCAATTCAATAGTACTTCTACAGACTCTCAGACTCCACATTTGTAAACAACGGTTTAACTTGTGTTTAAAATCACAATACCCAAACTCTTTGACATAGTAAAAATGTTAACAGCATACTCAGTATATTAATCAGTGTGTACAGTTTAAGGCCAAATCCCTCCATTTGCTTTAAGGGCCTCATGTTTGGTATGTTTTCTAAGATTCTATATCAAGTTATCTCTTTGTACAGTCAGCAATGAGTCCCTTGGCAACATGTCCTGGATGTTTCCCTATAAGTTATCCTGAAAACAAATAATAATGAATGAATGAATGTTAAAATAAGACAGGAATTCCAGTGTAGTTAGTTATGATTAACAAGCGAAGGGTGGCAACTCTCTTCTCATGGCCGTCGGAGTTTCACAGTACACTACAGCATTCTTAGAAACCTTGCCTTTGCTATCTAATATATATTTTGATGTCCTTCACTTGCTTCAATGTCAACTTTTTACTCTCGAGGGAACAGCGTTTCTCTTTTCTGTTGAAATCCTGAATCATGAATGATGTTCATGTATCATCTTCTCATTATTTTCTCTACATTTCTCATTTCTCTAAACACCCTCTCTTCATCCTTGCTGTCTTATTCTCTGACTCCTTTAGGTGCTGAAGTACGCCCCAGTGGTCACTCTGCATCAGCGCCATAGCAAGCCGCGGGTGCACTGGGTCATAGACGAGATCTTCCTCACACACCATGAAAAGTGCGAGTGTGCGTGTCCCTCCCAGCCCCCACGCTGAGACACTTAGACTGGCACATGCATCTGGAACTGTTGGACGAGTTCTTTATAAAAAAAAAATCTATTTTGCAATGGACTTTCTATAATAACAGCAACGCAGACACACGTGCAGCAATGAAGAAGGCACAATTTCACTGACAAACCGCAGCTGCTATCATACACCATGACATTTCTTCTTGCAAGCAAACCACTTAGCTTCCTCTGTACACAGGCCAAACTTCTAAATGCATAAATGTCTCCAGCTCAACACGTTTGTTATTTAACGTTCCTGTAAGGTGGAGTCTAAATGTTCCCTGTTTACACCACATTTAAACATCTCTTGTGCACCATTAAGTGTTAAAATAACAGTGGACCTTCTCTAGAGGAATTCACTTTCAATTCAAAGTTTTTTCCTCCAAAATCTAAATACTGAAAACCATTTGGAAAATTACCATACCACATTATGAAGAAATAACACCAATATCATATCAAACTTACATTTTGATTAAAGGAGTTTAACGGATGCCAACTTGATTGAATTGAAATTCGACTCTAATGGCGGTGTAAACAGTTGTTTTTTATCCCTATTTTGTGTGTATGTTATTGCGTTTCTTCGTGTTATAATAAGACTGTTTCTAGAAACTTCAGGCACTTCTTCCGCCAGGAGCATGCTGAGATGAGTGAGCGTAAGACAGAAGGAGGGAGGAAGAGGGGTTGGAGGAAGTGTAAACCAAAATAACACTTTATCTTGATGTGAAATTAGGCTAACCACAACCCTCTAGATCTGAGTTGCACACTAACACACACACACACACACACACTAGGCTTCCACTCCTACCTAAAGATAAAAACTATTTATACTGAATTTTTCACTGCTCTATTTTTCAACGAGACCCTCCTTTGTTCTGCACGCATTCCTGTCTGCGTATATTCTTGCTTCCCTTTGTCTGTCCTTCCATCCATACGCTTCCCGCTCCTTTTCTTTCTTACTGACTCTGTGTCCCTCTCTCTAATGCACACACACACACACACACACACAGTCTCTCTCTTTCCCTTCATCACTCACTCTTTAACACATCAAAGGAGACGTCAGATCAGGTCACTGCACTCTGCCCAGTTTTCTGAGCGTTCTTGACATTCCAACTGCTAACAGGAATTCTGCTAACACAGATAAAACCGTGATCCTCAGACCCTGAACACATAAGCGGAAAGAGGGACAGCCACTCAGGAAGAGAGACGGAGAGTTGTTTTTTTTTTTTGTTTTTTTTTTTTTCAGGAGAGGCAACTTACAGAAAAGGGACAATCAAGCCGCCTATTTGTAGATTAGCAGCACTCCTGGATGAGAGCTGAGAGAGGAGCCACTTTCAAGATACAACCCATAAAAGATTGCAGCTACTTCAGCAGTTTCAATCAGCATGTTCATGTGTTCAGCTCGCCTGATTTTTTTTGTGCTTTTTTCCTCATGAAGATGCTTATACGTATCACAATCTGACCCACTGGTTTGCACATCTACGGCAGCGCCACAGTGAAAAAAGAGATCTGTGGGAATTGGGAGTGGGAGTAATGTTCTTGGTCTTGGCTGAAAACACAACTGATACTTGTGTGTGTTTGTGTGTGTGCGCCAGTCTGCCTGTAACAGCTCAGGAAGAGGTCCTTTTGTTTAAGGGGTGGAGGGTTACCAACAGTCTGTGAGAGCTGGCAGGAGATACAAGCATGTGAATGGTCGACATGTGACTGTGCGTGCAAGTATGTGTGTGTGGGTGTGTTTGTGAAGGTAGATAGAGTATTCAAAGCAATAGAGCAAGAATTCAAACTAACTGCTTATCATTTCCATACACTCACAACCCAGCTGTGAGAAATAAAAGACACTGTCATCTCTCCATCATCAACCCCCCATTGTGTCCCACCATCACACGTTCAGGCCTGCTTTGCTTTACAGGCTGGATTTACACAGAGGAAATAGGATTTTACACACTACTTTTGTTCTAAAGGCAGACAAAAAGAATACACTGGACACTGAGATGATTCCTCTGTCACAGTAAAACCCGATCAGCTGTGTGCCGGCAGCGTTTTTTATGTGCATGTGTGTAGTGTAAGTCATGGGTGCTATTTGGCCAGTGTGGGATACAAAAACAATCTTAACTCTTAAATATTCCAAAAGTGCGTCCAGTTGTGCAGTAGTGACATTCCAAGTAATTTATTCCAGACACCCTCCACCGACTCCTATGCGCGCGCACACACAGTTGTTTTTGGCTGTAGTTCATCTAAGAAAGCAGCCGCACTTTACTGTCAAGCTTTTGTCCTCTGTTCTCTTGCATTTGCTTTCATTCCTGTGTGTTGCATTTTGAAACGCAAAGATAAACACAAAGCTCATGCAGAGTTGGTGATTTGTTAAAATTTCACAAAGGACAGTTGGCAGGTAAATTACCCCTTTATATTTTCAGTAGCTAACGAGCCAGATGGTGATAACATGTCACTTTCCAAGATGCTGGCTGCAAAATGTATAGATTCTGTACCAACAACTATGTTAGAGCTTTTATGAAATGTGTTGCCAACAGGAGATTTATTGCAAATGTATGTATTGTAAATGTATGTGGAGCGGTGTGTGTATCCTGTCTCTGCCAATTTGCTGGCATTATCAGCACATTCCATTGTTGCATGCTCCAAATTGACATTCCTCGTTTTCCTCATAACTGGTTTGTTTTCTCCTCCAGCTTATTACAATAGAACCACATGTATTGCAATGTCAGACACTTAAACCTGCTTGGGTAGATGTTTGGATTTTTTTTGTTTGGTTTATTCACGTCAACTACTGTAAAAGCGTCGAAACCAAACGTTAGACCTTTGAGGACATTTCGGATTATCATACTTTCAATAAGAATTGGTCCAGGGTTTCAGCTTTCCCTCTGAGGATTGTGGGGATTGTACTGTCATATTTTGATGTTAGTTTAGCAAAACCCTGCTTTGGTGAATTCAGAAAAATGTTTATGAAAAAACTGTATGCATTACTTAAATAATTTATTGTGTCTTTCTCTATTGTTTTATTAAAAATATCAGATGGTTGGTCTTGATAAATAAACTGTTTCTAGCATTACTACTTAGATTGTTTTCTCACCAAATGACTGCTCAGTGTTTTTAAGAGATATGGAACAATAGCTTGTTTGATCCCCTGTAGAGTGTAATAGAAAATGTGTGTTTCAGCGGATACTTGACACTGGATATAGAAATGTAGGGAGAAACATTCAGAGATGTAACTAAGTATGAACACAAGCACAGAGAGAGCAAGAAGTGGAGAAAAAGACTGTGGATGCAGAAGAATGGCACAACGGTTGTTGCGCTGCTCTGCTGCTGTCAGATACATTCTTGCACACAACTGAGCACAAAGGTCACCATGGATACCGCAGATGTGCTTTTAAGACCAATGTATCAGTGGTAAATTGAAGAGATGTAATATAATTGCGCCAGTCTTAATTTCTACCAACTATAGTCTTCCACAATCAGTGTTTTCCACCTCCTTCCACTGTGAGTCAGCACGAGTCCAGCGATTCACCTCAATTGTCCCTTTTGTTTCATTACATTCAGTTTGAGTTTGTCGATGTTACTGGTTTTCTGTTTGGGAGCAGGGTTATTTTGCTCTAACCAATCAGTAGCGAGTGCCAGTCTGTTCAGTTGGCGTCATTTTCACTTAAAACAGAGCCACATTAGCAGTTGCTAGAAGCGGTTGTTACGTCAACTGAATAAATATTCTGATTTGAGAGTTGTTATTTGTGTAGGTTGACTTAGAACAACCTGCATATCTGTCAGTTTCATCCATGCTCGTTTTCAATTTTGTGGCCATATTTATGGTTCTGGCACAGGAAGATGATGTACCCATTCCTAATACCGCCTATAAATATCTAATTGGCTTGGTTGTTTTGCCCAACAGCGATCATTGAGCCCAAAACCACAACTATATGAATCACTGAGAGACTGACATTGTCATCCCTAGAACCATGCTACTAGCATGGCTAAAATCACTGTGTATTGACAACATTAAATTTGGGTTTTATTACCATCAAAACTTTGACTGACATGAGGCCTCCATATTAATTTGCCTTTTCAGCCACTTCCGGTATTATTAATCGGCAAGTTGGATATATCCACACATTTTAATAAATTGAGTTTCCCAGTCATTATTACAACATGGATGTCAGAAACCGGTAATAAAATCTAACTCCCATATCACATGGACGCAGTTTTAGCCACATGGTTAAAAAGATGATGATGACAATGAAACTATGGAAAAGCGTTTATTGTGTCGAATGAAAATATCATTACGCATGCCTTTTCATTCAAGTCGTTTTCTATATCTCTCAAGGCTGTTTCCTGTCCCAGTGGTTGCTGTGGCAACCCTTCCTGTGCTGTTATCATTACACTGCAGCCAGTCACATCCCACAGGACACCAAACAGGAGGAATTTGTCTGTCCGTCCATCCATCCATCAGTCCATCATTGACTAGTTTTGAGTTATTCTTAGAGAAAGTGATTCAGCAAAACAAAGTAGCCTTCTCTCAGTCCCCATGGAGATGAGAAAGAGTGAATAAGAAACATACAGCGAGATAAACAAGTGTGAGCAGAATTAAGATTAAGTTTAAAAAAGTGAGGTAAGTAGAGCGAGAGACTATAGGGAAAGGCAGATCAATCAGGGAGAGTGAGGGAGAAGGTCAGAGAGAGAGCGGGGGGGGGGGGGGGGGGGGGGAGGGGGTAAAAACCAAAATTCAAAAAAGGGTTTTTTTTTTTTTGGAGAGCACCTTTTTTTTTTTTTTTAATAAAAAACAAAAA
>CM022478.1:17385348-17406722 GCA_011952105.1 Coreoperca whiteheadi
TACATTTGTATAAAAAACACGCCCCTATCCCCCCCCCACTCCCCACCCCCCCCCCCCCCCACCCCCTTTTTGTCCTTCTCCCCCCCCCCCCCCCCCCCCCCCCCGATCACTCATGATTTTTTGCTTACCCAACTGCTCGCTCTCATCCTACCTTACAGCCGACCAACCCATAGGAATAAAAAAATCCCACCTGATCTGTCTCATTCCCCACGTCATTCCAGAAAAAAAAGAAAGCATACATACAAAAAGACATACACTCAACCGGATCACCTCTCAAGATACATGAAGGGAACACAGTGAATCCAAAATCAACATTAAAAGAAGGAAATGACGGCTTCTGGAAAGACAACGTCACACAGTGACATATTTCACCTTGGTTTGTCTGTGAATTATGAATTCTTTTGTTTTGTCTTTTGTTTTGTCTCGTCTGGGACAACTGGGGTAGGTCAGACCAAAAAAAAGCTGCAAAAAACAGGAAACACATGGTAGTGAAGGCTACAAAGAGCATGTGACACATGCACACACAACCACAGTTATAGATGTTTTCTGGGGGTCTGTTTCGGTGGCTGTAGGGTTGTCTTGTTCCTTATCACATTATTGAAATACAGATGCTGTCAGATGCTTCACTGGAACAGACTGTATATTTACTTTGTGTAGATAAGCTCAAATGATATAAACTTTTACAGTAGTGACAGTATCTCCTATCAGACCAAAGCACAGACAAGCTAAAAATGAGAAATACTGCACCTTATCAGTTCAATAACAAAGAAAATGTATCCCCACCGCAACTAACAGGATAAGTAATAGATCAGTTCTGGTCTACAACAAAGAAACAAGATTCCACAGTAAATCAAATGACACCATGTAGAATTATGGGAGACAACAATGTCAGAATTCAAAAATCATTCCAATAAATTCCTGTGGATGGGAAATCGTAACATCTGTTGTCCATTGTTGTCTAGACTGGTGAATTAGAACAAGACAATCTACAGTCATGCTAGCAGCACTGTGAGTTTGTACTTTGGCACAGCAGTGCTTGAAGCGAAATGCTAACATCAGCATAACATGCTCACAAAGACAATGCTAACGTGCTGATGTGTATCAGGTATAATGTAATGTCAGTAGCCTGGCTAAAATCTTATACCCCATTCAGCAGATCAAGTCTTTTTAGGTGCAGAATACAAACAGGTAGGTGCATCCTTTACCAATAGTTAAGTCAGCAGCATACTGCTGTTACACTGTTACCAGGCACTGTAGGCATATACCAGCATATTCACTGTGATTCAGTTTCAGATTACTTGCTAACAGGTTCTTGTAGTACACATAAATATGTGTATACTATATAAAGACAAAATATGTGGCACCAAAATAATCAAACGACATTGCTGATCAGTATGAGGTGACGCGAATGAGGCTGTGTAAGAATGCTGCTTCTAAACTGCTAGCCAACATTAACCCATTGTTGTTATGCAAGCTGAGAGTTGGAGCTCTTCTTTGGTTATAAACCCTACCACTTTGCCTGTGAGAGCATGCTAAATTTAAAGTTTGATGAGATTTTACTGTTGGTGTAATTTAACATGAGTGTCTGACATTGGCCAGTCAAATAAATCCTAACAGGACTCTGATTGGAACATCAATCATGAGAAAACAGTTACAATAAATCTCTAGTTACAGGATCCCTTATATCTCATCTATCAATTTTAATTTGCTGTCCCTTTATGGTAAGAGAGTGATGTCAAAGAACTGAGCTGTAGGCATCTGCTCAGAAATATCTGTTTACCCAGTGGCTGTTATTCTGCCTCCAAGTACTGTACGACTCAGTGAATGTGAGCCTTCTCTTATAAAACCTCTATGCAACTAAATAAACAGTACATAAAATCTCTACCTAAACCATGGCTGGAGAGGGATGTCTGGTCTACGCACAAGTACACACACACACACACCATCATGCTTTATCCTTTTTACTTTATAAAACCTTAGCATGCCACAGTTGTCTCCCTAAATCGCTTGAAAAACACACTGTTTAACTTTGAGTTCCCACTCTAGGTAAACAGCTGCCATCTGAGAAAAGATGGACTGGCGCTTACTTGTCAAGGCTCAATAATAACCATAACATAAAGTTTCACTGTGAAAGTATTACAGATTGTTTCACATTTGCTGACAGGTCTCGACAGTAACAGTGGCTAGGTTGCCAGTAGCAACCATTCTGAGAAATTGGCACCCAATTCTTGGCCTTTCTCCAAGTAACTCTGAAGAGAGGTTTCACTATGTTTAAATTATGGGAACTCCAATTCTGGAGCGTAATTGTGGAAACCAAGAAAGTCTTGAAAAAAAAAAATTTCAATCGATAATCAAAGTGTGGATTGGGAGATTTGGGACAATGCTACTTTTTAACATGTACAAAAATAGGGGCAGCGAACAGCGAAATGTGCGCCCCAAAATAGATTACATTTTAATATTTGTTGCATTAGTGATATTAAAATAGGCCTATTGCTGTTACAGTTGGAACCGGAACCAGACAAAGCTGCACGTGCGTTGGTGTGTTCACTCGCATGCGTGCACAGGCTTCTGTTTTAGAGACAATGGCGAACCAATTTAGTTGTTTGACTGTGGGTTGAAAAAGTTTGACTAACCTGTCAACATCACAAACAAACGCTGATATATTGTATAGCAGGAATCGAGGGTGGACATGATAACTGATAACACTTAAGATTCAAATTCTATAAAGTATTAGATAAAACACAAACTACAAAGAATCTTGTTTGTTACTGTAATAACGCTTTTAAACATTCTTTTATATCACATTTTCATTATTAAGCTGATGTATAACTACATAGTATCTTAATTACTCAAAATATAAGGTGACTGAAAATGGCAACCATATTTTATGTTATTCAAGACCTGTAACAAAATAAAGTATGATACAACTGCAAACAATTTAATATGAATGCAGTGAATAATGTGTAGTAAAATTCAACATTTCTGTGTCCATTTATTCAGTATTGTATCTCTTCTATATTGGGCAAAAGCTCAGTTTTCCGTGTGTGTGTATTTTGTGTTACTATAATATTGATGTTAGTCAATAACACTAGCCAGATAGCCTCATCAGACAACAAAACATGTTACAGTACATCACATAAGACAAGCTGCAGTCCTTTAATAAAGTCATAGTTTATAAGTGAGTCTGCTCCTGGAAAAATGCTGTGTCAATTTGACAAAACAATCCCACCTCAAGCTCCATTTAGTAGTTGATCTGGAGCTTTTGATCATATCATATGATCTTCATCAACAGAAGCCCAGTTGGAAATGTAGATGTAAGGTCATGTTCATACCTACTTGAGCCCTGTGTGAAAAAACGAGGCTGTCTCGTTCATGTGAATGGAGCACGTCCATCAGCACAGTTGGGGTCGCCATTGCAGGGTCATCCGGCAAAAGTGCTAAACCTGGCTCAACTTTTGCTGGTTCAACGGGATGTGAGGCGCTGCAGTGGCTAATCCCGCGCAGCACACATTCCTGGCAGATTACTTTGTACCTTATTTGTATGTGAAGGCCATATTCCTACTGTTTACCCAGAGATCATTGTGACGAAAGATAACATAGTTGCCGCTGTGCTAACTTTCCAGAGCTGAAAAATCCTGTCTGAGTATTAAAATATTTGTGCACTGTTTCGGTTTCTGATGAGCCTTTAAATGCAATAATCTGTACGACTGGACTTCCCGGACTGTATTTCATGTCTCACTGGTACCTTAAACAACACACCCCGACCAACGCAGCCCCCTGCACTTTTTTTTTTTTTTACACAGGGCTGTTTTCGGTCTGAATGTAAAGGTCATGTTTTGCACATTGTGTGGGAGGGTCTTGTAGGTTGCGTCAGTTGGTCAGTCAAGGACGTTGTCATTGACTTTGATACAGTAGCTGTTTACAGGCAGCAATGACATCTTCGTCACATAGCAAGTGCGTCTACCTCTCACCACTGTAGAATGAACACATGCAGTTATAGACTTCACTTTAATTGATTCAATATGAGCTTAAAATACTGCTGCCATTCACGAACTTACATTTAACAATTAGTTTTAACATTTAACAGTTTAGATTTAGCAATTTAACATTTATTATTAATATAAAATGCCAGCAAAATAAACATTACTTGTTTACATAGCAAGTAAAGTCTGTAGAACCTCTTGCCCAAACATACCATCCCTCCAACAAAATCAGAAGCCTCTTCAAGGACAAACACTTCACCTACTGGGTAAATAAAACAACCAGCATGAACTGCTAACCTCTGAGCAACACACACACAGTTATTTGACAAGGTCTCCAAAATGTAATCCCTTTTGGTGTGGGCAAAATCCATTAGCTGTACAGCAAGTAAAAGACAGGAGAGGATAGAGAACTCACTGTTGTGAATTAGTGCTCTGTTTCGTCATCATGACAAATATGTTTCCGGCGCTAGTTTGGCAAACAGTTCATTAGCTGCTATTTTTACTGGAACAAAGTAATATTTTACAGACTAGTGCTTAACTTTGGGGAAATGCTCTTTGAAGACAAGGACAGAAGCAGAGTGACAGACAGAAAAATGAAGTTATTCCCATTTCCTTTGGGTTCAGCTGTTGGAAAGACACGCTTCACAGAAAAGCCATTTAACATCTAAAATGGAGTCGGAAAAAGCTTGATTACCGTACTTTATGTAATCATCACTTGAAGACAGTTTCCTGGATTGGTCTGGAAAACACATCAGTAATCACAAGTGTGACTAGACGCTCTACACTCACTGCAGCATGAGTGTGACCTTTTTGTGTGTTTGTAGGTTATTATTGCATTTACCTGAATGTGTGTATTTTTATGAGCACGATACTTGGTTTGTAATCACACAATAGTAGAAAGTCATTCTGTTTATCTGCATGTGTGTGTGGCAGTGTGTGTGTGTGTGTGTGCGCGCACAGACACCGACGGTCAGGTTATCTGCAGTATAAAAGGAAGTCTGTTCCTACACAGATACATACCCACACAATAGATACTGTATGTAGATAATGATGTGTGCAATCACAGATGGACACGCCTAAGTGAACACACAATTGCAAACAGATAGACAGACACACACACAGAATGTCACTAAATAAAGTCCAGACTAGATGCCCTGAATGCCCCTCAGCTACATAATTTATAGTGAGTGTCTGTGAGGATCTGAACTGTTTTTGATGATGTTGGTGGAAACTTCCAGACCATTATTCATGTCCGTGCAAAATCCTGACTCAGGGATACACATTTTTTTATATTAGTGCAATACAATGTGCAAGGGAGGGGAGTTTCTTTGACTGCGTATTTGTTGCTTCTAATCTACATTTTGTTTTTCCAAGATATTGACAGCCACATGCAGCTACGTAAAGCTTGTACAACATATGACAAATGTGTTGAAAGTCAGTCATGTGGACAATAAGAGCTGTAGTTGATTATCGGGTCATATTGGCAGCAGACCTATTTACAACCCCGTTACCTTTCAAGGAGTCACTTGATTAAATGTTAACTTTTAAAATGCAATTCAACGGTGCCTTAAGACATTCCAACAGTACATATATCAGGTTTGATGTATAATGTATGCACTTCTTGGGCAGTAATGACAAGATGCAGCTCATCTCCTTGCTGAACCGAGGGTCAATTCAAGTTTTGTCAATAAAGAATAACCTTAGCAATTGAATACACTTGTGTTTATCGTTTCCTGTCGGCATGTTATGACTAAGCAGAGGTGAATGGGTCTTCTTACCATAACTCCTCAACTGTTACATCCATGTTCTTTCACTTTTCTTTCTTACACTGTAGAAACCAACTCTATGACATGACATGAATATGACAAATATCCTATAATCCTATTCGGCCATCCACCAAGCAGTTCTGATTAAGCATAGTATCAATTTAACACCATTTAAGATAAAATATGGTATGTATGTGTATAAAAGAACCACTGACCATTGAATGTTAAATACAGATTCACATAAAAGGGTGATAGCTTTGAGGACAGTAAACCTTTCGTATAAATAGGCCTTTTTCACAAAAGACTTGTCCTAGCAGGAAAAGCAAAAGTGTTGCTAATAACATTAAAGATGGCATGACCCTAGCAATGTGCTTTTCCTGCTGTGACAAATCAAAATGTCTGCCATGGCGACATGGTTACACATGGCCTTATCCTAAAGGTCATGGCACTGTCTGAAATCACTCCCTATTTATTAAGCCTTTTTCACACATAGTGCCAAGTAAATTACTGGGATAACCTTTCAGGTGCTGCTAGTGATTTTCACTATTCACACATGCTGCTTCATTCAGGAATATTTCAGTCTGGCACCTTTTCACACATGCCATGGCAATGCTGGAATAGATGGGGCAAGGGACAGCCCAGCAGATGACAGTAATACAACATTTATGGATGCTAACCACCATAAAACTCAATAGAAGAAGATAGAGGAAGGCCAAATGTACGTGTCACGGCGATGGCAGAACTGAAAGACGTCTCATTATTTTCAGAAGCATGGCAGGCGAGGAGCTGTTTCTGTCAGGTGCTCTTGTAATGTATTTACTATTCAACAGGTTTCCAGGCATTCTTGAAAAAGGGAGTTTTGTTGCAAACAAAATAACTTGTGGCGTTTGTTTATTAAAAACACCCGCAAAAGCATTGGCAAGGAAGGCAAACAAAATGATTGGTTTACTAGTTCCATGTGAAAGCATCATTCATCAGACAAATATAACCCTTTACGTGCTTGTCCCTGCAACGTTACTGCTTTCATTCACAACATAGCCATACCATGAATGTAATACACCCATGAGCCGTACAGGCATTTTCCCTGAAATGTTACTAGAGCTTGAGGTGGAAAATTATCGATCTCATTTCCCATTCACACATGACCCCATGCAGAAAATGTTCCTGAACATTACAGGGATAGACTGCATGTGTGAAAGGGGCTTTATATAGTGCGCTATATTTACTCCTTGCCAATTTATTTGTTTGTCCAAATTGGGTTTGAAAAAGTGTTACATTTATGCTCTACATAGTCCCCTCAAAAATCCCACAATGGCTCAGTAAATGCGCAACAAACAAAGTGCCACATGACACTATTCCAGCCATGATTTGTGTGTCATGAAATGATTTGCCCACAGACATTCATCTTACTTTCTAGTGTGTCAAGATATGCTGTTGTTGTGATGTTTGCTATAGTAGCTGGAGAGTTGGGAGTATTGCTGTCTCCGAAACTGTCTCGTCCTATCTGGCTGTTAACTTCGCAGCAGCAACTATAAGGACAGTTTGCTAACCCACAAGCTAGCTAACAGTTACAATACTTGCTGTGTCTTTGTTCGCTCTATATCATGGTACTGGATATCTCCAGAATCCCATACCCCACCTTTAAACCCAAGTGCCCCCGGTACCGGGGGCAGCAGCACATCTCACAACAAGGGCCATATAGAGTATGTTAAACATGAAGCAACATATTAATGCTGCATACTCACATAATGGGAAGGAGGACGGCTAAAAGCTAATGCTAATGCTAACTATTTTTACCTAAATGAAACACAAGTCAAACAGCAAACAACTGACTGCGCCTATAGCAAAAAGCATTCTCTACCTGTTTGAAAACAGCGCTATTTTTTCATCTTTCATTTCACACTGTGCCATAAACAGCCCCCCAAATCAAGAGACTAACATACAATGGTCTCAACTGTGACCAAAACTCACTGCATAGCCATGGAAAAAATACAAAAACAACTTACGTTCGTACATTTACAACTACGAATAGTGTCTTACCTTTGTTGTTTTTGTAGTCAAAAGTTGTGTTTGAGCCTTAATCCAAAGGTAATCACATCTCCAATGTCCCTGCGCCATCTTGAATCCATTTCAGCCGGAAGGCGGACCTTAGCCTTCCAAGTGATTACAGGGACGATGTCTCCTTCTGGTGGCCGAATCCAGTACTGACATCAATCAAACTCTAATTCTGTTGGTCGGGCTGAGAGGAATCCATAGATCTGTCACACTTGACTCTGGGCCTTTCTATTGTGAATTTATCTGCCTTTATGGCATGGAGGCTTCAGTCATAAATGATTATTGATCAGTATTCATTGTGTTTACTATATTTCGCCTGAGTATATCTTTACAAATTGTATCATAAATGTTGTATTTTAGTGTATTTTCACCACATTTACAGTTACAGTTGTAGTCAAACATTAGGAGAATAGATCCAGCTACATCATTAACCACTGGACCCTTGTTATGATGGTTATATTGCCTTGAAATTTTAATTTTATATAAGACGAAAATTTCAATCTTATTTTTATCTTTATTGCATCTCCACTTACCCTGGTATTGGTAATATTTTTTACTTTTTACTACAATGAATTCATATCCTGTAGCTTATTATCTATCAAAGGACACCAGATATATGCATATAGGTCTTATGGTTGAGGATCAATTGCTGATTCAGTTTCAATCAGATTCATTTCAGTTATAATGATTTCATTATAGGGCTGCACACAATATGGTTAAAAAAATTAATTTGGTAAAAAATATCACATTGCGATTATTTTGAGAGATATTACGATTGTAATATGATTCATGATTAGTGGGAATGATAATTTTTGCATCACAATTTTCATTGTCATTGAAAAAACTATTACAATCATGATGATCTGACATTTATTGGGGTCTTTGCCAAACAAACATTTTTTCTTCCATTTGGTGAATAAGATTTGTAGGCCAGGGCGTCTCTGCACCACTACAGTACTTCATTATAGGGCTGTTTTGTCACACATTTTACCTTTATCAAAAAATTGCAGCTTCTGCGATTTGGATATTGCACTTGGCCATATTGCGATTTGGATAATATTTCAATTCATTAATTTCATTAGTATCCAAATTCACAGTTTAGACAGACAAGTCAATGAGTAAATCTGCCCTTGACTCGGGCATGATTTAATAGGCCACTTACAGACATGCAGGTTACCTATCAAACAGGTGAAGCAGCCTGGAACATCTGCGGCTCAGCCAGGCTGTGTGTAGCCAGGGAAGTATACAAGTTTCTTTAATGTATACATGTTTAAGAAGGGACCACGCAAAGGACAACAATGTTTTATGGATTACACATTCTGCTGGAAATTCATACCATATTGTCTACATTCATATGAAAATTGGAGCAGTGCCTGTTGGTGCATTTATCATTGGAGTGTCTTTAAAAGCCATTCTAGTGTGTGTTTGACAATACAAACACTATATACAATACATACACTGTCAATGTGTTAAAAGAACAACCAGAACAGAGGTTAAAACATGCACAGATAACATTCAGCTAGATTTCAATAGTAGGCCTATACTTGTTTTACATGTCTGTTACACCACTTTGTTTCCTCTTAATTTTTCCTATGTTTGATGGCACAGCTCCACTTTGCGGGCAGCCATTTTGCGGCATCCTAAATTTCAACAAGGAGCCCTTATACTGTAATTGTACCAGTGGAAGCAAGACGGAGAAGGCAGGAGTCTGACTTGTGTGGGTAGGAGTGTTAAAAGCATTTTGGAGCCATTAACACCATTTTCTCTCCCTTCACAGCCTTTTAAAAGCAATGCAGTCTGACACTGTGTCTGTTTCAGTGCTGTGCGCTTTGACTGTATCTGTCTCTAATAGAAAGAGTGAAATCATGTTGGATGAAGATGAGTCAACCTCACACTCCTCACTTGAAGAAGCTTTTTCAATCCATCCCTCTGTCTTTGTTTTTTCCACCTCCTCCACTTCATCTTCCTCTCTCTCTAAAGCAGATGTGAACATGCTCCCCATTTTTTTCATCCATTAGAAGAAAATTCTCTCTCAGATTTCCCTTTTTTACAATAATGTTTTGTCTTGATTTTCTTTTTTTCTGGGACAGAACTTCCATCAAGCTCTCTCTCTTCTTTGTCCTCTTTAAAACACTTTCACTTTCCATTTGATTCGTTCCTTTCACCCAATATGTCTTTACCCTTTTACTCTATCATACTACCTTTATATTTTTTCATCTTTTGCTGTTATATTCTTGCTCTTTTTTCCATCTGCATCCATGATGCTATATTTTCCCATAGTGCTTTAGATGCAGTGAATAGTGAGAATGAAATATTTAGCTCTTCTTACAGTTGATACAACAACGTAAATTAATTAGTTTTACTTCCAACAAAAGTCTAGATGCTATGTCTTGCTTTGTTTGAATATTTTACTTGCCTGTTTCATGTTACTTTTCTATATGAATAATACTCCAATCTCTTTTCCCTCTCCATCCATTTTTCCTTTTCTTTACAGTCGGCACTGTTTTGTTACATTCTGCCAAAATAAACCTCCCTGCTTCTTATCTTCCTCTCTTTTCACACTCTTGGTGTCCCATATTTTCCTCTCTCCCTTTCTCCATATACCTAAGCCTCTTTCTTTCTCTTCCTTTTCTGTGTCCTTTGCTGAAATATTGTCTGCTTTGCTTCTGAATTTATTCTCCAAACATTTTTTCAACTGACTTAGATTATCATACATGGACTGAACACATACAGCAAATAGAGTATTTAAAATGCTTATTTAAATATTTAGTCAATATGATCTTAGCCAAGCCCTAAATTCACAACCTGTCTCCACTCACATCTCCCCGCACACTTCCCATTTGTTCAGTTGTTTTGTCAGACTGCGTCTGTCTGCCTGCTTGGCAAAGTTCGTCTTTACTAATGAAGCATGTTAGTGATAGAAACGCTGAGCTAATCCTGCCCTAGCTACAGTGCTTTGTAGAAATTACATACACACACAAGTGAACAGACAGACAATCCAACAGGTTGATAGGAACGTAAACATACTGTAGAAACACTGTTGCATGGACACCTGGAGTCACATGAGAGCTGGTCTGAATTTGGAGAAAATTTGTGTGAAATTGGGAAATTCGAGGGATAATGAAAATAAAATTATTTTAAGTTAATACAAGCACATTCCATCAAAGCTTTCCATCTTTTCAAGACACTTTTGAATACTTTTAACATTTTCGAGATATAGCAACAGTCTTGTGTTCCTCACGACTGAGGATTATACTCCACTGCTCTGCTGATGCAATGCTGATGATATACACGAAAGTCAAAGATAACAGTCTCTCTCCTACAAACTACAGATATGAATAAGCTCACAAACCCACACACATAATAATTTTCTATATACACAAATGCTTGCCTGCACAGGAACCCACTTCTGTTTGCCCGTTGTGTTTGATGATGATTTTTCAGACTCACAAAGACACAAATGGATTGTTAAAATAAAAGGTCCTCTGCAGCCGGTCAAGTGCAGCTAATGCAAAAGAATACAAAAAGAAGAAGAGGTTTTTTGAAAAGAACTGGCTCTGTTGGAGTGCCTTCTTCGTTTTTGACACAAATAAATTGGAAATAATCTATGTGACTGCAGAAAACTTCTTCCTGTGAACACACTGACACCACTGACAAACTACATTTACAAGTAATAGTTTCAGTGCTGTTCTAAAAGGAAGCCCCCGTCTTCAACAGACTCCTGGGACTATTTTCATAAAGACAGTTGCAACCTTCTTTTGGTTATATATCTAGATGTGCAGAGTGCGGTTTAGGGTCAGGTGGAAACATGGTGGGATTAAAAGCAACATATCTGTCAGTAAGAAGGCTTGTCTTTAATTATAGCCAATCACACGACTTGTTTTGCTTCCCTTTAGCGGTAATATGCTTTATATTCCAATACTGTCTGACCACTTGGTAAGAGAGCGAACAGCACAGAGCAGATCACCTCTTCTTGAGAGGAAACAGATGTCCTACTGCATAATGGGAGGTGCAGAATCATCGCACCTTACAGTAAATAAACTTGTGGGACCAGCTTATGTTAAAATAGTTTTCGAGGAAATCAAACAATAGGTGCTGCTCTGGTCCTATGAGAAAGACTGCCTGATGGAAGAAACGGTTCAACAATATTAGAAACCATCAGCAGATCATAAAGACAATGTTTGGGCACAGGAGAGAGGCATCCACCAACCACGTCCTGATAGTCATTAAAAAAAAAGCCTCTGTGTCTCATGCTGCCCACTGGTGGTTTTATGTAGCATAACATTAATGCGCACTTCAATTGGAGTAAAATGGTGGATTTTCTTTATCTTAAGAATTTATGTAAGTCAAATTGGCCCGATTTCAGCCCACACACGGTCTGAATCGGCAGGCATTCACTGCTTGATTGTTACTGACACTTCCCCAACAGTGCCTCTCCTCCCACATAAGTGCCACCAAGGTCATGATGAGTCATCAAAAAACTAAATGGATACAGGTGAGAAAAAAAACTGATGGAAATGCTGTTTTTGTGGTGCTATCCCCCACTGTCACAAACATAGATCCCCTTTAAACCTCGCAATTTCTTACAAAATTATAGAGTTGCCAAGACCCACTGAAAATTGACCCTTTTCGGCTGCAGAAATGACCAAATAAACTGCAGACTTCAGGAAGGATCTTCCCCTTTATCTCTGTATTTTACACCGTAAATCCTCTGGTGCTTCAGAGGCGAGTTATAACGAAAGCTCAGCGATGAGACATCCTGCTGTAAGTCAAGACTACATGGTGTGACTGTGATCCAACAGTCCCCTTCCTTGGAAAAGGCAATTTTGCAGAGATCGATTTGCCTTAAAAAGCTGCATATTTATCAGCTTCAAATCTGACAGTGCGAATCATTTACTGTATTTTTACCCCACAGACTTTGATGAGCTGAGGTTAGGTTGGATGCTAAACTGTAATAGCAAGGTGAACATGACACATCTGCTCTGACACACACACTTTACATACGATATTGAGCCACAAAAGAAAACAAATAATCTTTATGCTACCTGAGCATGTGTATCATCCTTATTATAGAATGTGTGTGTGTGTGTGTGTGTGTGTGTGTGTGTGTGTGAGTGGGTGGGTGATCCATGGTTTGTCTAAGGGCCTGTAGACAGGGCTGTGGTCATAAATCCACCCAGCCGTAACCTTGGTGATTTGCAGGTTCAGAGAAACCATAAACATCCGTGCTGAGCAGCCCGCTGCCCTTGGAGGAGGCTGAATTAAGTGGTGAGTGTGTAGCTGTGCGTGTGTGTGTCCCCGTTTGTGTGTGTGTGTTTACTCAAGGGCATCCCTTGCTGGAGATGAGAGCTGAGTTCAGTGATTGGCCGATGGTCTGAGGGGTCATTAATCTATGCTGCTCCATTGGCTGTGACGGCAGAGGGGAGGGGTTAGTGCAGCTGGTCAGTTAGCTGCTGTCAGCTTTCTAATCTGGAACATTCTTCAATATTAGATGAAGTGTGTAGAGGATCACTGGGGCCAAACTGGATTCACTAAAACACTAGACTTCTCTGTCCTGTCCCTTTTAGTTTGTCCCTGTTTTTTATTAGGCAGTGCAGTCTCCTGATGATTTATTTATTTATTTATCAGGGTTTAGAGGCCTTTATTTAAGCATAACTTTTTTGCCTTTAACCTTGTTTTTTTTTGTCTCTTTCAAGAATCCTGATGACACCTGAGCAGGACTCGTATGCGCTCCTGCCCTCCTTATCAGTACGACAGCAACAATAAACTAGAGGGAATCAGTAGCACACAGCATGTTCAGTGGTACCTTAAAGGCATTAGACATTATTGCATGCAGCATAATAGAAAAACTGATCTTATGTTGTGTTGAGGGAATAGTATTTCTTGTCTTTTTTTGTTTGGTTTTTAGAAGGCACATTCAAGTTTTCAGCAAAGACGCTGGGGCCTGTTTTTAAAACAAATACAGAGAATAGACATTAAAATAGTGTAGTTATTTTTGCATTTCAGAAATAGAAGTAAGATGGAAAATAGACAAGTGAAAGAGGAAGATGGAAAAAAAATTGATAATAAAAACAACGAGGATAGAAATAGGGAGCAAAATCAACACAAAGGAGCTGCTTGGTGCATGTAACAGTGTCCGTTTGTGTACATATTTGTCCTAAATATAAGTAAGGTGGGCAGGTAGGAGAGCTAACAAGGTGTGTGCATGAACATGAGAAAGAAAGTGGGGCTGTATTTAGGCTGTATTTTTTCCACTTAAAGAACTATATATTTTTTTAGTATGAATATTGTTAGAGAATAGAGAAGACACATAAGAGTTTCTTGTATGGTTGGACCACAAAATTGCTCTAAATTTGCCCATTGTAACAGAGTAACGCATACTGTATCAGTGGACAGACACCATTTGCAGCCAGAAGTTGGAATATGATTGATTCAAATTGAAGGCCTCATGTAAAATCAATCCAGGAAACAGCTTTTGGATGCTGTGTGTGGCCAGTGATGGTGACATTGATCCAGCATGGTGAAAAGCACTGCAAATAGCTCTCTGAAGCTTCAATATCTGGGATAATAGTCTCTGACGCCTTAACATGGATTTGTAAATAGCATCAGATCATAGAAAGAGCAAGAGAGTAAGAGCAACTGAGCACAGCGAAACACTTCCTCTCAAAAAGCATTTAGATGATCTGCCTCTAAAACTCCTCAGTGAGACTATTAGAAATGAGACCACAGGAGCTCTATACTACACACCAACTGCCAATGTATGTTTGTTTCTTGTCAAACATTTAAAATACAGATAAATGTGGCTGGAGGTTTATTTTATCACCATGTCTTTAATAAAAATAACTCTACTCAAAAGATAAATAGAATTCAGAGCATGATGTGATTCCTACATCCATCTGCATTTGTTCTATTGGAACGAGTGGATACCAAATGGTACCCTGGTGCTAAGTGATCTTTGCAACAGCTCAGCCCATCTGTTGAGCATCTGTACTGAATAAAAGTGCTTTTGCAAAGACAGCAATTCTGGCAGTACTGACAACTACAAAAACTGCTGAAGCTGACTTTAAAAGGATGCTGGGCAAAGTTCAGAAACCTCTAACCAAATATTTTCAAGCTGCTGCATCAGGAACCAATAGAGCCAAGATCTTACTCTCTGTCGTTACAGATGTTGAACTCTTGTGCTCTGAGTGCTATTTGAGAAACTGACTTTGAGTTTTTCCTTTTTAGACGAGAAGCTGGCTAACTAGCCTTTACAAAACTCTGTGATAAGGGAAATCACAACATATCATTTTAAAGATTTTGAACTGGGATCACTTGATACTTTCTAAACTCAGTGTTAAGCTTAAAGCCAAACCTGAGCGTCTCAAGTGCTTAGAGAAAGTCAAAGTAGTCCTCTAGCGCTGCCAGTGAAAGTGTATTGACAGAATGCAAAATCCATTTCTGCCCTTCCTGTTTTATTGGCGCAACCTCTTCACCTTAATGGACACAATTTTCCCACAATGCACTGAAAAGTTCCACACTGCAGGCAAGTTGAGTCATCACAAGCAGTGTTATTGTTTGTACTGAACAAAATAACGGTATACAAGAGGTTGTCCATGATGTGATTTGTTCCACAAATAAAAAGCAGTCATTGCAATGTCAACATTCAGTGTTTAAAAACATACTTTTATGTGTTTTTCACTGATGTGTACAAGCAAGTGCATACAGGATGTTCTTTACTATAATTTACCATTTAATGTTATAGGCTTCTTCCTGATAAACAATATGTATTCTTCATAATGTCCACCTCTCTATTTATTCATTGAAATAAATCCACAAGCTCTACAGTTTGTTACTGTTGGGACACCACAGATGAACTCATTCGCAACTTCCCTAAATGATTTCCCTGTTAGATGTCGAGGTGTTCTTAAAGTGTAACTGGAGAGAGAACAGAAAAGAACAACTAGATTGTTGGCAATGCATATGATCATAGACTGTATAAAATATGAACTTAGTCTCCATGACGTCACCCATAGGTTTCTGAAGAGCCAGTGTGAAGCTTAGTGTGGTGGCTCCGGCCGACGCCATCTTGGCAGTGTCTGACTCTGTCGGCTCCTGGCTAATCCAAAAAAGGGCAAAGAAGTGGAGCGTGGGTGGAGCTGAGGCCGGCCGAATGAAGCCTGGTTGCTGAAATCAGCCACCTGTGACGGCACCCACGTGTCACTCAAAGCGGCCATGTCCTCAATTATGCATAACTTTAAGGCTTAATATAATTTAAATGCCTGAGTTTTATAAAAATTCACCACCGTACAGATCGTGGGTTCGAATCCCGGACCAGACCACGACCTCTCTGGGTGGAGTCTGCATGTCCTCCCCGTGTTATCGTGGGTTTTCTCCGGGTTCTCCGGTTTCCTCCCACCATCCAAAGACATGCATTAGGTTAATTGGTGACTCTAAATTGTCCCTAGTGGATGAATGTGTGTGTGAATGGTTGTCTGTCTATGTGTCAGCCCTGCGACGAGTTGGCCACAGTCCAGGGTGTACCCCGCCTAAGGCCCGAAGCCACTGGGATAGGCTCCAGTCACCCGCGACCCCCAACGGGAGCAAGCGGCAGAAAATGACTGACTGGCTGACTGACTGACCACCGTACAGGTGTCATGAACGGGGAAATGGACTCGCTTTGTAAGTGGCCATTTCAGGAACTGCAGTTTTTGGCACTTTTGCTTAATTTTTCAGCCCTGGAGGTCGTTTCTTGATCGAGATGCGTATCAGATCGGCCTCAGTGATTGAGATGCACTATGTTCTTACATCCCCAATACAGACTCCTGTAATACAATGGTGTCTTTAGTCTGCAGCGAGAGCATGATTAGTCAGCAGAGACGGGGAATTATACCATAATGACACACAAAGGCAACAAATAACTTCACATAGCACCATAAACATGTCCATTTGTTATTCAATGGAAAAAAGTTAAATTTTATAATAACAACCCCAAACTTGTTTTTGCAGGCTATAATGTTAATTAGAATGTGACATTAACCCACTATGGTGCAAAAGAAAAAACTCTAATCTATTGGACAATTATAGGCTACAATTAGAGTTTAAAAAGAAAAATACATATTTTTGTCCCAACCATTAATTTGTGAGCAGTCAGAGGGAGATGGCAAGAAGTCCTAAAATAATCCTGTCTAACATCTAGCAATAATACAATAATCCCTTAGTCTGCAGGGAGATCATGGATTACAGTGCGAAAGAGAGAGAGACGGTGAAGCAGGAAATGATCGTTTGAGAAGCAAAGACACAAAAGAGGGAAAGATGAGTGAGAAGTTGTAAAGAGAGCAGGGGAAGAGAGGAGAAAGGATGATAAAAGAACACAGAGAAAAAATTGTAAAGGTGCAAGAAGAAGAGTAAAGAGAACAAAGAAGAGCACTGAGTGGGGACAAGAGTTATAGAGAAACAGAAGAAAACAAGAGAGGAGAGTAAAGAAGGAGAGAACAGCAGTGAGATGAGGAAAAAGAGCAGGAAATTCCCCTGAAGTGCGTTTGTGCCTCCTGAGAGGATCACAGATCAGCGAGACGAGTGACCTTGCGCTCATCTGTCAGCCCCTCTGACTCTGCTGGAGGCAGGATATCTCTCCAGGGAAAGACCACACACCCCATTGTATAGTATACTGAGGAGAACATATGCGTATCTCACATTTCCACTCACACACAAAGCAAAGGCATAAAATAACTCGCCGCACAACACGAAAGCTGTGTTTTCACCTACTGAAGGGAGTCTGTGTGTTGTTTGTAATAAATAAACAGGATGGTGTCATAATTACATCCTTCTGTTCAGCTTGGCTGGCGTCCTCATCAGCACAGTAAACTTTTGTATTTTCAACTTTCTCATATTATGTCTCTTGAGGCTTTTTACACACTCACAGTATTTCGTTTATGAAATATATTTCACATAATACAGTAAGCATGTGTAAGTTATGTCTCCAGGCCTCGGTCAGGGTTATAAAAACTCTGTCTGTACTCATCATTTAACAATTATAAAAAAAAAAAAAAAAAAATTCAAGTTTTCATTGGAACTACTTTTTAATGAGGAAAAGGTCCCTTTGAAAATGGCTAACAACGTGTTCTCCATTTGAATCTCACCAGAACCGACCTCTGCCTTTCAAACAGCTCTGCATTATATCATAGGAAACAGCTACAATACTGGAAAGATTGTCAGCCATGATTACACCGTATGTATTCTCTTACAAGGTCGGTGCTTCTCACACTAAAATTATGTGTGCTATTTTAATGTTCATTGGGGATCAAATATTGTTATTAGCAGGACATTTTCATGCTGGCTGAAGCAGCGGCTGACCATTTGTACGGTGCCTTATTAAAATCTATTTTCTCATTCTGGATGACAGAGCTGGCATAAAGGTCCTTACAGGATCACAGATGATACGTAGGTAACGTTGGGTGGTGCCACAACCAGTCCCTTCAGAGATGGAAGGATCGATTCCCTGCTTGAAAATTCTGACACATATAACCAGTCCACTCAGCCTCTCTGTCCCACTGCACTCCTCAAAGTTTTCAAACTTTTAAGAGCTGAATGAGGCTCTGCAGTCACATCATCAAAAACAATGAAGGCGGAAGTTCCTGCTGGAGGATCCACCATGAGCATGTTAGCATTTGGTATCTTAGCTAGACCCAGCGTGCACTTGTTGTTCACGCAACATTGTGGGTCACTTAGCGTGCTCGCCGGGTGGTGCACTAAACCAGTGTATTAATTAAGGTAGATGCAACCTTTTTTTGCTTATGCCGAGGTACAATAATGCTAACCTTAACCATAGCCCATAATGACATCATCCTTCATTTTATTGAATTATTGTGCATTTTCTGTAGGCCCATTGTTCACAAACTGCTAAAAACGAGAGTACAAGAGTAAATGTAATTAGTTAGTTCCACCCCCGGCAAGATCTATTCATTGTTGGTTTTCATAACACTTTTTAACAGCAAGAAATATATTAAATATCACCAGACTTACTATTTAATGCAGGTAGATGTAGATGGATACATTTTTATATATATAAAGCTACTCCACTACTTACTGAGCAAATAAGGGATAGTGGCACTGGTCCCTGTGTCCATTATACCTACTGGAAACCAGGTTGATCCCATTCGTCCTCTTTAACATTTAGCATCCCTGCCAGTGATGTTCCCCTTCTCGTGTGCACACGTCCTCCACTTGCCTACCCTGCACTGTATGTTCAGCACTTTCCCATCCTCCTCCTGAGCATCCTGTGGACGGTGTTAGCTTTTCCTCTCACGTCCCACCCCTGAAATCCCTCTGCTGAGGTGGGACGTGCTGTGACAGCTTTTGTAATCCAAGGTGTTTATTGTGGAAACAGCACAGTGAAATGTGGGAATCCCACAGCGTCCACAGTGAAGCTGATGGAAGCAGTGGGAGATACCAGAGGAGCCACCAATAGGTGCCCCAGATGCCAGGTTCCTGTTCTAGACTTTAAACAGCCCCAAAGCCTTCAAAAAAAATCCTGACGCAACACACTTGGTGTATGGTGGAGAAAAAAAAAAGAATAAAATCAAATTTGGATGTCGCTCACATCTGTATAGAGTGCATTTTTGCTCGTATCTAAATATTGTGTTCCATTCCTAGTATGCACAATGTTGTGATGCTAACAATGATGATATTACTGTTGGGCTGCATTATACGTGAATTCTGCACTTAGTCTCATGTTACATGCAGCTGGCTGTGGTGCATCTGAGGTTTCTGGTGGTTCTCTCATTGAAATGTGGCTTAAGGCTGATGAGACATCTTGCCTCGTGCAAGAATCCAAAACATTTTACCACTTTTTATGGGGACCCACCAGATGTTGGCTCAGTTAGCATGCTGGGGGCCAAAAGTTAAAGTACCAGGGTCAGACGCATTAGACAAGCTGCGTGAGGACAGACTAAATGTTGTTAAATGAACAAATCTGACTCCATTCTGAGATGGAATGATTACATATCTACAGGACAGGAAAACAAATGGAAAGGTCTTGCTCTTTTCTGTTTATATCCTCATGTTTAAGTGTTTATTTGGACTAAATGTTACAGATATGTTTGTTAGAAAGATTATCAGCTAGAAAATGAAATGTTTATGTCTCACGTACACCAGCTTAACATAAGCATTGCATTGTATTGTTGGTTAAAATGGCATAGGAAAGCCCCAAACACTGTGAATGGTGGACGTCATAGAAGAATATCTGGAGGAAGTTGTGAAAGAATTGAAGGAGGGTCACAAAAAGCATCACAGCAGGAGAATGGAGAGAAGATAAGAGATTAATTTGAACATAGAAGACAGAAAAACATTTGTGTGTTGAATTTCAGTAAGGAGACCAATCATTACAATTATATTCCTTATTGTGTATCTGGCTCCTATTCTATGTGGGTCCTATGGCGGTTCTGATTTTAACTCTAAGTTCAGGGTTGTAGAAATGTGACGTGTGCTGCATTTGAATCATTGTTGCGAAATGACTCATATCGTGTGGGTTTGTGATCAAAAATCCAAACAAACATCTCACTGAAGTAGGTCCTGAACGTCGTCAGAGTCAGAACTTTATCACAATAGTTTCTCTAACCTGGCATGCTAATTTGTGATAAAGACAAACTCTGTAAACACATTACCTTGGAAACAAGCCCTCGGCAAAGCATTTTCGGTTTGCTGCGATGCTGATGTTAATTTCCCACCTCTGCCTGCAGGATCAGTAGTCATCAAAACTGACGGAAGAGTTGTGCAACAACGCTTGCTGTTTTGAATCCAATTTGTACAACAGTGTAGAATTTTGAGAAGCTTTTGGTAAATTGCTAAACAAGCAATGAGGCTTTAGAGTTGGCTCTGACTTATACTTATCGGAGCAATATTCAACCAATATGCCAAGTGTGCATGTATACAAACAACAACTACATTAAGGGTGAAGGTCAAAGGGTTTTCTGTTTTTTTTCCCATATCGTTTAAGATTGCAGAAAAAGTAAAGAACAAATCAACTGTCTGCCCGGTATTGTAGAAGCTATAAACACTGTAGTGTAGTCTATACACTCTGCCCTCCTGTTCATTTTTTAGTAGCTCACTCACTACTTGTCCTAACCTTCTCCATCCATCTCTTTCCTGTTGACCCGTCTCTCCTCCCAACCTGTGTCGTCCTCATTTTCCTGTTTCTCTGCAATTTTCTCAAACAGGCCTTTTCCTCGCTCTCCCTCCCTCCCTCTCTCTCGCTCTCTGACCCAGAGGGCCGTGTTTCGCCCAAATCCAATCCTCTCTTTTTTTCTTAAAACTGCTGTTCCATTTCACCCCCATTTTGTCACACTGCAGTGCACACACAATGCCCGCTCCTCCCTCATTTCAGCCCTTTTCTGTCTCCACAAACACACACACACACACACACATTCACAGAAGAGCGCTCACAAGCATTTGCACAACTGCATGAACACAAATGAACCGCTCCAGAGTTCGTTTGAAAGCTTGTTTGGTCCGCTTTTGGTGCGCACCCGAGTAAGATTGCTGCTTTCACACCTGACCAAACGAACCACACCAACAGGGCAAATGAACTCTA
>CM022478.1:17406747-17433826 GCA_011952105.1 Coreoperca whiteheadi
TGTTTCTTCAATCAATTTGATTGATTTGATTGATCAAAGCCATCAATCAAATGTGATGCTCTTGGCTGGATTTCTTACACGAACACACACAAACATACACACCTTACAAACCTCACACATTCCTTGTAGTTCTGTGGCCATCCATCACAGCTTCACTGACTGCACTCAACCTCAACTCACAACCAATCACACAGAGGTTAAGGACTGAGTACTTGTGAATGTGTGTGTGTGAGAGAGAGAAACAACCACCACTTGCTTTGGGAACAGACACTGCCTGTTTCAGCAGATTTGAGTTCTCACATCTCTGTGTTGGTGCTTTCGCGATATTATTCTCAACTTCTGCACTAGAAATACCTGAACTGAATTAAATAAAGAGAGAGTTTTAGTTTCTTACCAACCACCATACTGGGACATGTTAGTGACTACTACTACTAAACGTCATGGCAATAATGACATTTATTTAATCTTGATTTTGAATAAATAAGGACCAAAAATACACTCAGGCAACAGAATAACTGTGAAACAAAACATTCAAGTCAAAAACTCTTAGCAAAATGCAACATGAAATGTCAATAATGTTGCTTTCTTCACAAGCTCTTTAAACTAAATAACAAGAATTACTGATGTACAGTTTTACACTATTTTATGAAATGTATAATATAAGAGGAGTAGTGTTTTATGAGACTTGCAGCAGGAAAAATCAGATGTATCAAAGCTTGTTACAGCCTGAGATCCAAATAATATTATGTTTATATCTCATTAAAGATGTTACTGCTGCCCCATTTTGCTGCATGGACCATGAACAGATTGGAAAGGACTTCATTCAAGTATTAGTGTTGTTGTTAAATCAAAAAGCAATCCCTTGCAAAGTCAACTTTTTTCAAAACTTTTCTTCCTCTGGTGCTTTCGGTGACAGCGTGTTTAAGTTTTTGGTCTCCAAGCTAAGGTGCTTAATTCAAAAATGATGGTGTCGGTAACAGAGTCTGACATTTTGGAGCATTTAGAATATGTCCTGTTACACTCTTCACCCAAGGCGTACAGTGCTCAACAAAAGACGCTGCCATTACTGTCTCTGCGTGCTCGCCCTCACCAAGATGGCGTACTTTCACTGCTGTTTGAGAAAGAGGGCGGCTCCAGTCTGTATCCACTGGTTGGAGTTTGTGCCGCAGGGCAGACAGATGTGCGTGACCACCTTCACCCTCTCTGAGCTTGTGTACAGAGGCAGCCAGATACTCTCCTCTGATGCAGCGGAGTCAGCAGCAGAGTTCTAGGATCAAATGCAGAACACAATTTAGTGAATATATGCACAATTATTGTATATTTAAGTAGTTTACATGTATTAGAACGACAAAATAATGGCAGGTGTTTCTCAGCTACGCCACAGAAACTAATCAGAAACTATCAAATCCCCAAAGATCCCCATCGAGTGTTTAGCATTCTGCCATTGCTTGACAACTGCATAGACCTGTCAGTGTAATTGATATATTTCAGATTGAATAGGTAAAGACACCCTTAGGATTTACAAAAATTACTGTTATTTTCATGATTATACAAGACAATATAAACAATCTTACAGACCCACAAACATGGTTCTTTGGGCCAATAACTGTCTGTCCATGTTTTACGTAAATCTCAATGTCAGACAACAAACTTTCCTGGTGAAAGCAACAATATGTTGCTGTCTTAAACACAAATACATACCTGTGAAACCCAGGCCATGTAGCAGGGTGGGACAGCTGACACACTGGAAGAGTCATGTTGATTCTCACAAAGATGAACACCGTCAAAACTACAACCCTCTAACTGGAGACCTCCAACCTGGAAAAGGATTGAGCGAGATGGCGTGAGAAGCAAAAGGAGACAAAGGGCGAGGGGGCAAAGGCAAAAATTAAACAAAGCGATTGTAAACGGAGGAGAAAGAGATACAGAGAGGAGAGATTAGGAGCAGCAGATTAAACGGAAGGACAGGATGACCAAGAGAAATAAAATGCAAGGAAAAGAGGGCAGAGTGTATGTAAACAGAGAAAAGCAGAACATGAGGGGAAGACAGATATTGCTGTTACCAGATTAACTAGCATGTTATGCACATTGTACATGAGAGAATGTTTATATGAGTGAATTCAGTCCAATGACTCAGAGATTTTCCTCTGTAGGCCAGACAATAAAGGGAACTCTGGCGTCAAGTCAAACATACACAGACAACTACTAAATCACCATCATTTGGGCAGGAAAAAACTAGAGAGAAATCCAGAAGAGGCTACATTGTGTCTGTGTGTGTGTGTGTGTGTGTGTGTGTGTGTGTGTGTGTGTGTGTGTCTGTGTGTAGGAGAGCTCATTGCTTCACAACAATTATCCCCTTTCTCTTTCTCTGTCAGATGCCTGAATATTTCCCTTCCCTCCCTGCAGCTGCAGACTTTTTTTAAGCACCCACACCCTTCCCTTCTCTTTTTGTATATTTTAACTAAGTGCAAGTCAAGTTGTGCCAAGTTTTATTGGCATGACAGAAGAGAAACAAATGCCTAAAAGTATTTAAAATTGTAGACAATACAATTGTATCATCCTTAAATCAGAGCATGAAAGGGAAAGAAATGAAGAGTGGCATTGTATAGTATGCATGCTCCCAGTCCTTTAACTGTATGAATCTGTGCCCATCAAATGCATCAAAAAAGCACAAGAGAACAGAGATGACTGTTAAATGCAGCAGACTTGTCTTTAACGGATGTGCAGCAAACTCTTTGCTTTCTTTCTAACTTTTTTTTCTTCTCTCTTTCAGGTCCCGCCTTCTTATCTGCATCTGTATTCTATTCTTGCAGTCTTTTACTCCATTATTATCAAATTATCACTCAGCCAGAGTCTGCCTTGTTTATAGCACCAGTATTCTGCAGTTGAGGGGACCAGAGTGTGTCTGTTGTCTGCACGCATAATTTGTAGTGAAGTGTGCTTATTGTAATTCTACCTTGACTTGTAACTTGGCCTGCGCAATGGGACTCTTCCATGATGAGACAAACACCAAACTATCCATAGAACAACCCATGGACCTAAATCCACAAAAAGATGTTATTAACCTTAGCACACATACACTCTCTGTCTCACATAAACCCACAAGCATTCAGCGTTACCTGGCAGTTTCCTGTCTCAAAGCGTTGAGGAAGGTGTCAGGGTGGAAGAGCTCAGCTAGATCTAGGGTATCTGATAGAAGAGCGTGTCTGCCGGCACGCTCCACCCAACTCTGCATACAGAGACATATAGACAAACATACACAGACACAGACAGTGTATTTGTTAATTAGAGATAAAAACGGTTACCAAAGGGAGAGGGCAAGACATAAAGTCAATCAAAATGTGGCCAATAGAGTATTTAATGTTCCGTTGTCCTTTTATCACCACATCAACAAGCTGATAACATTGGAACCCCAACTACCTGCTAATGGGAATACTATACACACACACACACAATCACAGAGGCATAAACATACAGATTCCCATTTGAGCATGTGTATATACTGTATACTTAGACATAAACGGGCACATGCATGCCCACACAGCGATGTGTATGTAGATACTAGAAGACAACAAATACTGTATCCACTGGAGATGGACCCCTCTAAGCCTTATCCAATGTGTTGATCCAGTCGGCCTTATTCAGCAACATCTGCTTTGATCAGGTAAGCAGCCTCCGTCTGTGTCACTGTGAAAACTAGTTATTTTTGTCAAAGGCACAGGACTTAACCTGATATGATATCTTGCAATACAATCTTAGCTCTCATCTTTCCTTGTGCAGAGTGGCACAACAACACTTACGGCCAAACTTATCATGATGTAAGCCTGCATGGCTGCAGTGGCCAGATTTAAGCTTTGAGAGCAGACCTAAGATTGAAGTCTTGATCTATTCTGGGCCCTTGTTTGCATTTCTTTTTTTAACAGGTAGGCAGTTTTCTCTAAATCGCCATAGAAACTAGTGGATTTGGAGGTCAGTTGAAGAAAGTTGCTGACAAATGGAGGCAGAATGAGCAAACATCTGATCCAATATCTATTATAAATGGATTCCTTTTTAGCACAGCATCAGTCTGCACCGGCCTTAGAGATAAATTGGATGAGCATTATGCCAGAAAAAAGAAGCACAAATGCATGCCCATCCCCACGTTCACACAGGCACATAACTTGCGGGCACATGCACACACACACATTTTTGTGTTACTATATTCATGGGGGACTCGTCACTGACATAATGCATTCCTTAGCCCCTTACCCTACTCCCTAACCCTATACCCTAAAACCAAAGTCTTAACCCTCAAACAGCCCTTTAAACTTGTCCAGCATTTTGGTCCCAACAAAGCTGTCGGACCCCACAAGTATAGAGGGCTCCTGGTTTTTCAATGCCACGAATATAGTACACACACAGAGGCAGACATGTGCACCGAGACTTTTGGGTATTATTAATATAGCAAGCCAGTGTGTGCTGTTATACATAGTATTTGTGTGCATATGTGTTCGTGAGAGAGAGTATTTGGGTGTTTTCAAGGTCGTCCTGCGCGTCTGGGGTGCACTGCTGTGCTGTTAGCTCTTTATTCTTCAGCAGCTCCACACAGCAGCAGCTCTGACCGTCTCCGCCTTTATTAGACTGATTAGCTAACAGGACACAGACACACTGCTAACAGAGATATCACTCAGTACCGATGGGCAGAAATAGACAGTTAAGGGCAGTGCAGCCTCCAGATAGACACACATGAAGACAGATGGGGTGCAGAAAGAAACGAGAGATGGCAAGCAGACAGGGAGACATACACACAAACAGATGGGTAGGCAGGCAGGCCGGCCAGCAGATAGACATACGCAGGCAGTGAGGCTCGCCCACACAAATAATGAAATGCATCAAATTCCCATAGAAATAAATTATTTTGGAGCGCGTGTGTGTGTATATGTGTGTATTCTAGTCCGCCAGAGCATATTGAGGTAGGCGTACAGTCAGACACAGTCGAGAGGAGACGGAGAGGTGTTTCAGCCAGAACCTTTATTTCCTGGCACCAACCAAGGGCAAACACTTCTCAGAACCTCATGCTTTTATATAATAATACACTTTTATTCATGAAGCACTTTTGAAAACAACATTAGAATTTTCCTGGCATGATTTTAGTCAACACATTGCCTAAATCAGTCATAAATTAATTTAGTCTGAGCCAAAAGCTAATAGTACTTATTCTGATCCTTGGACCTAGGCTCAGCTGAAGGACCCTTGTCATGAAGGGAGAAACCAGTAAAAGGTCTCTTTTCCCACTGTGGGACATCTGTGGTCCTAGGTCCATTTAAATAATTTGAAACTAAGGAAATCCAAGAGTCCTCCCGCAATATTCATCCCATCTGGAGGACGAGGCTCCCGGTCGGATATAAATGCACGATGGATTTAAATGGATCCCTCAATCATTATGCTAACGCTGATTAGAAAACTCTTAGGCCTCTTAAGTCTCATTTCCGTGACAATAGTGCTACAGAGGAGGCGTCTGGCTTTTTTGATAACCAGTGAGGTCGTCAGCAAGTGCCTTTACTACCAGTTACTTAGAAATGTTACCAGTGATTTTTTAGTTGAAGACAAATGTCCTCTGATAGTAGCAGGCCTGTGTGAATTTCAGTCCCTGAACGAATAACTGAAACAAAACCATGACAACTATCACAGACCAGATTAAAAATGGTTTAGAAATATTTAATGATTTCACGAAAGAAGTATGTTTTTGTCAGCGGGTTTAGATTGGAAAATGATCTCCCCAAAAATTCTCCTAGATTTAAATGTAGTGTCACAGAGGATGTCTCTTTATGTATACACATGCATGTGTTACCTGTATGGCGAGAGCCTGTGTTACTACAGCTCTGAGGTACTGCATTGGCTCTTCTGGTCCCTCCCATTTATTCTGCCATGTTAAAGGACACTAAGACAGAGGGAAACAGGCATAGAGAAGAAGAGAATACATGAATACACAAATACATAACAACAGCTTACTCACTGAACGCACCTGTCAACCCAGACAGCTACAGACACAGCATGCAGGAGGACTGCAGTTTCACGGAGCTGTGCTGAAGACATTCTTCAAGGGAAAATAGCTAATGCCTGCCCAAAAAAGTCCCTAGGTTTTTCCCTCAGCTATTTTTTAAATAAAGTTACTAAAGCAGTCTTAAGTCACAAAATTGTAGGACGTACTGATAGCTTTAGTGGTGTAAACAGCATACCATGTGACCACAACGTCCACCTCTCTCCCCATATCTCCTGTCCCCTCTACTGTCACTAAAGGCTACCACAGTGGTTAGACAGACAGATAAACCTGACAACACTGGACCCTCACTAAAGGGCATAAAGCCACCGTGGCCCAGCTAAAACATTATCTATATCCATGTTTTCGGTGATTTCACCTTCTAAACTTCTGATGCCAAAGGGTCAGAGATGGCAGATATGCAGATGTGTGAATGAGTGAATACATAAAGTACTTGTCTTACTGTATAAATACTGTATAAATATTTGAAATTGTTACACTAAACTGAAATCCTACCCCAAGCATTACAGTGAAGAAAGACTCCTGCGTACACAAATATGGCAGTCTGTCTGACTAATATGGTACAGTTCCTTTGACTCACATTTGTCTGTTTATCCATCTGCCCGTGCCCTGTTTTTCATCACATTGAAACTGTATTGGAAGCACATTTAACTCTCCTAGGTTGCACTGCCTCAGTGGTTTTTGCAAAAAAAAAAAAAAAAAACATTCTCCACAGAAAAATGACAAATGCTGCAGATTTTCTGTGGACAGCATTGCTCATTTTTAAAAGGATCACAAAGCAGGAAGTAGTGTGATGCTTGTACAGTGCAGCAAAACGTGAGGAGGGGTGGATGAACAGTACAGCCAACATTGGTTTCCTTAAACAATGACTAGAATCTTTCCAGGTGCTAACTAAGTAGTTTTAGTTGCCTAACCTTAACCATACCTTAACCAAAGCGGTGGCGGATTACAAAATACTCATATGTGTAGTTTTGAAATGCTCAAATGGTTCATTTTGGGAGGCACTGACAAATGCAATGGTTGTGTGTAGGTGGCAAAAAGAAATCTTCCCTCAGGAAACAACAGTTAACTCTGGAAAAGGTTAAGCAGTCCATGTGGCTTAAACTGTTAAACTGAGATAAAAGAAGTGCCTTCCACACGCACAAATGCACAGCGGGACATTGAGGACCAATAATTTGATGTTATTCAAGCTTGGAAGTCATAATGAAACTAAAGGGGACCTTGTATGTCTCTTAGCTGCAAGTCAACCATTCAGTCACTCTCCTGCTGTGTGTGCCAGACTGAAGTGAAGAGCTAAACATGCAAGCTTAAATTATGTTACTGAAATTTCCAAATATTTGTTAATATTTTATGACCAATGTTAATGATGCCAGAAAAGAAATATTGCTATTGGCACCCACTGATAGTATACCGGAGCACAGATGAAAAATCTAAAGACCTAGTACATTTTCAGACCACACATTACAAAGCAAATGCATACTGAGCAAGAGTGAGCTCTGTTTAATTCGTTTGAAACAAAGAAATCAATGAATACTTCCTCCAAAATAGTATGTGTTTATCTGATTCATACCCAACCAATGCTTACAGTTACACATATTTTCTAATAAGGAATTCACATGTGATTTTGCATTGCAATTCGCTGCCAGAGCATTTAATTGGTACAAATTCAGTCTCCAAGGTAACTTGCAGAATTTTTCAAGTTGCTGGTGGGGGCTTGCTGGTGAGCAAATGATTTGAATAAGAAGATCCCTTTGATCAGTTTTTGCTTATGACACCACCCAGTTTGCTTGAAAGTAACTGATGATAAAATAAAATAAAAACAGTCAGTATAGTCATGCTAATTACTACAACTGGCACTGAAAGACTTGCTGGTACTCGAGATTGTTTAACCTTTAATCAAAAACCTATCTCTGCATCAGTCCTCATGTCTTGATATTAATGATCTTTCCACGGACTAAAGGCAGTGGTGATATTTATTTCTGTTTTGCAACTCTGCTTCCCACTCTCTCTTCTGATGCTTGGGTAGTTTCCAAGTATCTAATTATTTTTTACTGCACAGCTGAGGAGAGGGGCAATGGAGCTGATCCCTCCAGAGCTGTGCCTGCCATACTTTTACAGTATTACAACCCCAAACCCCATTTTCCAAAAATATAAATCACATCACCAGCTTATTCTGTTGCTCTTCTCTGGTTGAAACTGGGCTAATCAGTGATGGTTGGTTTGCGAAGACTCCTAATCTCATTTACATTGTGTTATTTTCAGCAACCACCTAATGTGGAAATATTATATGTAATTATGCCTTTTTTTTTATTATTCGTTGAGGAATGGTGAATACATAATTTCTCCTGCATTAGAGGAAAAAGGTAAAACAGGTAATGTTTTATCTGACAGAACACTGCATGGGATTGAATGATATTTTGTATACAGTAAAATGCTGTGATTCAGCTCTATCAGACGAACTTTAGCTCTGTCGTCTTCTGTCAAGCACTTCTTTTGTTTGAGGTGGTGGTATGGACCAGGATTTACTGTCATTACATACAAAATCATTTTACACTTTACAATATAACTGCAGACACCTTAAGGTTGTCAAATGAATCCTGCTATAATGGATACTAGAGAATGATAATATTGCTCTACGTTGTTTAGTACTTAGCTGTGACACAAATACATCTTAGACAAGATGGGTTTATGGTTTAAGTAAATACATTTAGGAAAAAAACACTCCATAACCACAGAGTCAAGATAGCTTCGTGTAAAAAATTATCAATTTACATTTCACTTTGTTGTGATATGTCCTTTTTCTTTTAAAGGAGGAGTAAGCAGCTTATTAACTTTATGACCGTAATGTAAAACATTGCCATTTGGAGTCACCAAAGTCATCAGGTGTAAGATAAGTCATCAAGTTTTAAATTCTGCTGGTAGTAAATTTAACACAGATGAAAGCTGAGGTTGCTTTTTCCAAGGTTCCAAAACCTTTTTCAACCAAGGACACGCTAGGTAGTTTTTCTTCAATACATTGCGATCTGGGTCAATAGACTACAACAAGAGATAACAACACTTCCTTTCTGGAAGAAGATGGCTTAGAAACACGCCTGTGCCAATATTTTGGGGCCTAATTAATCCTCTTACTTTATAAAACAGGCTATGGTAAAACTCTGCAAAGTTGCACTGCCCTACAATACAAACGACATGCATGTGTTTGATTATCAAACAACTCACAGAAATGCTGCATTTTGATTATGCGCAACACAGACAGAGAGAACGTCTTAAAATGGGTCCTAGAAATGATCAAGGAAAAAAGCTGCGCTCACTACTTTGGGCCATGGGAAGTGTTTTTACAGTTCAATTAGAAGGGGGGAAACAGTTCTAAATGTGTCAAACAGGAATGAGAGCTCATCTGTTTCATATACCGGGTAGTTACATAGGTCAGTCATAACGCACCAGGAGATGTCCTCATTTATGGAAACTCATACCAGATGGACACTTAAAAGAAATGTGGAAATCATACATTTATAAAAATCTTTTTAGGCTAACATGAGTGTCCTAGGTTTACTGTGACCATGAACACTGATTTAGCTGGGTAAGCAAACAGTTGATTGGAACTACGTTTGGGGTGTTGTGATATAAAATTACAAAGGACATCTCGTTTTTATGGTTTTGTTTTGCACATGTGAAGAATTCTGACTTATATAATGCATTACATTGGAATACAGTTCAATGGATTAAATATAACCGTGATTATCTTATTTGTAATTTTGCATGCAATTTCCATAAAATGTTATATATTGTTATTGTAAAAATATTCTTATCAATATTGGGATATTGAATTCAACTATATAACAATGCCCTACCTGGTAGCCAACGCATTTTATAGCCTTAGTATTAGTACTAATTGTAGTGAATGTGTTTGCTAAATATCTACAAGAAAGTTATGTGTGCTTCATCACAGTACGGGAACCTTTTACACACTTCACCTCTAAAACAATATAGTGAAGAAAATATTCACTTCACACTGTAAGTTAAGGAGACAAACCTAATTGTATATTTTATGATTCATGATCCAAACAGTGTACAGATCCGTCAGTGGATGTTAAATCTTAAATTACTTACAAGACACAGGAAGGTTGTAGTGTGCAAATTTGATTGGAAGTGCAATGTCAGACCATTTTACTATTAAACATTCATTCATTTCCATCTTTTGATTGAAGGGACCCCCAATTACAATTCATCTTGAAAATGCACAAACACAAACTAGCATTTGCAGTATGTTAACTTGCTGTTTTTACCCTTACAGATAATATCTAAATTTCTTTCCCCTCTAATCCATTTCTGTATTCCTTTGTCCTTTCTTACCTCTTGATTGAGCAGAGCAGTGGCCAGTTTCTGGACTTCAGGAGTTAGCAGCTGGGTCCCTCTGATGACCTTGCTCAAGGCAGCCAGGGATTGGTGGATACTCTGTGACAACACTTACAGTTCAGTGTACATACTGTGCCAACGTTTTAGAGCACTGGTACCTGGGGTGTCATTTGACATTTTGCTATTTCATTGCTGCGAACTGGTTCATTATGACAGGCCCTGTGATTGACTGACTGGACTGACTGTTGTGCTCAGTAACCACAGATGTAGTTCTTATTCTCATCTAATTACTTTGTTTTCTTTAAAAAAAACTAATGTAAGTGTCTTACATTGAAGAATGTATTCAGTACACACATGCACTAATCATATTACTGTACAGTACTGTTTAGGCCTTGTTTATTTTGAGTGTGCATGTTTCAGTGCCACCTGTGGTTATACCCAATACCCAGAATTATCGGTTACATACAGACTGCAGCTAAAACATAATCGAACTGTTTATCTAACTGTACAAAACCCATTTTACCATCATTCAACATTTTAACATATCCATCTCATTTATATTGATTTATATTATATATATTAATCATTTATTATTTTTCAGAAAAAGAAAAAACCTATTAAAATATGTTCATCATCCTGTATAGACTGAAAACAACATAACTGCCAATATATAACGTCATAATATGCAAATGAGATGCAAATGAGATGGATACAATTATTTCACTCATATACTTTGGGTCATACCTGACATTTTTCTAGGTTAGAGTAGGACTCTATCTCTTATCATTTTCAAACCACAGCCTTTTGAAATTTGGATCTCAAAAATCTGTATTTTTAAAAATACACCCTGGCGCCTAAAGGGTTTAAGGTACAAGCCCTATGCTATCTGATGAAAGCTTTGTGTCAAATTACAAATGTTCAGTAAACACCACCTAATGAGTTTGTTTTCCTTTTTGACAACGTTATGCAGGGGTAGCAATCATTTCTGAAAGTAATGTAAAAATGTTTGTCGTTAGTAAGAGCACTGTTTATCTGACACACCTGGACCAAGTGGATGGCGTTGAACTGCTCCAGAGCGATGAATGACAGGACCGGTGACCCGTGACCTTCTGTAGGTGGAGCCACCTTCTGGTGGATCAGAGCAGAACCCTGATAGTAAGACAGACGGACAGACATATTAGCATATTGACAGGGTATACAGATTGTTAGTCATGTTAGAAACTGTAATTTTCCAAGACTGAGACAGAAAGAGAAGGAGAGGGATAAAAGAGAAGGTAGAAGGTAGGGCAGCCCTGTTAGGGAGGCTGCGGCTTGGTAGCAGAGCGGTTTTCCACCAATCAGAAGGCCGGCGGTTCGATCCTGGCTTGCCCCAGCCATGTGTCGAAGTATCCTTGAGCAAGATACTGATCCCCAAATTGCTCCCGAAACTGTGCCTTCGGTTTGTGAGTGTGTAAGTTGCTTTGGATAAAAGCGTCTGCTAGACGTAAATATATATTATGGAAATCGCAATATGGCCAAGTGCAATATCTAAATCGCAGAAGCTGCAGGTTTTTGCTAAAGGTAAAATGTGTGACAAAACTGCATTATAATGAAGTACTGCAGTGCTGCAGAGATGCCCCGGCCTACAAATCTTGTTCTCCAGATGGAAGAAAACATGTTTATTTGGTACAGACCCCAACACATGTTTTTTCAGTGAAAATGAATTCCCACTAATCGTGACTCAAATTGCACTAATAATAATGTCAAAACATTGTCAAAATAATCGCAAATATGATTTTTTTTACCATATCATGCTACCTTAGTAGAAGGGGGATTAGACAATTCTCATTCTAATTACCTCTGAGCTATATATTCCTTAAAACTCAACAAACAAACTAAATTCTTCCATCCTTCGTTTGTCCTCAATAACAAGATGTAACCAAATAGGAAATTGTTTGTCTCTAACTGCAGTGCAAACCAGGGGGACAATTTGTTTACATTAGTTAACACAGAGATCTAATGTTAGTACACCAAGTGTTTGTGTCCGTTTTGTGTACAAATACAAATAGACAGAAAAAACAAATGTGCACAAACGCTGATATTTTGTTTTATTCTGTTGCAGATATCAAACGGCACCCTGTTTTGTTCCCCTCTCATTTATTCAGTACGAAGCAGAGGAGGAAAGAGGGAGCGAGGGATAGTAGGATAGTAGGATGGAGGGATGGAGACAATGGCGAGCAAGAGATAAATGAGACAATGAGAAAAAAATGAGCTTGACGACAGCTCTGCTATTGTCTCTATTGTACATACAATATAACTTAACAGCCAAATAAAGTCTCTGCTGTCTTGTGCCTCTCCCTTCAATCCAGACTACATCTAGACATTTGTCAAAATAAATACATACTGTACATATCTCCACACACACAAAGTCATGTACACACACTGCACACACACATATACAGATATACACAGGCAAGTGCATACACAGAAGTGCACAGCGCCATACATCCTTTACACAAAAGCATGCACATACCCACTCATACAGATGCACAATAACATTGACGACCAACCTTTACACACACAAACACACACACACACACACTCATGTGCGTTCAAGCTACACACATCCACTGATGGTCAAACACAGAGGGTTAGCTGACGACAAAGGGCCAGTTAATTGAAAGCAGTCAGAGGTAGATTGTGATCTATGGGAAGCTAGCTAGTGATACAATGGCAACAATTAACACAGTCAATCATTCTCCTCTCAGTATGTACAAAACAACACTGCCTGCAAGGGACTGAGTGAGAGGGAGAGACGAAGGCATAGGTGCAAATAAGAGAAAAGGAGAGCATGTGTAATTTACAGCACGAGAGTGAATAAAAGAGAGGCAGAGCGAGAGAGAGGGAATATGGTGGCTAAATTATTTAATGTAGAGTTAGATGTCCTTTTGATTTGAAAAGGTGCTGGTCTCCAAGCAACCACACACAGGAGTGCTGCCTGACTAGGCAAGCCAGTGGCTATCACAAACAGTGCTCAATTAGACTCTACTAATTTCCAATTATCTTTCACGGCTTTTAATGCCGCTGCATGGGCAATGTAAAAACAGGATTTCACAGACAAATAAAGACTAGCATGAAACTGTCAAAGCTTGAAAAAAAGAACTACAAAAATATAAAACTGTGTTTTGCAAACCAATCTATTGGTAAATACTAAGCAGGTATTGTGAGTTTGATGACAAAATGGTATAAGATATTTAGGCATTTAGCAATTAAAGAGTTTGAGGTGATGTGTGACGTGGAAATAACGATATGATCTCCAGACATGTTAACACTACAATGCTGCTGATTCCCAGAACAATTTTAGGGCATGAGGTTAAGATTCAGATTCGGAGAGACCTTTAAAACGTTTTAGTCAAGCTGATCAAGATAAAAATCAAGATGAAATGTATAGGGCCAGCTCTGTGGTTGAAAAAAGGAAACATAAAAGAAAGAAGTTTGATTCTTGCTGAAGATTCAGTAGTGTGAGTTTTCAGTTTAGGAAAAGAAATAAAAAGAGTGGGAAAGATGAACTGGAAAAAATCTTGACCTGGTTGAGTTTCTTCCACAAGTTGAGGACGGGTGAAAGTCCATTCGACCAGAGCTCCCTGTCGAACTTTGAACCTGTTGCTACCAAGCGGCTCAGGACACGCAGTTGGGAAATCACCTGTGAGTCAATCAATTATAAACACAAACAAAGTAATCAATTTAGCAAAGGAGTTGCAGAAGTGGCACAGACCTGCTGCCTGAATTAGTAATGTGAGTGTTGTATTTGTTTATGAGACAGGGCCTATAGCGCGCTTGTAAAAGGTCGCCCGAAAATAAATAGCCTATGTTGCTTACAACTGCCTTCATATAATTAGACGTAGAGGTGTGACTGATGATAAAATCCCTCACTATGTAGACAAAAAAAGGTACGTGTGGTATTTACTTAATCAAACCTTTCTTCTGTGAAAAATGTGCAAAATGTGAATAGAATAAAGATGCACTTTTGGTAATTTCACCCAAAAGCAATGTATGAGTTACAAAAATCACTGTCAGTTCTTAAAATGCTGTAATACATTGTCATTGCCATCTCTGGTGGCTACACTCTCCAGTGACAGTCATCACGGTTTCAAGTCCTGTAGTATTAAATGAGAAGAAAGGCCAAATCCCAAACACATCTCCAAACAGGTTCTTACACACCCAATCAAGCATGCTTAGCTTCAGGCTTAGACTCCTGGATGGTGCTTTTATCTTGACTCAGTGTGTGTTTGTGTGGTTGTGTGAGCTTCTGTTTATGTGTGCGTTGTGAGGATGCCAAAGTGTCTGATAAATGGTTTTCATTTGGGCCAGGAGAACTCTTTACTAACACCTGCTTTATCTTCTCTGCTCAGGAGGGAAAGTGTGTGTATATGTACATTAGGTGTGTGTGCATAAATGTGTGTTTGTATGGAAGAGAGAGAAAAAGAGAGAGAGAGAGAGAGAGCGAGAGAGAGAGCGAGAGCGAGAGAGAGAGAGGAAGGGAAAAGAGGTAAGGATAAAAAACCAGATAGCTAATCTAGAACTTCACCCTGACAGCAGTAGAAATGAGGGCAGCTGAGGATGGAGATTTTAAATATATTGGGGTTCAAATATATAGGGATTTAAATATATTAAGATTTATTCTCATCTCAACCAATGACTACCAGGCAGCAACTGCATTTACTGTCATAACCAACTGGGAAGAAAAAGGTACTAGACAATGTCTATGTGCAAGGAAGTTCAGTTTTAATCGCACTGGGTGCCGTCAATTTAGTTAAGACTTTCACTTTAATTCAATGTAATCCAGGATTGTGGTTCAGGGTTTGTAATCAGGGGACTATTTTTTCATGGATTTAGTCAAGATGACGTTCAATAAAGACATCTTCCGAGCAGATCTTTGTGTAAAAACAACACAAGCACGGATGCTATTATACCAAGACATATAATGGCACTATCACTGAACTGAACATAAGCACAATCAGAGACAGCTCATTTATTCAGTCAAAACGGGGGGAAAGATACTTTCTTGATACACAGACACATTTTATAATGATATTATGACAACACCCCAATGATACATTTTGCACACACACATCATACATCATGTCTGTAACCTCAAAGGAATCCTAAGTAGACATTTAGGGCCATTCTGACCCACTTTGGGTCATACACACTAAGCTTATAGATTTATTTTAAATGGCATCCACCAACTGACTGACAGTCCCCTGTGCTCTGTTCAGTGTGTGTGTGGTTAAGTTCCCAACCCACAGAAAGTGACATGGGTCTTTGGGGAGAGGAGAGGGCATAGATTAAGGCAAAAAGCCTGAGAGGGAGAGAGAGAGAGAGAACATGAACGTGACAGTGACAAATGACAGCAGGAGGGGAGACAATCACAAGTAGGGGAGATAGTTGGAGGGAGAGAGACAGTAACACACACACACACACACACACACACACACACACACACACAGCCTTGTGGGAGTTGTGTGAATTAAACTAGTTTGGTGGTTCCAGTGATCAGCAGACCACACTGACAGTATGAATGGACTAAAATGCATTAACACCCACATGGGCTTGTAGACACAAGCTGTAATGGTTTTGCGTGGTTTAAGTGTGTTTGCTGAAGATAATTGCACACAGAAAGACACATACAAACACAAAACCATCTCATTCTGTCCATTCTATCACTCCCTTTCATTTTTTCCCTATTTCCATCAACAGGTGTATGAAGTTATGTTATGTGATTTTGCTCTTGAAAACAAGGATGAGTGGGAATTTTGTATGTGTTCTGTGTGAATCAGGCAAGAAACAAATAAAAATATGGTCACAGAAAGAGAGCAGTGCAGCCATGCACCTTTAACTCAACATCCTGTTTCCCTTCCATCTCTCTTATGATTTTATCTTCTAGCCTTTCCTTTTGGTGCAATCTCTCTCTCTCTCTCTCTCTGAAACACAAACACACACAACAGTGAAAGAACACATTTAGTGTATGTGTGGGACTCTGTTGTGTTGAGTTACATCAGAATCTGCAGTGACCATCAACCTACAATAACATACATGTGCATGCACGCACACACACACACAAACTCATACATGTAAACACACCCTAACATGACTATAAAATAAATAAATCATCTTTTCCCTTTCTGCAGACTGTTGAACATTGCACTATTTGTTAGTAACATTAATGCTGCATTTCAGACGACCACACAATGACAACATAGCCTTGACAACAATAAAAGCAGACATGATATTCACTGTGATGGATTACCCATCTAGACCTAGTTTCATGTCTCTGCAGGGTGAATTTTTATCTTGTATTGAAATAAATGGAAATGGATAATGCTTTAGCCTTAAATTGAAGTCCTGACCCTAAAATAAACTGCTTTTATGTCTCCTGAATGGAGGTGGGCTCCTGCAACATGACTGGGGTTGTGGATTTGTTTGAAGGATAAACACATATGCATCAACTCACACACTCAAACACACACTTACAGAGTATAAACTGATAAAACATAAATAACTGCAATGTCTTAGCTGCATAGGTCTCACCTACAATCTGCTAGAGGATTCACCTCTGTAATTTGAACAGAAATTAGGAGATAAATTGCCTTTTTCGTACAAATGGCTGCCAAAGTGAAAATGTTGGAAACTGAGACTTTCTTTAAGCAGGAACTACTCGTTTGATCTTACTCAATGAGGGGAGCTTTGTTTTAAACTCCAGAAGCTGGAAAACACCAGTATATGTATTTGCCAGATCCACATGCTTCAATTGTTGACACACACTTTCACTGTCGATATTGCCACTGAAATGGCTGGCTGCTATTTTTTTCATGCTTTCAGGCAGTTCACTGGCCTACAACAGTGTATGTTAAGAATAAACTGTAGCGTTATAACCGAGGAAAATTGCAATAGGAAAAATCTGGATGTTATTGAGTTTAACATAACCCATATTGATCAATTAAAATATGCTCTGATTGGTTCTGATACCTAATTATGCTGACACACAAATTGTGGGGAATGGATGTGAAAAGTTAAACATGTTTCTACTCGTCCTGAACCTGAAACGGGAGGAAGAAGCATAGAACCAACAAACAACAGAACCACCTGGTTCCTCATATTATTATCTTTTTCCGTTTGTGTGCGTTGAGTTTTTTTTGTATGTGTGTACTGTAAAAGTGCATGTGCATGTGTACTGATGAATGCACTTGTGTGGGTATATGGGTACAAATGTGCGTGTGCCCTCGTGTTTGTATTTCTACATCTGTGAGGTGGAGATGGAGGTTGTGCTGGTGTGTGTGTTTGTGGGTATAAGCAGGTGGCTGTGTGTGTGCGTGGGTGCACCTGGGAGCTGATGATTCTCTGGGAGGATCTTTCTATGTTGGCAGGCAAACCAAAGAATGCAGGTCTGTCATCCTCTGGGAGATTCTCAATTACGCTGCGGTAGTCCTGGAAAGACACACAGACACAGGTCACACACATATGAAGAGAGATAATGTCAGCATACTGCCTATTTTTTTGTCAGAGCACCAATTCCCAACATAACCTTTTTAGCATTTCCAAGCAACACATGCTACTAAATAGAAAAATGAAAAACATAGCAAGCTTGTTAGATTGGTATGTGGGAGTATAGGATAACTAATGCTGTATTGTTCTTATTAGGTGTGTTGTTTGTATGGTTTAATGCGACTTCTCAAATATCCATTTGGCACAAAAAGTACTTTAAAGGCTTAAATCACTAAAACTGAACTCTCACTTACTACTGACTGTTAAAGTAATTCAAACAGATTGCCATCTCAAAAGATAAATTTACATATTGACTTCTTTTACTTACCAAACGAAATTGGACTTGAAATGAACAGACATCTATTGAATAGTTTTGGGCATGTATTCCCACTTATGTTTTGTGTAAGCTGCATCAACAGAATGCAAACAGAATGGGAAGCAATAGAAAGATCAAAACCAACTGCGTAAACTTGAGGCTAACTAATTGGAATTGTTTGTAGTGGCTACTTTATAAACCAAAATTAAAATCAAGCTAACACTACATGAACTAGTGAAACTTCAATACTGACCAAACCACAAATAGTGAATAGCTTGGAAGCATTAATTCAGTACTGTTTCTTTGAATTGTTTTTGCTCCTCTGCCACTGCACCTGGGGCCATTAGGGTGTGCATACACTACATTGCAGCTTAAGCTTTAAAGTACAGAAACAATATAGAAGGGCTGTAGCAAGAATTCATTCATTCACATTTTCGCACCTATGCCTGCAACTGTGAATTAAAATGTGTGCATGCGTTACACTCGTGTCATCCTGAAAACCTACTAATATGGAGCAAGAGTTTGGGAGGCTGATCTGAGGTGGAAAGAAGCGCGTTCCTCCTCTGCTCCTTCTCTGACCAGCTGAGAGGGAGGACGAGAGGAGATGTGCAGAGAAGAACTGCTCCAGGTAGGAGCGTAAGATGCGGAGGTCAGAGGGGTTGTCGATGCGTCCACCATAGATGGCACTCTCCAGCAGGCCATGGACAAACTCCCACTGGAAAGGTTTACCACCTTGGAGATACAAAGGCACACAGACACAAAGAACAAACGGATGCCAACGTTGCACTAATGTGCTCTCACACATACACACACATACAGAAAGGCAGGGAGATACAACGAAGGGTAGATGCTCACATAAATGCAATGCATAGAAATGCAAATGCTGAGGTATCTATCGAGTCTGAGGTAATTGATCAAAGAACCCTCAGATTCCAGTTCTCATTACCACATTATGTGCTGCGGAGCAGAGCTCTCCACTGCATTGTCACGTTTGTTACCTGCCCTCCTACCTTCAAAAAGCCTGTCGATGATCTCAAAGCCAGCACGGAGGTCCGACAAAGAAAACTCATAGAACTTAGTCCAACCCTGGATAAAGCACAAAGGAGGGAGAATAATTACAAAAATGACAATATATTTATTTTACTACCTGTACAAGAGTCACAAAATATCAAATGCTATTGGGTTACTTTCTGAATTTGTCAACCAAACAGTAAGAGATGACATTCCTGCTCAAATCTTACACAGTTACACTCATTGATACTTTTCAGAAACTCAGCACAACCAAGGTTATTTAATACAGCCCCAATATAAATTGCTTAAATAACATGCTGAAGGGAATTCTCTAGTAGCTGTCGAGTGAAGGCTACTAGACCACTATTCACTTTCTCGATCCAACCGTCTGGTCACAAGCATACAAAAACATACAAAGACATGCTACACTGTGCCTTGGATCACGGAGAGTGAAGACATCAACACTGAAGCTTCATGGCAGGGAAAAAACAAGTCTGCTGCAATCAGACAGAACATATACACACATATGGACAAAAGAACACACACACAGAATCACAATATTGACCATCTCAGAAAAAAATAACAGAAGTGTTAAAACATAATTGAGTGAGAGGTCAGTCTCAGTTTGTTTGTGTGTGTGGTTGTTGCACTTCACTGATATTCCGTTAGTGGTTGTAATCTGCCCACTGATGCTGTAGGTGGATGATGTGAGGGGTAGAGGAAAACTGTGCAGGCATGTTCAGTAATTATTTAAATTATTTAGTGTGTGTTGTTTGTTCAGTAATTCTGTGCTTGAGTGTGCATTCATAGACTGTGTTGGGGCATGTTTCTACTACATTTGATAAATGTGCTTAAAATGTGTATGAGTGAGATTGCAGATTGTGCTCACACATGTATGCATTTGTTTTATATACATAGCATTGGCTGCTTATGTGGGTGCACGGTGGCAGAGCGGTTGGCGCCCCTGCCTCCCAATAAGGAGATCGGGGGTTCGAATCCCGGACCAGACCACGACCTCCCTGGGTGGAGTCTGCATGTCCTCCCCGTGTTACCGTGGGTTTTCTCCGGGTTCTCCGGTTTCCTCCCACCGTCCAAAGACATGCATTAGCTTAATTGGTGACTCTAAATTGTCCCTAGTGGATGAATGTGTGCGTGAATGGTTGTCTGTCTCTGTGTCAGCCCTGCGATGAGTTGGCCACTGTCCAGGGTGTACCCCGCCTAAGGCCCGAAGCCACTGGGATAGGCTCCAGTCACCCGCGACCCCCAACGGGAACAAGCGGTAGAAAATGACTGACTGGCTGCTTATCCAGTGAATGATTCATGTGTGGGTTTTCTATATGTTTCCAATTATATCTTGAGCACTTCGGAAAGTGTGCTATGTTCATGTTCACCAGTTTTAATTGGCACTCTTCTTGTTCTCCTATGGCCATCAAACAAAAATGCTTCTTCTAAAAATGCATTGACTCTGCTATGATCACACAGACACACACACACACACGCACACACGCACACACACAGTCGTGATTCCATCACTTCAGAGGACATGACATTGACTTATATAATTTTCCTGGAGACTTACCCTAACCCTAACCACTACTTTCCTAACCTTAACCCTAAAACCCTAACCCTAACCTAAAGCTGGCCTAACCCTAACCTTAAACCAAGGCTTCAACCTAAGATTTAATGATTTAAGTTAAGGGGACTTGCATTTTGTCCCCAAAAGGAAGGCGAGTTCCTACAATGTGACTGTGTAAACAGATTTATGTCCCAACAACATGAGTAATACACGCGCACGCACACACACACTTATACTGTAAGTACTCTTTTAGTAATGTTGTACACTACCTTACATATATAAAATCTGTCTCTATTTTCATCTCTCCTCTTTTCTCCATTTTTCTCTCAGTGTGGTTTCTGTACAGGCATTTAAAAAGGATGAAAATAGAGGGAGAATAAATGAGAAAAAAGGAGGGAGTTAGATGAAGCGAGAAGGGAGTAAGTGATGGTGGAGTGGACGAGAGGAGCAGTGACTGTTTCAATAATTAGGCGATCATGTTCTTGGATGAAGAACAACATTACCATCTCAAATGAAAACACTTACCAGAAATTCAGTGATTGAGAGAGAGAACAAAGAGAGAGACAGGGCAACAAAAGCCAGGGAGGGAGGCCAGTAAAAAGAAAACTAGGGGAAAAAACAAGTAAGCAGAGTAAAGTGAGAGAAGGAAGGAAGAACAAAGAGACAGATCCCCAAGAAACTTACAAGACACAGGCATACTGCATGTTAGTTATCTAGGTTTACATTCTCCTATAGGCCAATCAATACTTTTTTCCCCCTACAACTCCACAATGATGGGAATGGTTAAGGTGGAGAATTGGGACCAAGCCTGAGGGAATAAGAGAGACAGAGAGAGGAGAAACAAGTGTGCAAACGTTGTTGCAGTTTAATTACAAAAAAATGTTCTTTGCTACAGTTCTCCCTAGTGTTTGGGTTTACTGGCAATGTGTTGATTGTGTGTTGGTTAGAAGACAAAAAGAAATACCTTCCTGCTGTAACTGCAGATATGTTGTATTATTCGATTAGACAGACCGCTCTAAGGCATCACGGCAATACACACAGAGACAAAGGAGTCCCAGCGCATCCTGAGACTCTGCCACACACCCACATGCAACCAAACTATAAATGCGACTGTTTACTGTGGAAACATGACACGGCAAACTGCAACAAGTGTCAAGTAATTACAAGTGCAACCACATCTTCTTTTGCCTGTGTTAAAATGTCTCTGCATCTTCGTATTTGAATAGTTTGGAGTCACACAGCTCAATCACAAGCAAACTGGCACAGAATATGCTTTATTTAGTTGATGGTGTTTCTTCCCGTAAGTTAGAATTCAGAACACATCATGAAACAGCAAAATGTGATTATCAGCCAAGATTTTCACAGAATCTTGCTACGCTAGGTTTGAAACCACAAGTAACTACTGGCTATCAGATGTCAACGTTTACCTGAAGAAAATGCTTCACTGTTTGACTGAATCACACTAAATATGGCAGATGTGAGTGCGCCCTAACTGTACAATGAGCAGTAGACATCAAAAACTGAAGCAGTTATGTAAAGACGCACTTTGGTTGAACACATTTAAACAAACCAGTACATGCCTCTATTACTCACTAAACAATACCTAGACATACTGCCCTGACTTACCAAGAAAGGAAGATGAATAGTGATTGCCTGAATTATGCTCAAAACAAACTAGTTCGTACATGTCGTCTGGCCATGCTGTAAAGTCAAAGCGTTTATAGGTGTTCTGCACAGCCACAGTCCAAGGCAGGGTGAAAATTCTGCTGTCATTGAGGTGAGCCATGATAATCGTTTAAATATGGGGATGAGAGACATTTCAGACATTCTTTCCTGAAAGACATTCATAGTGTTTGACTCAAAAGTACAAATGAAAAGTGACAGAAACATTTGTTTGAAAAATGAAAAAAGAGAGCATGAGAGAGAAGTACAAACCCTGCTTACTTTCTCACCTCCGCACACCTGGCCAAACACTGTGTGAAGTGATCGTGAATGTTGGATTGTCAGTTTGGGAAATGTACAGACGTTTATGAGAGTTAACAAAAAACAATATGACATGTAGATGATGAGGAGGCCCACCCAGTGAGTGTCCCAATGCGCCGGGCATATCTGTTGTCATAGGTCATGGATGCTGCATTGGGCATTTTAAAATCATTTCTAAAATCCACTTATTTAGTGATTCAGTGTAGCCTAATAACTCAGGCTATTGTTCAGCATCATCAATGTTATTGATTTGTTATCCATTTTGTGCTGATTCATCTCTGCCTTGGGGTTCAAGTGAGAAAATAAATAGTTTGGTTTTCTCTATAGGGATGCAAATTATGTCATTCTTTACACCATCTATCATGTGATGTAGAGATGATTTATCATCAGAGCTGTAGTTTAAATGAGAAAATACTCTGTTCAGTTTCAAAACATTCTAACTTGATGCTGTAAAAGTCGTAAAACACACAATTTTGATGCTGTTAATGCTGAGTTACACTTTAGTTTAAAAAATAGAATAATTACTACAATCACATGCAGTGGGTCAACAAAATCCATTTTCAGTTGACACAGTATAAAATGTCTCCTTTTTAAAAATCCCTAGACAGTGTACGACATCGTAGGATTGTACTTTCCATGCTTCCACTGTCCTCACCGATGTGAGGGCTGCTTTATACATTGTGTTTTTTGTTGTCTACATTGTATGTGTGTTGACCAGCAAGCAAGTTTACAACAAAGGCTAATATTCATAGTTACACACACACACAAACTCTGCCTGAGGCACTGCACAAAGAGCAAACACATTTGCTATCTACGCTGGTCAGTAAGGACAAAGAAAACAAATCTCTAGGGCAGTTTTTTTTTTTGTTACCCTTTCTGTAGGCGTCCATGCGTAGACTATGACTTTTTATGTCAGTGTAACTTCCTCCCTGTGGATATCAATCTGTATGGTTTTTGTACTTGTCATTTACTGGCTAGGGAATAAATGCATTTGCATAGCTGTGTTGTGTATTGATGTGTGCTGTGAATATGAACTACACTCACTAATTAAGTACCTGGGAAAACTAGTTTGGAAATAAGGTCATATACTGTATGTGTGGGTGTGTGTGTAAACACATCTTTGGGTTTTACAAGTAAATCTACCGAAAGCTTGTGATTTCAAAGGGCATTAAAGCACATTATTATGATGTAAGCTGTAATGCTACAGCAGTTTTTGTCCTGAGATGAAATTGTAGAACTGTGATCACTTGGGTCTAAATTGGGGTGTTTGTGTATTTTACCTGTGGTATGTAGTTGCGTCTCTCTTGGCAGACAGCATGAAACCAAGCCAGACAGAACAGAGAGTGGGCTCTGGCCAGGATGCCTCCTACACACAAACAATCAAAAGCATGTCACAACCAAAATAACTATAATAATCAATCATTATCAGAGTGTTTGTGTTTTACAAACCTTAAGGGAAATTATCTTTTATTATTCATCAAACAAAATACAACAGAGAGGAATGAGAGGAGAATCAAGCATGCTGTATTCTGCTATGGATGGTATAGACCTTTTTGAATGCTGTGTCTTAGCCCCATTTGCTGCTGTTCATTTTCTGTCCCAGAACCTGCAAGCTCGCTGGGATTTCTTTGTTCACATAGCCTAAGCTAATAATCATGCACTGATATCACTACCAATGATTACAGTAACACATATAATTTTATGCCTTTTACTATGTACTATTACTTAGAAACCTTTCTTTACTGTAAATGACAACGAAGCTTCAAATTCTTGAAGCGTAGTGCCAGCTCATTAGCTGCATCTGGATGTTAGCTTAGATTTAGGATGTACTGTAAGATATTCATACCTTAAAAATAAAGCAGGGACATGTCCACTAACGTATATAATAGCATTGTTAAAAAGGGTTGCATCATTGCTTGGAATAAGAGTGAGAGCAAATTTAGAGCAACAGCAAACTGACATCAGATAATTATTCAGGAGGAGAAGAGAAGAGAAGCGCCAACCTTTACTGATCTGCTCTGGGGTCCACGACTCATATGTTCTCAACAGATTTTTCTTCAACCCTGGAGGAGCCTGGAGGTGGGAAAGAAAGGGAGGACAGACAGACAGGGAAGGGACGGGGTAAAGAAGGACAGAGGGGAAGGGGAAGAAAGAAAAGGTTCTATTATGATTGAATCTCCTCCAACATTCAAACGCTCAATGCAAGTTCAAATTGCCAAGCCCAATCATGGACTACAGGCACAGAAACAAAGTAGGGTACAGGGAGACAATAAGCATGTGTGAAAAATCTATGTGCTGCATGTTATGATGATATAGGACATGCTGGCAAGCATTAAAAAATAAAAATAAAAAATTTACCCAACAAAGCTGCATAGGTGGCAGAAAAACTAAATTGCGAGTGACCTCTGCACTTTCACTACACATTGACAAATAAGCTTGTAGAGCAAATGCATGCATATGTATGACTTATTGAGCATTCAGGAAGACACATTGAATGTTTGTAAAACAAAGGGGAGGGGATGCTACCTGGACACAGAAGTTATTACACATCTAGATTGTAGTTTTAGTGTGTTGGTAGCATTCCAAAATGTTATATTAACATGTGAGCTTGTATTATTGAGAGAGTAGGAAATTGAATTCTGGGAATGTTTGAACCTGACATCCCAAAGAGTGTGATTCGCCAATCCCTGGCAAGACCAAAAAGAAGCTGTGAAAGCAATTCGGGATGTGTGTCATGTTCATTCAATTCACAGTCTGTTTAGTGCTTTTTTTTAGCTTAAGCCAACACCTAATATCCAGGACCAGATAAGCATTTGGCCACATGTAAAAAGCCTTTCTCTGGTTTCAAAATACTCATATTACTGTGGTAAAACACTGGACTGGTCTGACAACCAGGACACACTGAACAAGCGAAGAGAAAATAAATCATATTAAGAGGGCTGAAGACCTTCTCTGCGTGCAAAAAGACTACCTGTTGTTTAACTCATTTGTAGCCTACTGTCAGTGTCTCTGGGATTTACAGCAAGAGTCTACGAAACTGAAAAAACATTTTGGTCAGGGTTGGACACCGAATAGTAATTACCACAGGGAGGATTAGGACCACAGCCCATGACACAGAGGGCTGCTGGTGCTCTTTTATACAAACAGCCATCACGCTGTATTTACTGTATGTGTATATGTATTCCTATGTATATATATATATATATATATATTATACTGTACTTTAGTTGGTAAAGTGTTCTACATCAGTCAGCACATGCTGACACTCAACAGTTCTCTATATGTTTGATTCTGGCAACAACATGCTCTGTTTATAATAGAAACAATGAGCAAACCAGACATCAGTCACACATTATCAGCTTTGCAGAACATTTGGTACATCCATCTGGAGGTTTCCATAATACACACGGCCAGTAATACTGAATTTGCCAAAATCACTACATGTTACCAACTTCAGTAGATAAAATGTATTTGCACAGTGCTTACCTTTTAAATGTTGTACATTCACAGAATTTTACTTGTTTCAGCTGCAGTAGAACAGTTTCCAGTTGTCACTGAAGGTTCATCTTATGTTTTTAATCACCCTTAAGAAAGTAATATTTTAACTCTACTTTTAGACACTAACAATAAAATGACCCTTTTGTCACTTTTTATTCTCACATGAAGCTACTGCAATCTAGTTATGTGTATTTTCTTTGGAAATACATTTGTAGAATTTAACATTTGCTCGATGGTAGGTTTGAGCTGTTGGTTTACACTCTAATGCACTGCCAACAAGGCACTTAACATATTTACTTATTGAAGCGCCAACACAAAACTACAAAGGGCAGTCGAGTGTGGCGTAAGGTATTTGGAGTTGGGTGGAGGAGCTTTAGTAGCTGGGATACAACTGTTTTGAATGTAGCTTAGTAATTGTGTTTTTGCTACACTGATGATTTGTATTTTAGCCATTTTTGACAAGTGGGTTGTAGATAAGGGGTTTAAGTATCTTGGGGTCTTGTTCACAAGTGAGGGAAGGATGGACCGGGAGATGGCCAGGCGGATCGGTGTATCTTCCGCAGTGATGCGGTCGATATAGCGGTCCGTTGTGGTGAAGAAAGAGCTGAGCTGCAATTCGAAGCTCTCTATTTACCAGTCGATCTACGTTCCTACTCTCACCTATGGTCATGAGCTTTAGGTCATGACCGAAAGGACAAGAGCCCGGATACAAGCGGCCAAAATGAGTTTCCTCCGCAGGGTGACTGGGCGCTCCCTTAGAGATAGGGTGAGGAGC
>CM022478.1:17434013-17586178 GCA_011952105.1 Coreoperca whiteheadi
ATGCGTCCTGGACGCCTCCCTGGGGAGGTGTTCCGGGAATGTCCAAACGGGAGGAGGCTGGAGGGACTATGTTTCTCAGCTGGCCTGGGAAAGCCTCGGTATTCCCCCGAAAGAGTTGGAGGAAGTGTCTGGGGAGAGGGAAGTCTGGGCGTCCCTGCTTGGACTGCTGCCCCCCTGACCCGGCCCCGGATAAGCAGAAGAAGATGGATGGATGGGTTGTAGATTACAGGGACATTGTGGAGGATCTGTCATGGTGTGTATGTGGTAATTGTGGCATGCAATGTCATGTACTGTAAGCTCACATTTATTACTACTACTACAACATATTATATATCTTACATGGATCAATTGAAAAATGCCTTGATCAGTCCCAGCACCAAGCTTGCAGATCTTCTCTGTACAATCCTTATAAAATCACACTGAGAAATACAAAACAATCTATGTGTTTCAGTTAATGTATACTGTTTGTCTGATGTTTAACATATTAGCTCTGACACATAATTGTTCTGCAGTCCAGAAATAATATATTACCGGGACTTTGTTATCGCTGGGGATGTGTTCAGGATGGGTGTGCATACATATAAAGTATGTCAATAAGTTGGAGTGTGACTATGTCTGAGAGAGAGAAAAGAAAGACAGACAGAGAGAGAGAGGTTGTTTGTGCAGCATGCATGGCTGCTGAAGCAGCTAACCCCTTGAGCATGACTCCCATCAGAAACACACTGAGCACTAAAGCACGCATCACTAACACACAAGCTGCAGGCTTCAGCGCCTCCTTACAAATGTACAGTATATGTGGCTGCATTGCGGATGTAGCCATTATACAGAGGATAAAATACACACATAGTCATGAATTCATATGAGATTTCAAACCCACAAAGCCCTCACATACCCTGCACTCTTGTGAGTATGCCATAACCTAGTAACATGGCCCAAACCACACCAGTAAGACTGGGGCTCAGACAAACGTGACTACATTCTATACCGACTCGCCACGACCAACAGTCTATATTTGGGGAAATTAAAGGACAAGTTGCAATACTGTATATAAACAAAACAATACAGATTAATGATCATGTGAGCACAGTGTGCCTGCAAAAATGTGTGGGTGCATGTTTGTGTGTAAAGTCGTGTGACATGAGTAGTGTGGTGAATGAGTGCATGTGAGTACCTCGTAAGTGATCTTCAGGCTGGACTGCAGCAGTATGGGAGGAAATCTGGGGTGAACTTCTGCTGTCAACCAGAGACGGAAGCCTGCTTTGGGATGTAGCACATTTAGCTCCTGTGGAGGAAGGACAGTACACACATTAGAGACTTTAAGAGATCACTACAGGAATGTGAGAGAAATATGAGACCAGACTACTTGTGCAGTAGTATCAGGCTGTAGATACAACGGCTCTAGGTGCCTCCCCACCCACACACACGTATCCTAACATACAAATATATTGTATTGCAAAACATGAAACTCGCTCATTAGTTGGAACAATTAGAGAAGACGTGAGCCTTTGATTGTCCAGACACTGTATCACACAGTTCCATCAATTTTCTAAACTGCTAATCTTGTTTAGGGTTGAAAAGGGCTTGAGTGTATCCATGTATATCCACACAGTGGATACTTTGCTAACCACAAAGTTCAAACAAGAGTAGAGTAATAACTTTATACTGCACTGAACGTACTTTTTGCTGCATTTTTTATATCCATTACTTTGGAACAGTCCACTGACTTCCATAGATTCCCTAAAATCTAATTTCTAATCTATTCACTTGAATTTAATTTGAGTGCAAATGTAACTAAAGTCCCACTCAAAACAATAGCTTTTGCTTTAGAAAACTTTTCTTCATATTTCTATCTTTGCAAAGATATGTGGATATATTTGGTCAACCTATATTTATACAGTGTGGTCCAATGAGAGCTGTTAACTCTTTTGCATGATTACTCTGTGTACATAGGAACATAGAGTAAATACTGTAAGGGGGATAACCATTAGAGTATATACGTATATTGCGTAAATAAATAAATACAATTTATTTCCCTTTTTCCTCCATCACTGTCACTTCATCTCAATTTCCAGCTTTTATTCTCTCACGTCTCTTCTCATATTCCTTCCCACTCTGTTTCTATGTTTCTCAAAGACTTGTGGTTTAAAATAGCATGTTGGCACCTTAGGGTCTTGTGTCATCTGATTGGGCACTCACACACAAGCACACACATCCGCGCACACACACACACACACACACACATCCGCACACACACACACACACACACACACACACACACACACACACACACACACACACACAACACACACACACACACACACACACACACACACACACACACACTGAATTGTAATCAATGTGTTTCTGCATCATTTGGAACCAAATTCATTCTGATGGAAGAACACATGATCACAGAAAATCAAAGAACACAGAAACTGACATCCCTCGAAGAAAACTCCTGTCCCTCATTGTGTGTGTGTGTGTGTGTGTGTGTGTGTGTGTGATGTGTTGTCAACCAGAATTCCACTGGAACAAATGATTGAGAGATTAACAAAGAAGATAAAAGATTGGGTGAGAGAGAGACAGGGAGGGTAGAGAGAGCACACATTTATTTTACTATTAGCACTTTAAAACCAATCTTTGTCAGGATATTTCCAAGTTGTTCAGATGCACAGAGTGCAAAAGACACACCACAGATAGACAGCTAGATACTCAACAGGCTACATACACATACTCATACACACATTTTTGCTGATGGAAATTTTTATCTTCATACTAGGGATAAGAATCAAAGGATACAGTAACTCCTGACACAGTGATAATAATCATATCACAATAGATGTGTTCTGAGAAATGTGATACACAGTATTACATTTATTTATTGTAATACAAAACTGCATCAAAATATATCTGTAATTTAATTGTATCATGATTGGCAGGCAGAGAGTCATTTAGATTGGTAGTTAGACTGATAGATTGAAAGATCTATAAGTAGATGGATGGAGTGGGTGATGAGAAAAATAAGAGAGAGAAAACAGTGCAAGTGGAAGAATATAAGTAGACAGGGATGAGAGGACTTCTGCACTGCCAACTTCAATTATGAACACTGACCGCTCTCCTTCTCTGCCTCTCTTCCCTCCTTTCTCCTCTAACTCACCAACTGGTTTAGTGAAGGAGGAAACAACTGGAGAGACAGATGGCAAAAGGAAGCCAGAAAATTTTGAAATTATATTGAGAGATACAGTAAGAGTGAGCAGATGGACTCAGCTACAGAAATAGAGGCGGATACTAAAACAAAGTCCTCTCTTGGTAGAATTTCCACCTCCCTGCTGAAGCTCAGTTCATCTTTCCCTCCTTTCACATCCACTGTGTCTTCATTCTTTCTTTCCCATGCTCCCTGCCTCCCTCATTCCCCTTGTTGCGTCAGTTTTTCATTTCAAGCTCGACTGCCGAGGCCCCAACCTCATCGGTTGCTGGGCAAAGCACAAGACAAAGAAACAGTGAGAGAAAGAGGGACAGACAGACAGAAAAGGAGTTTGAATTAAACAAAATGAAATACAGGGAGGAGAGAGAAGAGAAAGGTGAGGAGAGTGGAACGGAGAAGGTTAAAAGTAGAAGAGGAGCTATGGTTTAAGTCAACTCTGAACAGGAGGGATCCCAGGCTAACCCCAGGGCGCGCACACGCACACACGCACACACACCCACACGCACACACACACACACACACTCACACGCACACACACACACACACACACACACACACACAGGTGAGGGCGGACACACAGACACAGGCCAATCACTGCCAACAGCTCTGCCTCCCAGTGAGATATGACCTGCTACAGTGACACAGCACTAAACAGAACCCCAGGAAAAGCACATGGACACAAAGAAAGTGGAAGACACATATTAACCCACTTACTGTAATGTGACACATAAGCACACATACACAATAATTAAAACATACAAGCAACATGAGCACTATGGGTGACACACACAAATATGAACTTGCTACATGTAAAGCAAGAGAATTCAAACACACATGTACTTCCAAATACAGACAAATAAACAAACATACATGGTAAGAAACACAACCACACAAACAACAGCACAGTGAGTAATGTGGGCTGACAGGTAGAAAGCAAAATGTGCATGTACAGGCAAAGGACAGAGGGTAATTTTGGATATGGAAACGTGGGCAGCTAGCATGAATGTGTTTTTCTGTGCGTGCATGTAGCAGTGTTGTTATTATTGCAATATTTTAGATAAACACTGATAAGTGTAGGGAAACAAGAAATTACATGCACACTTAAAGTTCAAAACATCCTTCAGGCTTCCACCGACCTTTCCCCCTAACCCCAGGTCTATTTACCTGGCACTGTGGGGTTGAGGAGATGTGGCTAAGTTAAGTTTCACTTAACTTAAGTTTCACTTAACTTAGCCTACGGGACTTATTCCACTAGATTTATCCCAATGAACTGTTTATTGGATCCTTTCCTTGACTTCCTTTGGAAGTCATATAATGGATTTATTATATTAGTTTTGGACATGTTATAGACAAATTGCTGGATCATTGCATCATGTATTTGAACTAAATGGTAAACCTTTTCTGTTCATCTTTTGTAATTTGCCTTTTCCCACCCACGACTCCTGACGCTCACCTGGTTTTCTACAAATGTGGCTGGGGTATAATATAATTTTACAGTAAGTGTTAATGCAATGCTAGTTAATGCCATGCTACTGTGGACAGACACACATGCATATTCAAACATACAGAATCTCTGTATGGTAACAGAGTCCATTTGATCACTCTTTCCCTGAGTTGATCAATAAGGGCCCTTGTCAGGTACTATTATCCAATAATTACACATGGCAGAATATTATACAGAACCCCTATCGACCAAAAAGCCTTACCACACACAAAGACTCCCTCACAGGCAGATTACCTACTTTTTCCAGGAGGGGTAGCCATGTAGTGACAAGGTGAAGGTTTTTCAGGCAAAGCCAGTCGCCATTTCGAGAACATTCTCTGATCGTAGCTAAGGCCACATCAGCCTGTCCCTGACCCATAGAGATCTAGACAGACAAAGAGAGTCGGGGAGGTAGGAGGGGGCAAGAAACAGAAGCAGTGGTATGGAAAATTTGATTCTACATTGCAATTTCTCAGAGGTTAGAGGCAGATAATCTGATTCAATATTTTAAATAATCTCACTCCTCAGTGGGAGAACCTATAAAATACTTGCAAAGGGAGATTCCCATTGTGTTTCTATCAATAGAGTTCCCACATAGAGGCCAGTAAATCATTACTAATCTGATTTAAACGTATATGTAGCTGATATGACTTAATGTTGACAGTAATGTTATATTCCTCACCCATATGAGTGGAATGCAGTGTGTACATCTTTAGTGCCCCATATATACAAATATATATATATGTCTGAATATTCTTGGATAAAACACATATTAGCTATATGGCCAAAGAAATTTGAGCTCTAAAACTGCGAGTTGATTGTGGGTAGGTTTGCATACTTTTGAACGTTATAAATAACATTTATAAAACTTTGTACTTTGGTGATAATGTTCTGGCATGAGGTCTTGTCACAGTCATTTAAAACTGGAGGAAGAGCCAAACTTCCCTTGAAAATAGAACTCAAACAGTCATGAAGGAGCATGGTTTTTTGAAGAGAGTAGATTTCTATGGCACATTTGCAAAGCCTACCGTATAGCAGGCGTTGACTTCAGAGACAATACTTGTTAATAAGATACATTTCTTTGTGGGTTTTGGTGTCTTCAGGGGAATTGTTAATAATCACAAAAGTATAAAATAATGCCCGCATTGTTCTTGAATAGCTGTATTAACCACATATTGAATAACAACAGTTGTATAGGAGTGTCTTGCAAGGGCATCTCTTACTGTCTTGAAATATAATACAACTGATAAACTCCACTCGCTGAACATTATCAAGAGCTATGCCTCAAAACTGTGTTTCAATTCAACATTCAACAAGCTGTATCGCTCTCATTTCCCCCCATTTAGGTCTACAATAGACTGTTCGGTAGATCTGAGTTTGGTATTCTGTTGAAAGAATCCCTTGCACTTGCTAATCTGCTCTGACTTCTCCCATTTAATCCTGTTATTCTCTACCTCATGATAGTTGTCCCTGCCCACTATTTCAGCTGCTAGTTCTGCAAGCTCCTGGGACGGGTCTGCCCCTGGAGAGATGATGATCAACACCGGCTCCCATTCCAGTGTCTCAGTGTAGAGACGGCGCAGGTTCAGCGGAGGGGGAGAGAGCTCTTTCATACCTGCAAGGGAAAAGGAGAAGGAGATAAGAAGAGAACAAAGGGTGTGAAAAGCAGATCTGTAAAGTGTTTTGCAACATTTCATTTAAAGTTGACATGCTACTCAAAGTCAAAGTGACTGGATATACTGCACAGAGAGAGTACACCAGGAGGGGACAAAGAGAAGGCACAAAAGAGAGCAGGAAACAAGAAGTGGAGGTAAATGTAGCAAAGGGCCGTTTGGTGAGGGTAGATAGAAGAGAAGGAGACACAGGTGGGCTAGACAAATCAAGAGGGAAAAGATGACAGGGAGACAGAGGGAGGGCATGCACAGGCTGGGGTACACAGCGCCCAAAGGGGGGGTAATGGGGAAGCAAGGTTGGGGAAAAGAAAAGAAAAATGTAGAAGAGGCCAAGCAGAAGGCAGGCATGATGGAGAAAGGGAAAGAGGGCATAAGGAGAATACACTGAGAGGGACAGAGTGAGAGAGATTAGAAGGGAGATGTGGTGTGCATACTGAGTGCTAGGTATGCAGCAGTATTCACCACACATAGCAGAAGAATACTTTGTCAGCCCCCTGGTGTTGAAAAGCCAGGCTCTTTGTGTGTCTAAGAGTGTGTTTCTGTGTCGGCATGTGTGCGTTTCCTCACTGAGCATTAGGCTCTAATCCTCCTGTAATATATTGAATCGCGAATCAGATATGAGTTAATAGTGACACACAAGCAGCGATACAGGCACACACAGTGTGAGTGGCTGTGTTAGAAATTCCACTGTGACGTTATTCACGCATGTATAAGCAGATATCTCTTTCAGACACACGCATGCCTTCGTGTACACGCACGCGCACACAAGCACAGTGCTGTCTTCTCTGGTTGAGAGGAATGCTCCAGCCTGAACCTTCTTTTGGTGTCTGCTGCCAAATGCAATCTGCTGCACCAAAGTACACATACATGCACGCGCACAAGGTCTTGGTAGAGAACATCTCAGAGCAACCTTTTGCTGCTTCACCATGGCAACGCTAAGAAAAACAGCCATCTGACCACATGGTTTGTGATGTCTGACTGCAAAAAAAGGGGAGCGTTTACAGAACGTGCACGCTCACAAATACATACACAACTACCTTTGGACATAGACAGGTAATCGGTATTCGTGCAGCAGACCAGCATCCTCTGTCAGTGAATAGCAAAGTTGACCTTGGCTTTTAAGACAAACAATCAGGGCAAAGAGGAGCCTAGAAAAAGACAGTGGCACAGTCTCCCTAAGGTTCAAACGCTGATTAGTGGAGGAAACACCGAATGGCGAAGAAATCATGAGCACTTAGTCGAACACAACACTTGACATCGAGAGGAATGTTTTGTATGTGTATGTGAAAGAGGGTTTGTACTTTTGAGAAGTAGAGAGAGCAAGCCAGTGAGCGAGCAAGTGTGTGGTTGTGTTCACCCTGCCATGCCTGTGTGCATGAGCAGTGCCCAGTCCTGGACTGGGGGGATTGAGTGAGATTAGCTGTAAGAGGATTACAGACCATGCCTCATTAGCATACTGATTTACAGCCAACAACACATACACACAAAATCTTCTTCTCTCCTGTTCTTTTTTTTTTTTTTATAAGTCTGTCTTTCTCTCGCTCTCTCTCTCTCTCTCTCATTCAGACACACACTCACTCACCCACATCATGCACTTACATGTAAACACACTACACCATCACCAATGGGTTCACTTGGCGTTCAAGGAGTGTAAAGACTACCTATCGAGATAGAGTAAGCGTGTGTTTTATTAGAGCTGCCCATCGACAAACAAGAAGAGACAAAGAGACAAAGCAGCGACGATCGTGATTTTGTGAAGAGAGCTAGGAGGGATGAGCTGTAGGACACCCACAAACTCAGGAAAAAAGGATTGCCACGTATAACACACACAAAGACACCTAGACAAACACATTGTCACATATACACTAAGGCTGGAGCGTCATATGGTTATTGTGTGACTTTTCCCATACTTGCTCTATATTTGCACTGGGTTGTTGCCGCAGTAGGCAGCGCGTCAGTCTCGTAATCTGAAGGTCATGAGTTTGAGCCTCATGCGGGGCAAAACTTTAAGAAAATGAATTACATGGAAATTGAGACTGTTAGTGAACAGTGAAATATGAAAATACTGGCGGATGGACACCCATAAACACAGATATGCAGAAAAGCTCACACATACAGTACACAAAGGCTGGAGTGTCACCCTCAATGAGCCAGCATTATTAATAGCACTCTGGAGCAGCTGCACAACAGCTGACACTGAGTTTCAGTCAATACAGCTTTTGTTATCAGTAGGAAGCAAGGCAGTCAGAATGCGGTAGCTCACCAAAGTCCCCTCTCTGTCTCTTTCTTCTCCCGTCCATACTTTTTAGCAACCACTTCTATTCTACTGGGGCTATTTTGAAATTCCTATTAACAACATTTGTGAAACGTTTGAGAGCTGAGAAAAATACTACACTAAAATAACAGCCAATCATTCTCAAAAAAGTGGGTGATTTAGTTTGGAGAAAACACGTTAAGCTACAGTTGCATAATTCTTCAGGTCCTGTGGAGTGGGCAGCACCTCAGTCGCATTATCTGAAGATTGTGAGTTCAAGCCTCACACGGGGAAGCTTTTAGAATAAAAACACGAAACACATTGAGATATACTACACAGGGTCTATATTGTTGTTGGAATATACAGTGTAAAATTGCATTGTTAAAAGCTTTGTTGGCCGAGTAAAAACTAAAGTCACTTCACAGTTGCACCTGTGACAGCTCCTGTAATATCCTAATAAGATTGAGTGAGAATGGGAACAATGAGAACAAGCAAATAAGTGGACGTTGTGTTAAGACTTTGTCAATTGTCGTTTTGGAGGTCAAGAATTGAAGGGTTATTGTTCACCTTTCAATTTGTGAGAACTGCCTCGTTCTCACAGTATGCAGACATTAAAAAAAGTCCTTACACTAAAGTGAAACTGTGAGAACTCCTCTGAATCAAAACGCACAACTTTTCAAGCCTCGTCCAGAATCTCTCCTGCTCATCTTTGTTTGTTTAAAATCTCTTTTGTTATGGCTTTAGTGCTGGGTTATGAAACAAAGCATCTAAGGGTGATTATAGCCTTTGTGTGAACATTTTGGTGTGCTGAAACATTGTCGTTGCTGATACATTGTCAAAACGGCAACAGTTACGATTCCTCTGAATCACAATGCACAGCTTTCCAGGCCTCGTTGGCGCAGTAGGCAGCGTGTCAGTCTCATAATCTGAAGGCCGTGAGTTCGATCCTCACACGAGGCAGGATTTTTACAATCACAACACAATGGGGGAGAAACATTGTGTATACAGTCAAAAGTAGGTTGGCAGTAGAATTGCAAAAAATCCCAATCAATCTATGATAATTATACAGCTGATACTGACAATCGAATAAGTCTAGCATCACTCCAGCTCATCTTTCTTTGTTTTACAATAATCAGCACCACACCTCACCACTCATCACTGACTAAATTGATCACCACATCCATTGTAGTATTGTTTCTTTGTTGCAGTTATATTCTTAGTCTTGTTTGCCAACAACCTTCGCTCCCCCTCTTTTGTAATGGCTTTAGTGCTGGGTTATGACATCTGAGGGCGATTATAGCTTTTGTGTGAGGATTTTGGTGTGGAGAAACATTGTAGTTGCTGATACATTGTCAAATTGCAACAGTGACAATTCCTCTGAATTGAGACTTTTCAGGCCTCACTGGCGCAGTAGGCAGCGCGTCAGTCTCATAATCTGAAGGCCGTGAGTTCAAGCCTCACATGAGGCAGGCATTTTAAATTCAAATTACAACACAGCACAATGGGAGTGCACCATCATTTGCACAGCAAGCAGCACATCACAGCACTTAAGAGAGAAAAGGGGTATGGCATGCAATCAAATCTGGCTCAGCCTGCCTCTGTTGAGAGGCGCAGCCAAAGGAAATATGGCCGGCCCTCACCCCTTTGAATTCCCCACGGAACTTTTAAGGACGATAACTGAATAATGGAAAACTGGACACAAAAGAATGAGAATCAGGTATATAACTCTGTTTCCAAGAACTCTGACAGTTTGGTCCTTTGCTGGCACCAACAAACGCTATAGTAAACTGCAGCCCACTTGACCAAAGCATCCTGTTGCAACCTATTGCCGCACCTGTGTGACCTATGCTAACGGTAAGTTATGCATCTCTCAATGTGCAAAACATGCTGTGTCATTTACCACAGCAGACTTGTCAGTACAGAGAGAGAGAGTTTGTACTAAGCTTAGTGAAAGTTTTGACAGCATGGTCGAGTGTGCAGTTTTTAGATGTAACCTGGAGCTTCACCTTCCTTCACCTATCTACGTAATAACAATGTGAACACGCTATAACATTGTACCAGATATTATTTTATGTTTCACATACACTGTGTCAGCCACTGCCAGTTGCAAACTAGCAAACAGCATAAACAAATAAAAGACGCAAACTACACTTATTTTGATACGTCTGCTAGTTGCCAATTTTGGTAGAAAATTGACCCCTCATGTGGGTGTGACTGAGGCTCAGACATGTACGGATGTGTCAGATGTTTCCTCTAACTCTAGCCATTTTGACTCGCACTGCTCTCTTCACCCACATCCATGCGCTCACACCGGCACCGGTCAACCTAAATGCAGCAGTGGTGGGCGGGACATTCATAGATTCAGAATTTATCAATGAGGGAGAAAGTCCAGATGTGCTTCCAGCCCATTTTCAGAGGTTAGTTTTTATGTTTTTTTACATTTTATGTGGGATAACCATGTTATTTTTACATACCTTAAAACATGCTTGGAGGGGAACTATAAAAATAGTTATGGCTTGCTAGATAACAGCATGTCCATTGGTCAGTCCACCAGTCTGAAATATCTAAAGATATTGGATGAGCTGCCACGACATTTTGTACAGACATTCATGGTTTGCATATGATGTATCTTAATGACTTTGGCGATACCCTGACATTTTCTCTAGCGCCACCATTAGGTACACATTTGTATGTTTGAGTGAAATGTCTCAACAACTACTGGATGGCTCGGCATGAAAATGGTCTATTATTACATTCGTTTCTCCAACAGGATAAACTGAAGTAACTTGATGATGTGACCAAGTGAGTGATCCCCTGACTTTCCATGCAGCGGCATCATCAGATAAAAAATTAGATTTGTCATTGCCATCAGCCTCAGATGTATTTTGTGTTTAGTGCTAATTAGCTAATGTTAGCACGCTAACACGTTGAACTAAGACGGCAAACAGGTCAAACATTTTTTACTAGAGCTGCTAGCATGACTGACTGTAGACTCTCTCAGTCTTGTTCATATGTAACAATGATGATCTGGTATTGTCCCTGTTAAGTGCACAAACAAATTAATACATACAAATTCCTTACTCATACAGCTCAGCTTTAACTTGTGAATGTAACTTAGACTTTTGCTCTCGTCATGTAGATCATGTAAATGATATAGTGAAAAAGTCAACCAGAGAAAACTAATTTGGTTGTTGACTCAACACAAATTGAGCCTGAAAAACTGACTCACCATCACTGGACCACTGTTACTTGCTGACCTCACAATCTCATACAGGTTTACTTTGCAGTTCAAAACTATTGGCACATGTAAATTCTATTTTAGGGCGGGGTTTCTCATTAAAATAAGGAATGTTTGGCCTTGAGTTATTGTTTATGATGTAATTAATATTCATATGACAAAGATGCTGACGTCCAAAGCACATAGATTTCCCTAAGGTTAACACATCCAGTAAGGCTTTATAAAATGCATGTGTATATTCGGTATACTGTGAGACTAACAAAGGCAGATGCAGGACCAGAGAGTAATGGAAATGTGTCCTTGTATTCAAAATACAAAACTGAGCTGACTAAAAAAGAAATCTTAAGTTATGTTATAAATGTTGTGTTATGTAAGCTGTTACAAAGATCGATATTAACCTATAAAAGTATATTAGGAAGGCCACTTAATATTTTGAATAAGATGCTCAGAGAGGCAGACATAGGCTTACCATTTGGACAGTCCAGAATTTACTATGGAATCTTTCATAATGGTCAAATAGGGCTATCTGTTGTAAATGTGTTTCACATGGTTTTATTTTGTAAATTTTCTAAATCTAACCAGAGTAGTAGTTTTTTCTTTTTTAACTTGCAAGCTAAATTGTCTGGAAAATTACGTTCAGCATTAATGATTAACTGGATCGCAAGCTGCTAAAAAACAGCCCAAAACACACACACACACACGCACAAATGCGGACATATTGATGGTCAGATGCATGTACATGCTGTTGTTCACAGAAACAAAGCAATGCTATACAGCTAACAGGCAGAACTTATAAACCTGAAGTCAATTAGCATGTCTTGTCACACAGCTCACACACAACTGACAAACAGTTTTATACACATTTATTAACACCTGCATATTAGTTTCACCTGACACCAATTAGCAGTGTCCCAGATTGTGCAGTAAGTAGCCAACACACCATTAGGATTATCAAGACTGAATGAATGGGCTCATTAAGCACAATAAACGATGTGTGTGTGTGTGTGTGTGTGTGTGTGTGTGTGTGTGTTTGCATATGTGGCATTCACTCAAGGACAGTGGCATTCTCACAGTGTTGAAAGACACATAAACGGAAAAAAATAACACCACTGATGATTGAAGTATGGCTCAGAAATCCAGAATAAAAACCTTGTCTGAGAATATTTTGCTTGAGTGGAGTGTGTAGGCAGAAGGTGCTTGTGAAAAACAAAGCGTCTTTCTATATAGCAGAATGAGGGCATAAGTAAAGTAGTTTGCCAAAAGGGATAAAGGAGGATCTAGCCATTCCTGATGTTTACAGCTCATTATTCAGAGCAATCACACTCAAATTCAGAAGGGCAACGATTTACTGAACCTTTATCAGAACAAACACAAATCATGTTGTTCACATTTTTCAACAGCTCTTCATACTTTGTACAAAACACAGCTTCAGTTTATCATTTCAGAGAATATATTTTTGTTGATTTGCTTACTTTCAACACATGCAATAAACTTTAATGGTGTGCATAACAAGTGATACGTGTATATTCATTCATGTGGTAGTCATTTTTAGGGTCTTGGTCTGACCAAGTGAGAGCACATATGGAAAGAAGAGAAACCTTTAAAATATCAATAAAGATGAGATCCATTTGTAGATTCATCGGCAGAATGAATATGCTGTCAATGTGATTTTTTTGTGCGTTTCTCAGTGGGAAATTGTGAATAATAAATGCTTTTTTTATGTGTAACCTGGTCCACCACAGTAGAAGGGTTCTGAGCTTAATTCCAGTCCACATGGCAACACTGATTGAAAGATTAAAAAATGTAAAAGCCCTAATATGAAACACTTACGTAGGGCCTGGGTGGCAAATGCTGCCATGGCACTCTGCAGTCGGTCTGGTCTTACTGCCTGAACCAATAACAGCTGGGGAGAGCAAAGAGAAAAGGATAAATGAGGAAGAAAGTGTTAAAACGTGTTAAACAGAAGGTAAATCCCACTCATATCAAACAAGAATCTTACATACACAAAAAGTCAGCTTTTAAGAAAAAAACTTTAACTGTAAAATTGTCATGGGAAAATTATTTAAATAATTATTAAAAAAAAATTATTTGAAGATTTTAATCTGCTTCTAAATTTGGACCTACGTCCAAATAAACTTAGTGACAGAAAATATCACTAATCATTTTTGGCGAAAGCCTGTTTGGTAATATTATGTTTTGTACAGGAGGATGAATTCTGCAAAATTTCAAGTAATTCCCCATCATGGCAACTGATTTATGCTCATTTAGTTATGCTGATAATGCTGCTGTAGCAACATCAATAGGCAAAATACCATTAAATGCGTTGCAAGTGAGTGGCCTTCATTAAAAACTTCTAAGAAAATGCTGTGGCATGTAAAAACAAAACAAAATCTAAACTGTTTTTAGGATGAGTGTTATTCAAAAACTGTTTTGCAAAAATATCAGACAATCTGTTAAAGCAGAAATGGGTGTGGCCTATACCGAGACAGCTATATTTTGAAAGTATCCAACCAAAAAAATCCCAACCCCTCCATTTAGGCCTCCCTCCAAAGCCACTCCTTAAAAACCCTTTTTCATGCACAATGAGTGCACAGGCAGAGAGTGCGCAGGTAGACAGGCAGGTAGGGCAGCCAATCATTTCATTGGGCCCAAATGAAATGATTGGCTGGGCTTATTACAGGCTGAGCATTTGATTTATTGATTACGGTCTGGATTGAAATATATTACCTACCCTAGCTTTGAGAAGAGCGAGCTAAAATCAAATGTGCGTTATGAATGACCACATGGTGGTGCTATCTGTACTAAAGCCTTCCCTGAACCATGGACTAACTTTACAATGGATTTTAAGGAAATCTGATAAGTGACAGAGAAACAATCATGCAAACTGAGCTTTAAAACATTTCTTGGCAGATGTAACAAATACAAACAATTTTTAAGTGTGTGTACACTTTTGACACTCTGTAAATAAGGATTAGTTGTTCCATTTGGCTTATGAAATGACTGGTTTTTGACTGAAAGCTGACCTGCTGGAAGGGAGTAATCTTCTTGGCAATGGAGGATGGGATTTCCTGTTCACACTGCGAGCTATGCGAGAAGGACAGCCAAAGGTCTGAGTCACTCAAACACAGGGACTGGTAGAGGACTGGGAATGTGGCCTGTGAAAGAGGAATGGGTAAAGTCAAAAGTGTGAAAGACAGGTCAAGAAGTAATGTTAAGCTCAGTAAGGACTGCTTTAATTTCATTCTATTTAAATCGCATTAAGCTATTATTTTTTTGTCTACTGGTTAGAGAAAATATCCAAATGTCAATTAATTACATAATTATATTTACATCATTAATGATCATGTTTTTGTTGCACTTTTGTCACATTGCATTTGCATTTTGTATTGAATGTGTGTATGAATGTTTGTGAACGTCACGTGTATATCATTGTGTTTACTTTAAATATGGCCAGTGTTCCTTGCCTCTCCTGATCAATCCAAGAAGGGAACTCCTGTCGAGAGAGGGGAGGTGTAAGTCAAAGACAGAAATAGTAGTTTTCTCGTTCTCAGAAATAAAGCTCCAGTCTTACCTCTTTCTTAAACATTTCTCCTACAATGGATCCAGTGAAGACATCCCATTCCTACAGCAGAGAGTAGTGTTAACATTTGGCATGTCCAAAGTTGAAATATCTATATTTAATTTGTCACTGAAATCAATATTGATGAAACTCTAAGGTACTCACACTCTCTTGGAAGAGTTCAGGGTACATGCCTTTCACAAAGTGCATCGCAAACATCAGCTGGTCAGCCTGAGACAGAGAGAATGAAGGAGAGAGAGACTGACACACAGATGGAATATGTCACATATGAGAACATGCTATTTTGCCCGGTTCAAAACCCAATGACAAACCAAGAAAATCATGGTAGCTCACAAAATATTAGCATCTCCTCCAGACTGAGGGCAAACACACTCATATTCCCATTGCATGATATGCAGCTCAGCATGCCTCACTAAAGGGCTTTTAAAGGGTTGCTACAGACTGACAAAAAGCCCCAGGGACTTCAAGAACTGCACTGGCTGATGTGCACTGCACACTATATACATTCTTTGTCTTTGTCCCTGTCTCTATTTATTTCTCATACACTGCTAGAGTTTGAGAGGGATAACAGAAACTGCCACTAATCAAGATGCCTATCCCACTCCCACCCACAGAGTGAAACAGAAAGACAGTGACCAAGAGATTCCACACATTACATATAAACATGGCAGAAATAGGAAAAAGACAGAAAGCAGGGAGAAAGAATGCAGAAAGCAAATATACACAAATGTGCACACACACACACACACCAGATGGATGATGCAGGAAGGCTTTGTTCAATGATGCATTTTTTCCTCTTTAAATCTATATAAATACATGATTATATAATTAAATTCTTAAATAAATAAATAAATGATTATGTAATTTAATGCTTAATTGTCAAAATATATAAAGACATCATAAATTAAATTAGACATTAAATATATAAACATTACTTATTTTTGTATTTATCTATTCATTTATATATATATATATATATATATATATATTTACACATTTGAATATTAATTTAGTCATTCTTATATAAAAAATTTTGATTATTTTTTATACACACATTTATTTACTTTTATGAGTTTGCACTGTCAAGAGAGCGACAGCCAGGTCAACCAGCGTTGCTGTTGCGGCCCTCCATCATATCACCCTGCAGCCTCACTTGCTGCATCTATCGCCGCGAGGACCGTGAATACAGCTTCATTAATTTCTGTGTCAGTCAGGGCCTATATCGTTCCAATTTGTTCAGCGAAGCCCTCATTCTGGTCTAAAAAAGCATAGGAATTGGTATATGCCTCCGTCTGTTCAGCTACAGCCAACATATCTACCTTTGTAGCAGTCAGGATTTCATTAAAATCTGCACCTGGTGCTGCCATCTTGAATTGGGCAAAAGCAGCAGTTTCAAGTTCAACATCCGCCCCCTGACTTTTAATGGATGAAATTGACAGACTTATTTATTTCACTGCAGCTAGTTACATTATGGATAAATGAAAGTATATATACATAAATAAATGTGTGAATAAATATACAAAAGTGTAAATATATATAGATACACACAAATAAATGTAACATTATATACACACACACATATATAGAGAGATAGACAGACAGAAAGACATACATATACATAAGATAGGAGGGACAAAAGAAACCTGATTACTGTCCAGCTGCATGTAAACTCAAGTTTTACAGTAGACACAATACTGCAGCACAGGCATTTTTTCCTCTATCTTTAAATTATTTCTATATGACAACTAAAAAAGAGAAACACTCAAAGTACATTTGCTTAAATACCTGACTTTTTAAATTAACTTCTAGGGTGTAAAGTATTATATTAATGTCTTATTTCTCTCTACAGTTACAGTAAATACTATTATGGATTCTCTGACATGTTTGCTCCAAAATAATAATACCGCAATATTTATTCACCAAACTTAATAACAGACAGTGCATCTAATAACATTCACATTGAAATACAGCCTGTGCTGGTCATGTATATTTATGTAATTCAATTGACTTGCAAGGACAACCAAATCAGAAGAAGCATGTAATTCACTAAAACATCTCAATGTTGTGTTTTGTAAAGTGGCAATAAGTCAAAAGACAGTGTCAATCTAATCAGCTTGGCTATTCACCGTAGTTACTATCATTGCTACCAGACGTAGGCATTGTTGCTGAAAAATCAGGTACGTAAGGGAGATGGTAGTCTATCTAGGAAAACCTCTTTTGCAACCACAGTAGCTACAATCATTAAGATGTGCTTACTGAATAGTTACTGAACTACAGCAACATTGGATGAGATTAAACCCTGTTAGCCAAAGAGACAGCATGCAAAGGGCACCAGCATCTATTGATCAAATGAGATGATTTGGACTCCCAGTGGTCTTTTACATCCACCTTAAAGAGCATCTTAAACTACATACTATTAGCAAGTATGCTAGAGTAATACTTGAGGAATAGTGCTACAATGCAGTTTGCCAATCCAATCCAATTTTGTGCCTCCTAGCTTTCATTTGAGACCAAGATTATGCATATAGCCTTTGTGCTTATTAAGATATACTCAATCTATTTTGGCATGTAATTTCGGAAAAATAGTTAGAAAAATGGGCTTAGGGATGATCAGGTTCCAATCCGTCTAAACATAGGACCAAGCCATGTGGGACCCTTGATTACCAAACCACATGACCCACAATATTCCTGTGTCAAGCTGTTTACAAAAGACGAGAGCATGCGACACGGGTCAGGTGTGTCACATAAACACTCAAATCAGCGTCCACACCTACACCTACAGACTGACACGTAATATCTTTTTCTTTTTTTTTTCTTTTCCAAGGAATATGATGGATTTCAGTCTCCCACAAACATGACTCAGCACAATGTGATTTGATCTTACGGCCTATGTTTAGTTGCGAAAAAGGTTTAACTGAAAGAGTAAGAGAATTGTTTGACAAAATAAAAGTAGTTTCTAATGGGTTCGTTCTATTCTGCGGTAGGCATCTGGGCACATGCAAGAACTGAGTTTAAAAAAAAAACGTTTTTTTTGGCAAATGAACATGTGGCAAATAATACAATATTTTTCTTCCATTTAAAATGGTTAGACAAAACAGCTTTCAAACAGCATTCACGCCCAGACAAAACAACAAAATAAACAAATAAAAAAAGAGGGAGGACAGGGTCTAAGTATTTCTATGTACTCCACATCTTCAAAAACCTTCATAGTACATCTCTGCCTGTCACCTAATATTACATTCTGTACGCTTACCAATAGCTGTAGCACCAGCTTGAGCTGCGGTGAGGCTAACCTTCAGGCTACATTTGGACTAGAGCTCTTCACTCCCATGCCCTCTTTCCGACCCTCTCCATGGTTTGTCTCTTGATCCAATGTCTGGGTGATTTACACCAAGCTGCCAAGTTCAACTCCATTTACCGAAGTGACAGTGGACACAGTTGAACCGAGAGAGCCGAGCAATATGATATGACCGATCAAACAAAGAATGGCACATGTCCCGGTTTTTGGTGTATATATGCCTGTGTGTGTATTCATGTGTCAGAGAGTAATGAAGCAAACAGAGTGCAATGAGGACACAAATCTGTAAGTCTTTGTGTGAACTGCTGTCATACTGACTCAGGACAGAAGCCTCCGTAGACAGTACAACCTGGAACATGTCACACTTCAGCACATCACAGCAACTAAAACTACTGCATGTACTGAGAGATGCATCCACATTCTCACACACACCTCCTAAATGCTTATACCTGCCACCCCACAAACAGGCATACATGAAAGCCTAACGTACCAAGTGTTTGTATAGACATCCATGTACATTAAACACACACAGATAAGCAGTCTTATTGTTCTTTTTGACGGTTTACTACTTTCCTACTCTAAAAATATAATCTCCTCAGTGTACATCCCTCTAGTGTACACTAGCGTGTTTAAAAGAAAAGCTTTCATGTTGTTATTGTTGCATGTTCTCTATAAACGTTAACAAATATGTCCACAGATGTTTGAGTTTTGGACTTTACAACGCTCTAGAGTTATTGGAAATGTGTGGATCGCATGGAAACTGCCAGGTCATTACTAAGGTCGGCCGACTGACTTCCTGGAGTAGTAAACTAGGTTTCATTACGTAGGAATCCACTGACATGACTGTTTCCCAGATATTAGTCAGGGAAATGGAGATAATGTTGTATAATGGCAATATAACACTTTAGGGTGAGCTTTTACATCATTATTGGCACGACAGTGATGCAGTCATGACCGAGGCGCTTGTACACCCTCTTGCGTAATATTGCTTTCATTTTGGTAGAAAAAAACGTATACTATCTGATTCTGTCCATGTTCTAATTTAAATAAAGTTATTTTATAAACTTCAAAAATAATTGACAAAGTGTCAAACGTGATGTACATTAAGTGAGACCAAACCAGTCCAAAATGACGGGATGACACTTCTCAAAAAACCACAATATCTATCCCACATATCTGCTTGCCTTTTCAGTAAGCATCACCATAATTTATCACAGATTTTTCATTTAAATATACTACCGTATCAAGCAAGAGAATACTATTAAACTTCAATTAAAATCCAGGCAGTAAAGTATAACATGGACTTCATTTCATTTTCATTTTAAATCAAACATTCTGGTTAAGGACATTTATTTGGAGAAAATGAAAGCTGTTCAAAATATAAAACATCTCAATAAAGGTTAAATAATATAAACTTAACAAATTGACGCCTATAAAAGAAAATAAAAAAACATCTTTGCTCATGAGAGGTTCAACAATCTATATTTGGTGGAGTAATACTGATTCTTAATCGCAGCTTTGATGTGTCTAGCCATGCTCAATCAATACCTTATTAAGCTGAATCAGTTTGTGTTTGTGGTGGAATTTAACACAAATACAAAATAGTCTGAGTGCCTACGGCTGCCATTAAAAATACAGATATTCCAAAAAATAATGGTGGTTTGCTTATTTGTTTCCAAAGATGTATATACCAGGATGTTTTCTAATCTTGATTCCATTATCCTCTTTTTCTGCCATTATGCTTTACTCATTTTTGTCCTCGCTCGCTCATTATACACCTTTATCTTTTCATTGGACTCCTTCTCCCACCTCTGTCCTCTCCCCCATGAAGCTATCTCCTTTGTAGCACAGGCGGGGGTGTTGAACGGAGCACTGATAATGTAGTTCAATGTTTCCTCTCTGCTAATAACTGGGCTGCTGCTGTCTATTTGTATGTGTGTGTTTGTGTGCAAGCGTTGGGTTGATAGCCTATAGACGTGATCAGCAGTTTACAGCCACCTTGACTCTGCCTGAAACTGCTATTACCATGCAGGCAACACACACACACACACACAGAAGAAAGAGCAATTACATTTACCATTAGTGCCTGATCGATGCAATGATTGCTCTGTTGGTCAATATTCGACACTTAATTACTCTGTTAGTTGTAGAGTTTAGATTGTATGTGTGTGTAAATGTATGCGTGGATTGTGTATGTAATTGTGCATCGGGTCCAAATGATCAATAAGAATACCACTGGGCTACTAATTTACATTATTAAATCACAAAGACTCCAGTGCATCTGCTGGAGACAAACCAACCTTGTGACTAGTAAATAATTGAACCTAGTAATGTTAGCCTGTCATCTTAAACCCAGCATTATGCATTGGCTGGAAGGCCAGATACAACAAACTGGGAGAGTAGTGGGGGAGAGAGGATTGGGGCAGTAAAGCAGGTGAAGAAATCAACATACCATGATAATAGTATAATGACAATCTAATATTAGTTTTTTCTAATAACAATAAATCTGAATATTTGTTGGCGGTACCAGTTGTATTTTAGTTGCTCAGTCCATATTTCAGTTTAGGCTATGCTACGCCAAATTGCCTATTGAGATTTTTTCAATTTCTGTGTGTAAGTGTGTGTAATACCTTGAAAAGCGACCGGCAGACGTACTCATACACCATATTCTTCAGGCTGGCCTCCAAAGCAGCAATCCTGGCTTCGGTATTCTCTGCTTCCTAGAACGCACACACATACATACACACATGCACAAGAGAGAGAGAGAAAAGGACAAAAAGAGAAGGGGCAGTTAAACTGGTGGGACAAGTCATGAAGGCGATACTATCACTAAACATATTTAAAGGATCTGATTAATATGATACAATACGTCTCTGTGTGTTATGTGCTTTTGATTTTAGCTAAATATGTGCTAGGTGTGTGACCCGCGACGAAATTAAAAAAAGTTAGCAGTGACATTTGTATTTGAAAGTGTTCACTCTTTCTGTTACATCACAGTAACCTGAATGTTCAACAGCCACAGACACAAAGACACACATTTAACTTTCTTTCACACGTTTTCATTCTTTTGTGTTGGTGGAAGTTGATGTTCCCCTTTAAGTATCCTTTAGGATAGGGTGGGGTGGCAGTAAGACGGTCAGCGAACGTATATACGGTATGGAATAGAAACATCCCTTAGATACAACACAAGGGTGACATAGGAAGAGGAAGAAAATCCAAAAGCAACTGAAGAATTAGAGCATGAGAATCAGACAGAGAAAATGCTAGTGAGCGGAAGGGAAATGGTGAGAATATTCCAGATGGATGACTGTCTTTCTGTCCTCTATTCCCAGTTCAGCTTGTCTGTCCTTCTATTTCTCCTGCCTGAATCTCTGTTTGAGGTTTTCTGCAAGCATGTATTTCATGTACACAGTCTCAGTTTTCTTTTATCATTGTGGTTGTTTTATTGCTGTTATAAAAGCCTAACCAGGGACTGTGGCTACAAATTAGCCTTTGGCTAGAAGCTTGTATGTGGAGCATCGGCTGCTTGAAATTGTAGCAATGTTTTTGTCCCTGTCAAAGAAACTAATAAATCAATAAATGTAAACACCTGTGTTTAGTGAGTGCAAGTTAGCACTTTGTGTATACAGTGCCTGAGCATATGGTTAGCCCTTTTTAAACAGTAATTAATTACAAGCGCCGGGTCCATCAAGTGATTCACACTGACCTAACGATACTTTTTCCCATATACTTATATTGTGAAAGAGACGTCTGTAAATCAGCGTACATTTTTTTTGAGGTACATGAACTTCCTAGTACAAACATTTAAATAGTGTTTATAATATTTTAATTATGTCCTAAAAGTTTTAAAATTCACTAATAGTGACTGCGCTGCCCGTTTGGAGGTGGGGTTAAAGGAAACACTAGTGAGCTTGCTCTAGGGGCCGCACCAATGATGAAGCTAAGCAGAAGATCCGCGTCATTTTAAACCAGGAAGTCCAATGTTTTTGGCTTCATGCGCCACTGAGCAACTTTCATAGGAATGAACGGGGCCCCGCCTCCAACGCTGTATGCAGTTCTCTTTATACAGTGGTCCCATCGGCTCCCCCATTTTACACAGAGGTCAATTCGGCTCTGTCACTACCTCCACTGCCAGCTTAATGGTGACACAACCCCCCCCCCATTGTGTGTTTGTATGTTTTATACAGATTGGCGAGGCGGAATAATGGTGCAACATTTCCGCCTTGAACAGGCTGTGTAAAAGGGGCTGTTGTGTGTGTCTGTTAATGTGTTTGTTTGTATGTGTGTGGGCAAAGAGTACTGTTCAGTGTGTTATGTCAGACATGAGATTTTCAAATTCTCTTCCAGATCTCAGGAACCATCTGCAGCTTATGGCAAATTGAACTTGCCCATTCAATACAAAAAAAACAACCAAAACTATAAAGGGAGGGAGAGTCCATGAATCAATGCAGTATTCTGACCACACTCATTGAATGTGTCCACAAGCCTACACACACACACACACACATATGACAGTGGTGACCAGCTGCTGCCTGGTGACATTCTTGGATGACAGCACTGGCTCTAACAACCCACACAGGATTTGGGGAATTAGTGCTCAATCTCTCAAACCAATGTCTGTGTGTGTGTGTGTGTGTGTGTGTGTGTGTGTGTGTGTTTGTGTGTGTGTGTGTGCGCGCGCGCTGGTTATCAGACAGTGTTTTGGGCTCAGATGGAGAACAGCAGTGCTACAGACAGTCCATGATGCTCTCCAGCTGCACAGGTCAGACTGAGATAAACTCGCCGAAAAAAACAAAATTGAGCGGAAGTAAATCAAGCTGACATCAGCTAAAATAAAATATTCTCAGTAAAGAGAATTAAGCCCAGTTATCAAAAATAAACTTCACTGAACTAAATACTTTCAAACAGCATAGGAATAGCGTATTTAATTACAATGTTTATTGCTTTGCACTCATGTTTGTACCAACAGTAAAAAAAACTACTACTTCTATAACTGACACAAACAACGTTGTAGACTAATAATACTAAATGATTTCATGTCTATACCTTGGGGATAGTAAAATAAACGAATAATAGTCATTTTTTGGTTTTCATCTACATGCACAAGCAAAAAAAAACAACATTCCTTGTATGTGTACACATACTTCACCAACAAAGCTGATTCACTATATCCACTATAAATCCACTAAGTAAGCATGCAAACACAGATGCATCAAGCAACACTAAGTCAATTTCATGTGTTGCATCTTCACATCATGTAAGGGTGGATGCATTGTCATGTGTCATAGTTAAGCCAGGACACTATAGCAGGAGACAATGTTGTTATGTTTTTATTTATTTTGTTTTTTTTTTATTTGTTCTTTTTTTTATTATTTATGTTTTTTTTTTTTTTTTTTTTACTTTTTAGAGGAATAGTTTGAAATTTGGGGAAATATGTTGGGAGGTACATTACTGGGGGTTCTGTGCCGGACTATTTCTTGACTATGAGCAGTTGCCAGGCAAACAGTGGAGACTCTATGAAGTCAGTGTGCCTGGTCAAGAAATAGTACAGCAAATCACCAGTAACATGCAAAGTTGTTTTTTTTCACTTCGGTTTTTGTATGGATTAAACTAGTAAGATATTAATTAGTATTAACCTTTAATTAGTGAGCTTTAGAGGTGTTGTTAGGCAAATTGTTTTACCACTGGACAGGGGACTGTTTCCCCCCGTTTCCAGTTTACAGCTGCTAGCTGTAGCCTTATATTTCAGCATGCACAGTTTTACTTTTTTTCTACAGTTTGTCTTATGGATAATATTCCTGCAACTTTTCTTTTGGACTAATAACAAAGCAATGATGGTGAAAAAGACCATGTTTCATGAAGCTGGGCTGCCTTCTGCTTGGCAACGTTTGCTCCTGGGTTAACATGCAGACATGGCCTCATGAGTGAGTTGAACTAACTCATAAGCTGTGACATTTCACTGCGATTGTACCTTATACTATGACGTGAAAAAATAAACTTGACTGATTGTACTTCACCAAATACACTAACAGAAGCACAGTTTACACTTAAAGTAGATTTCAGGAGAGTGGCATTGCTATTTTAGACAGTTTCCTATAAAATGCAAACTCCTTTCACAGTTAACAAAACCAATGAGCATCTTCTTTTACTGTGGAACCACATAAATATGGTCTCACCCAAACTTTACTGTGTGTGAGTGTGTGACGTCAAGTTGCGTTACCCTTTATGCCAAGACTGGCAAACTGTAATGTGTGTATGGGAAAATCTACTTTTGAATGCGCGTATTAGTATTTTTTCTGTTGAATGTTTTATTTATTAATCTAGTTGGATGAAGGATGTTGGATTTGGTTCCAGGGGGTTTCATTAGGTACAATTTTGCAAGATAAAAATGTAAAAACACTGCTGTGCTAGGTGAAAATAGAAGAACTATAAGAGTTGTGGCATCCAGTCACCTTCTTGGCCTGAAGAGCCCTTTGGAAGAGGCGCAGAAAAGAAGCAAGGCTGAAGCGGTACATGTTGTTGATCTTCGACAGGTCTGTGATGACAAAATACATCTTGCTGGCACTCTCTGCAAGAGGCAGGTAGGCATCCCGCTCCTAGAATAAAAACAAGGAGAAAGATAAAAAGAAAGAACAGAGAGAAAGGGGGAGCGGAAGAAACCAAGAAAAGAAGGAGACAAATAACGACACATGTTTAAGAGAGTTACAGAAAATACAACAGACGGATGGATAGCAGGCAAAGGGATTTATATGTGGATGGATGAGCAGAAATGTAGAAAAGAACATGTTTATTTCAATCAAAATGGAAGGAGAGAGAAAGAGAAATGAGGATAGACAGCATGAGGTTTGACAAGACAGGAAATGTGAGGAAAAAAACACGGAGGTGTATATGAGAAAGACAGAAACAGGCGAGGGATAAATAAATAAAAACAACTGAGAAAAAAGTACAAAAACTGTTCTGGTGTAACACTGCACCCTAGAGGATGATTATGTAATGCATCTATAATAGCTCGATGCTTGTGCATCTGTGCAATCTGATGTTTGTAGCAGTGACTGGCTTTGAGTTTGTTTATCTGTAGACCCCTCGAATGGGTTGAAATGTTTGTGCTTGTTTGTACTAGATAATAATGCGTCACTGTAGATAATAGCCTAAGCCTTTCAATTTCAACACAAGTACTGTATATCAGATGATGCTTTGTTCCAGAAATTACACAAAAGTAGAGTCATCTTGCATTTCATATGATGTCATTGTCATTATACGTTCAACACATTTTATCTCCGTCTGTATCTCTGACGGTCGTAATCTGTGTCTTTCTCTGCCATATGCCTCCCTCCACCTTAGTCTCGGTCGTCTGCACTCGCTCTCTATCACTGCCCTCAATCTGCATTCTGCCATCTGCTAAATGGCCACATTTATATATTAATGGTAAATGGCTGCATTTATATAGCACTTTTATCCACTTGTATTTACAATTTCCCTCTCAATTACCTATTCACACACAGATGGCAGCGAGCTAAAATGCAAGGTACTGGACTGACCATCGGTGTTCAGTGTTCTGTTGCCCAAGGACACTTTGACACGCGGACAGGAGGAGCTGGCGATCGAACTCTACCGCTCTACCTCCTGAGCCACAGCCGCCTCTCTCTCTCGCTCTCTCTCACAGATCAGTGAGGTAGAAGAGTATAGCAGTCGTTGTGAAGGGAAATACCTAACTAAACCATGCTGATGATGCTTGCTTATTACACTACAGTACTGGTTAATAATGATTCTCCTTGAAATGGTAAAACTGAATTACAAATACCACTAGGATATAGTCTGAATAAAATATAGTAAACATGAACAAAGATCTGGGTTAAAAATGTGATTATTTTTGTATTGTGAGCCATTAAGAGGGGAACATACCACACAAACAAAATGACAGGTCATCCATGTGGCTGGTCAACATGCCTGATCCAGCCATAACTGACATCGGTTTTTCATTTTTATGACCAATTCAGCTTATAAAAATTCATTAAAACCACATAAAAAGTTGTGCAGTGAGGTAGGCCAGAAAACACTGTTTTTCTTTTCAGATTGTGTGTGTGTGTGTGTGTGTGTGTTTGTGTGTGCCTGAAGTACAGTACCTGGTCCAGAGATGCCTGCAGCCTGTGTGATTCCAGTAGTGACTCCTGAATCAGGGCACTGCTGGCCTTGGTCTGGTTCAGACTGTTTATCAGCTCCCTGTTCTCCAGAATATTACCCTGAGCTGTAGCCAGTGTCTGACACAGGAAAAGGACAGGCAGATGGACAGAAGATGTGGCAAGGATTAGATCGAGGCAGAAAGGGAGTATTTGAATAAATAAATAAGTAGTTAAGTATTAAAAGTAAGAGAGAAGGAGAAAAGAGGGATGGGGAGATACACAAGAAGTAAGAGAGAGTATGTCTTTGTCAATTGGCTGAAAGAGTTGTCGTTTTAGAATAGCCTGATGTGGGGCTTAACGCTTTCATTGAGTGCCATGACTTGCACACTTCATCCTGTGGAATCTATTCTCTGAAATGAACTGATAAAATGTATTCACATAAATTCAAATAAAAGAGATGAGAAAGCATTGGAGCATGGAAATGTCAAGTCGAATATGCTCCTACAATTCTAGAATAATTACATGTCTAGTACCACTGAAACACTGACATCCTGCTCTTAGCACTATCTGTGTGTGTGTGTGTGTCCAACATAAAAATGATCATTAGCTTGAGTGTCTATGTGTCACAATGTCCATAAACTGTGCATGTTTGATTGTGCACTGTATGTTTTTGCCTGGAAGTACAGAGAGCCCCATGTTTGATGTCTTGGCCCCATATTCCCATTACCATGGATGTAAAATGACATAGTGCCTGCCGACAAATTTAAAAAGTTTGAAGTGGATGAATAAGTGAAAAGAAATAGAATGCAAGAAAGTTTGTGATTTTACTCCCTACTAACTTTCCTATTAAATTCCTAAGGCTTCCACAAGATTTAATAGGACATTTGCAGGGAGACAATTTTGCTATAGTTGTGTTTGCCATCTGTTTTGCAGGTACAAAAGAAACCGAGCTCTCAAACTAGTAATTGGGTATGCATTGACATAACCTAAAATTTAAGATAACAGCTGAAGGTCTCCACTTATGCATGGAGATGTACAATTACAGGAACATAATGGTCCCAGCCTCATACGTTTTGATTCAACATAAAGATTTAAAATAGTTTCGGATTGTTTAAGGTACACATTTCCACCCTGAACTAAAAATGCCATCATTAAAGTCAGCTAAGGTAGCCCACTGAGTAAGGCTGGGTGGTGCAGAGGAAAAAGCACTCCACCACCACAGAGACATGGGTTCAGTAGCCAGCAGTGGTGCTTGGCTGGCTGCTCCATCAAACACATCTGGCAGCGTTCACGGGGAGGGAGGCTGGTGACAGATCACATCCTTGTTGCAGCACTAGCACCTCCTCCTGCTTGGTTTGTACGCACTGTCTCATTCTCTCTACTACAAACTCCTAAGACCAACAGTGGAAGTTAGCAGCAACAATGTCTGCAGTGAAGGGGCAACTGAGAAATTCAAAATGGGAGAAAAAGGAGTTGTGCCTGATTGTCTTAACATTGTCAAATGACTTTTTAGGAACATTTTTATCACTGGGACATATAATTGTGCTTTTGTAGGTACAAATGGTAGGGGTACTGTAATTACAATATATGTAATACAGTAATACAGTGTAAGGTACTGCCCCTAGAAGCCAAGTACTCCAAAAGTTAGGGGGAAAAGAGAAAAAAATAAGTAGTCCATAATGTCGATTTCACCTCTACTTTGTTCTCACATTGTATGCTGTATGTCTGCATGTGTACCTCTAACAGTGATTCTTCCAACTGAGCCAGCTGTATCTTCTTGTCCTCTTCTTGTTGTAGTAGTCTTGTTTTTTCAGTCTCCAATTCTGGCTTCTCCTGCTGGATGGTCAAGGCTAGCAGCTAACGTACAGACAAGCACACACAAAAAATTGGGCAAGAAGACATACAGTATGACTACAGAAACACACACAGTATGACTACAACATACTATACATACTATATACAATACATGGTATTATTCCACTGTAAAAGAACTTGTTCCACATGGGTTGTGCTCATGAAGCACTAGGCACTAAATTGAGTCAAACTGCCAGCTGAAAAACAGAAAATATGCAGCATATTTGAATCTATGCTCACATTATTTTATTTCATTGTATTATTTTATTTTACAAAACACCACCAGAGACTTTGTCCTCACACACCATGGAGTGTAATCAAGGCCGCTCCAACAATGTGTCAATGAACAGAGATTCACAAAGATACCATTTACTGCTTGGCTATTATAGTAGATTGTGTATGTGTTTGTGTTTGAGTGTGGGTTACGTAGCTTACCTGCCCTCGCAAGCCTGCCCTTGTAGTAGTGAAATTGACCTCTGTAACCACGGAAACAGCGTCAGGGGGTATGAAGGGGGTGGGATTCCGTGTTGCCAAGAAGAGACGGAAGTCCTCATTGTAATCAATAACCTTGTCTCCTATTTGAACCACATATCTAGGACCTGTGTGTGCACATATGTGTCAAAGTTGGAAAGAAAGAAAGAGCCTCTGTTAACAACATATACTGCATCATACAGGCTTGTAACTTTGTATTCACTGGCCACTATCCTATCTTCACCCTTTTACTTTCTCCTCTACTCTCTTGTCTTCTAGATGTCTGCAATGCAGTGCTGCCATGCCTTTGTCTCAACTCTTTTTTCTCCATCCTGTTCAACACCACTTTTAAGTGGATAACCTGCCCTTTCTCACACTTTCTCTGCCCCCACTCTTTCCAATTCAGCTTCAAATAGACAACCGCCTCTCCCTGGATGTTTCATAGCCTTATGAATCACCAACATTTTCACAGGTATGTTTCCAACCTCTCTTTACACGTACCTATGATTAAAGTAGCTGTTTGCAACTGTGATTGGTATGCAATTATCGAAGGCGCAGAACTAAAATACCACATGGGAAAACAGAAGGGCAGATTCAAAGATAGCCATGCATGAACTTCAACATAAGATGTATCAGATTTTTGTGGATCTCTTTTTAATTTCATTAGAGAATTTCAAGTAGTATTTATCCATAAAAGAGAATGAACAAAGCAGTAGAGGGCACACCTGCATGCTGGTTTTATATAGTAAATATTAATTTCCAATAACTGCAAAGCATGTCAGCTCTCTGAATTCTTCAGTGGTTCAAACAAACATTTGTACTGAGAACTTTGGTTTAGCAAGGTTATACTACATGTAATTAACATCACTTCTTTTTTTTACATGTATATATTTTTTACGGGCTTTAATGATAGAGAAAGCTTGAAGATGTTGGAAACGGGAGACAGAGAGAGAGGAAAGGACCTGCGGGTCGGAATCGAACCCGGAGCCGCTGCAGTGAGGACTGTGGCCTCGCACATGGGGCGGGCGCTCTACCAGATTTGTATTTATAAAAAGTGTCTTATTTGCTCTGTATACATACGCAGAATAAATTATTTTTGCCACCACACCAAACATCCATCCATCCATTTTCTACCGCTTATCCGGGGCCGGGTCGCGGACCAAACATTTTAAATGAAAATGCCGTTTGTGAGTGTGTGCGTACCCTGTGCTATGAGGTCCCTCCTCAGCAGTGGGTAGAGCACAGGTTCAACTCCATCCATCTCTTGGATGATAAGGGTTTTTCCAAATCTGACCGCCAGTTCCAGGGATGTCATGAAGTTGCTATCCTATAGTAGAGTATAAAGAGTGGGCACACAGACACAGGCACACAATTGTAAGAATAGCTTGAATTCCAGTACTGGTTGGTGACACAGACCATATAAATAAATAAATGAGTTTTTTTCGTTTTTAAGGTTGCTTTACTGAAAGCCTTTAACCACTCATCCAATTGGTTTTTTTCTCATAATGACTGAATGCCATTTCAGTTAACTTAGGCAGACACTAAAGGTTACCTGGCTCAGTCTGCCATGAGTGTATCCGGCTCTGTGGCGGTCATGTCATGCTCAGGTCAGTTGTGTAATGACCAAATGACCAAAATGACCAATAGCAGAATTTACAACTAGAACACTATCAGAAAGATTTGAGTTTTTCATGAAAGTAAACTAGCACAATAAAGATCTGTTTTATACAAACAAACAAATGCTGTACAATGGTTCAACCAGAGTGACAATTGAAAGGGCCTCTGAGATACCTGTGAGCAACAGTTAAATACAAATATAAGAAATCAGAAATCATTGGTAAAATAAATTGTAAACTTAGCATTAAAATCTGTGCAGATTTAAATGGGAACAGGTTCCTGTTTCAGTGTCAAGTGCAGAATAATGCCTCTAACAAGCTGGAATTAAATTAGTATTCTCCCCTGTCATGCAACACTGTGGGAACATCGAGTAAACGGAAGTTTTAAAACTTACTCGATGTCTTTCAAATGTAAATAATACATTTGGTGTATAGTTATACAGTTTTATATATATATATATATATATATATATATATATATATGTACATATCCTGTGCCAGCTGCAGTGATTACCGTAGTGATCACAGTTCCTTTATAAAGTAGTAGACACACAGAAAGCAAAGGAGATATTCAATCTTCTTAAAAGCACCATGCCACAAAATCTAAAGTACTGCTTTAAGGGTATAATAAATAATGACACAATTGTTGAGATTACTAACTAGTAATTAGGGAGTAATGAGTAATACAGTCCAACACTGATTGATGTAATTAAATCATTTGATAAAATCAACGACTGGACAGATTGAGGAGAAAGGTGAATGTGGTTTAATCATACGCTCTGTCAAATCGTATTGGCAAATAATGGTAAGGGAATACTAATGGAATTCAAATAGACTTCTAGAAGAAATAGATCACAGATGACTGTGTTTACCTGTTGGTTGATAACCTCTAGTCTGTGCTGTTTGAGATGTGTGCGTAGCCACTCTGTAGCTCGGGATGACGGGTCGATCAGGAATGGACAGGCCACACTCTGATATAGAACAATGACAAAGATCGGTTTTTCAGGTTAAGTTGTTTTCAGATAATTTTAAGAAAGAGGCTACAGAGGAAAGGAGATATGTGTGTGTGTGTGTGTGCGTATGTAGTTCAGTCCTGTCTTACTGCTTGTCAACCAGCATCACTCCTGTGCCAGGAAAAGGAATGAGGTCCACCACCCTCCTTTCATCCGGTGCTCTTCTCTTTCATGGTCTCTTGCTCAATGATTATCTTTCTCAGACCATCTTAAACCTGTTTATTTGTCTGTTTATTCCCCCCAGCCATTTCTTACTCTGCGTACCGATAGAAGTAATCCTGGCCTCTTTTCTTTGTTGCTTTTGTGTGTATGTGTGTGTCACGGACATCCACACATATATCCTATATCATATATCTGTCTCTTTAATAGTCAGCAACTAACTCCGTATATAAATTTACCATTACTGAAGTTATTTTTTTTCCTGCAATTTCCTATACACACACACACACACAAACAAAAACTTGTAAGGGAGACACACAGAGAGACAGTGAAAGAAACAGAGGGGCTACACTAAACTAAGTGTGGGCTATAAGGATGAATTATAGAACAACTTCTTACCCGTAACTTGAGTGCATTGATCTGAAAGCAGCAATGGTAAAAACAACACACAAACACAATACTGACAAATGGAGGACAGATGGCAACAAGGGCAGAGTTCTTGATATGACAATTAATATGGAGACTGGCTGTTACAAGTAAATGCTGTAGTTATATTGTACCTTGATGTCTTTTTAAAAAGGCGCATTCAACACATAAGACAAAGATTGTAGGGTAAATTTAAAATCATTCTTTAATAACTTCAGCCTCACAAAAACTAAAAGAATGGATAGAGATAGAAGAGATAGAAATTGGTGATTAAATAGCTTTAATAACATAGATCCTTTTGTATCAAAGCAGATTTGTAATTAAAGGAATTACAAGAAAAGTACAAAAGTAAAGAGATTGAGAAAATTTGAAAGACATGCTAATGAATGTCTAACCTGTAGTATGACAAGTGCATTCTCCATGGAGAGGTCATCAGACGGCAGCCCTTGACTCTTCCAGATCAACTGTTCACTCTCCGAGCACAGGAATGACCGCAAGTCAAACTCTGGTACAAACACACAAAACACAAATGCACATGTTTATTTGTTAATCCGCATTTACCGGATACTCCGACGACCACTTGACTACAAGTCCCAATTCAACAATAGTGTCTAAACACATTACGTTACACTTCAAGTGGGGTCACTAAGTAATCTTGACAACCAGCTTGTGAAAAAGCCATTCAGTGGACATATGGATTTAGGAGCAATGTATATGTATCAACTGTATAGGATTTAAATGTGCATCTGAAGCCCTTTGGGAAAGAGGTTGCCAAGCAGAATTATATGTTCAAGCTATTAATGACACAATAATTTGTGCTAAAAGAGACTTTGCACGCATTTTACAGGTCAATTTGTGTGGATGGAAAATTAATATCTGAATAGAAGAGCTGACAAATTAAGGTGATTATGCTTGGCATCTGAGAAGTAAAATCTAGAAAGTGCTGAAAAACAGGATGTTCTGTAATTCTTAATGAGTGAGTTTTTTTATGTACTTGTTAGGTTACTCACATTGAAAATAAAGGCGCTTTTTTGGCTGAGGGATTAAAGTGTATATGTACCATATGTATCAACACAGTGCATTGTGCCATGTGTGTGGGTAGTAGTGAGTTTGTGCAGGCTGTTTAGTACAGGGTTGGCATATGCTGGTGCTAGTGTGTTGTATACTTACTCTGTAGTCCAGATTGAGCCATCCATGTCTCAAGACAGTGTCTTCTACGGTCTTCAGGAGCAGCAGACAGATAGGTGATGAAGGCTGCTGCAAGCATAGTCCTCATAGGGAGGGTGTCCAACTCATTCTTTATCTCAGACATCTGATAGACAGAGAGACACGGAGAAAAGAAACAGACAAGACAGAGGAGGGGGAGGGGTAGACAGACATGTAGGTGATTAGGGTGAAAAAAGTATGAAAAGAGAAAGACAAGAGAGGGAAGGGCACCACAGGGATTGGGAGGAATCAGAGGGAAGAATGTAAAGAAAGGCAGAGATGAAAGAAGATAGAAGAAAAAGAGAACAGTAAGTAACTTGACCCATGTGGGCATAGCAAGAGCTTTCCCTCCTCCAAACTGATTAACCGTAAACCCAACTTGGAGCATCAAATAATCCAAAAACGTCTACATTGATTATTACATATTTATTGCTATAATCTCTAGGTTGATCAAGATTCCTTGATGTAGTCTAGGACCATGTCAGGGGATCACAAATGCCCAGACATTCTGTTTGGTTGATAACCATGTATCGGGCTTAATTGTCAAGCCTTATGACCTCTGAATGTCCACGTCTCTGAGGCTACATGTTTTCAGGACAATGTAATCTCTAGTCTACTGTATGTGCAAACATCCTACCACATTCTATACTTCCAACTCAAAACCTGTGTCCATTTCTGCACCACTTACTCTGTAGTTGTGTACCTCTCTATGTGGTTCTCCATTCCCTTGTAACAACTTAAAGCATTAATATAGCGAACCATAGCCACTGCATAGCATAGTGTGCAAAAGAGTTAGGGATGCAGTATGTGCGTGTATGTGTGAGTATATAGAAATACGTGAGTAGAGTGTAAACTGGCTCTTTGGTGCGGGCCTTGAGGGAGGCAGTGGGTGTGAGGGTGTATGTGCAAGTGTGTATGTCAGGAAGAGATTGAGTGTTTTAATTAAGGTGCAGACAGATGCTGTAGAGAGGAGTAAAAACAGCCAGAAGGGACTCAAGACAGCAGGATACATCCCCCTGTCTCTCACACACACACACACACACACACACACACACACACACACACACACAGACACCTCCTGTTGCACTTACATGGTAAATGAGCCCCTTTCTTATTAAATGTGTATAACCCCCCACATCAATAGACACATCAACACACTCATACATCAAACTACCTGTGCGTTCCACCGTGTGTGTTCTCCGTCCAGTTGTGATATGAGCTGCTGGGCTGCAGTGATCGTGTCCTGAGCCTTTGTCACCTCAGCCTCCAACTTAGCTGCCTCTGTAGTATAACACTGAAACCTGAGTGTGGAGTAGGAAAATAGACCAGTAAGTAGATAAATGTGTTTAATATGGGAACATTGGAGATTTCTAAGCTGTACATTCTGATATTTGTTTAATTCCCCAAAGATAGATTAACTACATTTTTAATATATCAGCATTTTTTATATGTATAATCCATTTGTAGCTGATTCCACGCTGTTGAAAGTAGAAGCGAGGCTAGTTGAGGTGAGGTGAGGCAAGGCGCCAAGAGAGCACGGAAGGAGAGGGGGGAGGAAAAGAATGGTTGGTGAAAGAAAAATCTTTCAGTTCAACGCACACAGTTAAGAGATGATTGTACGAACAGGGATGGATCAGAAGATACATGGCAGGACAAATGGTTGGAGAAAGCAAAGGTTGAAGAAGAAATAGAATTGTGGTTTATTACAAAAACACTACAAGGGTAATTTACGACAATGTAAGAACCATAAGATTTTTTTCTCCGGTGAAATGGAAGGATCAAAGGGTGGAAGAACAGATAAAAAATAGGAAGGAGGCATACTTCTCTTTCAACTCGTTGACTTTGGCTCCAACAGAGTTGAGCTGGTCCTCCAGCTTATTCTTCCTACTCTCAGTTTTCCTCAGGTTCCTGGACACACACACACACACACACACAGACAGGTATCTCCTGTGTGTCTATGTTTATCATGAAGAATGTGTCGATATGTATCATTATATGTATATATAGTTTATGTGCATAAGAGAGCATGAGTAAGAGATGTTGGATTAATACCAAGACAACAAGCTCACTGACAAGCCTGGAATCTTTGTGAAAATCACTTAATGAAAATCTGCAAAGCGGGAAATATGAGGTTTTTAGCCAAAACCTGCAACTTCTTAATGCATATTGCGTATGACCAGGTGTGTGGTTATGTTGAAGAAATCAATCAAAATCACTCTTAGATGTCATCTGGGGTGGTGTTTGTGCATTTGAGTGTGTTCCTACTCCAGTAGTCCGGCCTGCTCTCTCTCCAGTGGCTCTATCCTCTCTTGGACATGGGAGTATTGGACGTTGGCTTTGACCCAGGCAGCCAGAGGAGCAGCTGCTGCACTTGCACGTTTTGCATTCTGGGCATAACACCAAGAGCATCAAAAGTCAAAAAGAACACAGATACAGCCACAATATCATCCTCAGCCAATGAAAAAAAAAAAGTCAACAAGGGGTTAATAACATCCACCAACCATACGTCTAATTATCATTCTGCTATTGTGAATAGCTGACCTTGGGATCGAAGGAGGCCTTGTTCCTGTTGAGCAGCTCTTCCACACTCTGGCGAATCTCAGGGGTGATGTTCCTGGCCTCAAATGTAGCTATGTCCTCCCTCACACCACGCTTAGCCAGAAAGCTATAGAACAAATGGGAAAGGAAATGAATAACAGAATGGCCCTAAAAAGAGATTATATATAAGCAGATTTTCTCTCTACTGTCAGAGATAGAAAGCAGAGACAGATCCTAACCAAGTACAGGCTCAGTGACCACAAACACAGGACATAAAAAATCATGGCAACCAAAAGAAAAGAGAATACGTGGTCACTGTTCGACAGGGGAGGCTGAGACAGAGATGCACTTCCTTCTACACTGTAAAATATTCAATGAAATAAGGAACATTTACTAAAAAAAAGTACAACTCTATAATCTCAGATTTCAAAGAGCTTAATGACATCTCAAAATTAAAAATACTCCTAGAAGGAAGCATGCCATATTTTGCTGCCCAATATATATACAGTATATATACTTTCTACCAGCAAAGTCAGAATTCTTCTGTACATTTTCTTAGTTTTTTTATTTCACACTTGATTTGGCAATGTAAAAAAGTCTGTTTCCCATTCCAATAAAGCCCCTTTAAATTGAATTGATAAAATAAAGTGACTTATTATCCAGAAAATGAGGACGTTAACGTAAATTCACGCCTAAATTTATGAGACTTATAGTGTTTTAATCTCTAATTAAGCGCAAACAGTTGCAACTTATTGTCTTTGTGACTCATACACTCTACTTGGAGTGCTCGCAGTGAAGTTGGCTCAACCAATTAATACGAGTCATTAGCAGGGCAGAATGTTTTTTGTGATCCCCTCTAAAGTTGCCAACGGACAGATGAGTGATTTGTACCAAAAGCTAATTCAAATCAACATTGAAACATGAAGGAATTGACACAGTCATGCAGCATCCATACATGAGTACATGCGATACACACACAAATACGTATTTTGACCTATGTAAATATCATTAATATAAGTTAAATATACCACAACTTCTTGTTTGACACATTGTTTAATTAGTTTTATTTATTTTCGGCCATGTGAATAAGTGTTTTCTCTTCTTCTTCCTCTGCCCCCACCCATCCCTTAACACCCCATCACCTCCTCACACCTCTTTTTTGTGTTGAAGATCCTCATCAGTTTAATTACTCCCAACGGGGGTAACCATTTCTTCATTTTCACCCTTCCTCTGTCTATCCTTTCACACATTCTTCCAATCTCTTCCCCTCTCACCTCTTCATGCTGACCCAGGAGGTGTCGAAGATGCCCATCAGTCTCAGTACCCCCTCCAGGATGTCTCTGATGACATCAGGGGGCATGCGGAGGGAGCGAATCTCAGACAGAGCTTCAGGCTTGATGTTTCCAACTGCACGCTTTGCTTCATCTACCAAAGGCTAGAGGGCAGCAATGATAAGAAGAGGGAGATACCGAGGTGAAGAAGGGATACGTAAAGCTGGGACGCCAAGTATGGAAAAGTTAAGACAGCAGTCCGACAACTTACCTGTACTTCCTTCAGCTCATCATCTATTTTGGCTTTTCTCTCTTCAATCTTGGACACTTCTTGAGCCATTTTCCCTTTAATCTTTTCCATTTCTGTCTTCTGGTCACTTGCATTCTGGATAACCAAAAAGATTATGTTATGTTCATTGTGTTGGATTGAAAATACAGCCCTCAAATGTTTCACATTATGAAACAGGAGAAGATTATATAAAGTATACTCCCTTCAACCTTCTATTCGCCATGAAAACGTGACCCCGGACCTAGAGATATTACAACTTAAAACTATCTAAACAACCTTTTGAAATGTAAATTAGTCACTTTTTCAGTACTTCAATTCTGAGATGCATCAGACATACAGTCCTCCTCTGAGTGAAGATGACTTGGTTAAGAAATAGTCAGAGTAAGACACAGTCACCGAGGATGAAAAGAGAGATAGGATGAAAGTTTGGCAGCATAATTTTCCAACACTTCCTCTCTCTCACCTATCCCTTGAATCTATCCATCGTATCACTTCTCACCCTCATCTAAAGCTAATGTCTTCATTGACTGTTTCCCCATCCCTCCAATTCTCCCCTTGTCAAGCCTTGACCCCTTCCTATGTATCACAGATTTCCCTTATTGCCTCTCAAAATCAAATCTCATTTTCCTTCCTCCTCTACAGTTTCCTACTCTGAATGTTTCCATCTTCCCCAAGCCTCTATCACTCTTCCAGCAAGCTTGTTTCAGTTCTTCATCTCTTTGTCCCAGTCTTCCTCCTTTCTTCCCTCCCTGCTGTCTCCATCTCTACAGGAAACATGGCTGCTACGACCCAAAGGGAGGAGTCTAGTCGTTAATTATCACTGTTTCTCTTGTTTTTTCAATCTCCCGTTCTTTCCCTCCATCTCACACAAAAAGCAGATTCCCCACAGAGAGAAAGACAGAAGGATATCATATCTAATGAACAGGGATCAGCTTCCTTCATACATCTCCATACATCTATCCATCCATCCTCCAGGCAACACCAGCCGGAGGATATGGAAACATGGATATCAGGAGATGGAAAACACTGGATAAGAAGTCACAGAACAAACAAATGTGCATACGCACACAAACTAAACAAATAGTGTCTACACAGCAGGGGAGACACAGCCATGGGAAATCCAGAAAAAGTTGCGTGTATAATACAATGCAGATGAGGAGAGGAGGACTGAATGGGAGAGAAGCAAATATAAGATAAGCAACTGAGAGCAGAGAAAAGGGCTAGCAGGAAGGAGGGCCACAGTGAGAATTGAGAGGAGGCTAGATGTAACTTGGAGGAGACATGAAACCCTGCAGGACCTTTGTCGTGCCTGCCACTGTGTGTCAAAGTTACACACACTGACATACACACAGTCACAAACATACATACATAAACAATCACACACACACACACACACACACACACACACACACACACACACACACACACACACACACACACACACACACAGACACACCTGCATGGAGGTGGTGATTTCCTGCAGGGCAGAATCTGCCTCCTGTTGTTTAGTCTTCAGCAGTGCACTCTGCTCGGCAGCCCGCCTCTTCAACTCATCGACCAATGCCTTAGCTTCGTTTAGCTTAGAGACTCCTGCCTGCAGACACAAGTAGGCAATCATCACATGTGAGTGACATGAAATATGACTCCAAAGTATGTGCCAAAAAAACCCCTAAGAAAACTCTATACCACGTTCAGCATGCCCACTTACAGACACTGCAATTGAGATAAGAAATGCTAAGTAATTAATTAATCAAGAAATCAGGGTTTATCAATGCTGACGCTGTGGTAAAATCTGTTTGAAATACATATGCTCCTGCTATTGGCTGCCGAAATATTGGGTTCTGTCAACATCCTACAGAGTACTTTTACTTCTACTTACCTCATACATACAATTTCTGGGCTTCACACCATAAGTTATTCTTAACCGGGTTAGTAAACAACATACTTTTACTTTTATATTTTGAGGTACACAAAAAAATCTCATCAAACAGAAATTTAAAAAACTTGGCTACTTTTTTGCCTTTGGCTGCCTACTAAATGAACTTGTGGAAAACAATCTAACACCTGGTGCTAGTACTTTTCCATGCGTCTTAGTTCTCTGTGCATATGGACCTTGTACTATAGCCGATATTTTACCTGCAGATGCTGTTGTCTCGTTGTGAGCTGGCTCTGCTTCCGGCTATATAATGCAGTGTAAACATGCAGAAAGGCCATGTACTGGCTGGGTGTTGCCCCATGCTCTCTACATGACTCATGGACCATCAAGAACAAACGGCACAGATCTCCCTGAGCAGACCCTGCTAGAAACAGAGAATGAAGTAGCTTGTGAGCACAAACTGGTTTAAACTTAGAAAGTCAGTTTCATAACATAAAACGCAGCCAGACATCATAATAATGAGAAGACATAATGTTAATGAGCTTCCGACTTACTTCCAAACCAGATAATGAAAAAAGAAAATGGTTGTATTTCAAAGGTTAAACTTTTGCCATTATATACATAACAGTACTAAGATTGCAATTGTGATAGCTAGAAGACAATGAGATTTCATTTCATTTCTACAAACTATATCCACAGAAAAGCAGTAAAATTAGAATTAGGGAAATGACAGCGATGAACTACAAAAATATGGGTCATTTTCTAAATAATTATAGACTTTTGCTATGAGTACATGTGCTCCTACCTGAGCTTTTCCCCTTTGTGGCCTTGTCTCTTTCATTCTCCTCTCCTCCTCCTTCTGTCTTTGCCAGCAGCAGCTCGGGAATCTGACATGGTAGATTTATTTATTATTTATTAGATAGAAAGCATTGATGCATGCATTAAAAACTTTCTTCTCTCACTTGCTTTTTAAAGGGGCAATATGTAACAATTGAGACTACTCACCACCTGTCGAATTCATATTCCAAATAAACAGGGGGCAGCATATCACACATCAGGTCATAACTGCTGCTAGTTAGCCGCGTAGCTAACTTTGCAGCCCTAATAGCTGACTGAACAACAGAACCAGGAACAGCAGCCTCCCAGTGAATCTTTCCAGGCATATGAAAAATCTCCATACTCTTTTATTTATCTTAAAAACTCATGTGAACTTTACCAGCAATTGCTGATTTAATATCTGTTTGTGATCTTGTCTCTGTACTTGTTGTCCTCCTCCTCCCTCCACTAACCTTCTTCATGCTGCTTTCAGACCATCCTTCCATCCACTGGACAGAGCACTTGCGGTAGAACGCTGGGTTGCTCTCACAGCAGATGGTGAAGTTAGAGTTTGAGCAGTCCATGATCAGAACAATGTGGAGATTCTGCTGGATTCCTAAGGGGGTGTGATACACAACGAGTAGCAGAATAGTTGGGGAACAAAACAGAGGAGAAGTTAATAACAAAATGTTGTTTGACACACAGCAAATGAGAGGGAAACGAAGACAGTGAGGAGCAATGTGAAGACAGGCATTAGATTTTGTGACTCTGATAATGTCGCATTTATCTTGTACATCCCTGACAGAGTTGGATAGTGAAGGTGAACAGGGAGCTCTTTAGTGGGTTTACTTTGACAATAATAGAGCTATTGATTTGATTCTCTAGCAGAAACCTCATCCTCAGTGACACTGCACCATTTATATAGCACACACAGCACTACACAGCAGGGAAGCAGAGGAATAAAGTCAGATAAAATCACAGAACAGATTTAGTGGTAAGAAATGACATTTGTAGAAGACTTTACAGTGAGTACCACACATACCACATAGACTGGAACAGACCAAAATAATGAATAACAGACAGACAGACAGAGGGACTGTGGTGTTGCTAAATATACAGTACTGACGGTAGGAAAAGTAGTTGTAGAGTGGTCCGGTGAATCCATCCTGGGAAGCAGCATCTTTGAGGGGGGAGATGAGAGGCTCCAGTTCTTCTGGGGTGTAAAGACCTGGAACTTCACCTGAAACATAACATACACAAAGAAATGATCAGTGTTTCCTTACACACTAGCATCTCTCCCCGTGTTACCGTGGGTTTTCTCCGGGTTCTCCGGCTTCCTCCCACCGTCCAAAGACATGCATGTTTATGTTAATTGGTGACTCTAAATTGTCCCTAGTGGATGAATGAGAGAGTGAATGGTTGTTTGTCTGTCTGTCTCTGTGTCAGCCCTGCGACGAGTTGGCCACTGTCCAGGGTGTACCCCGCCTAAGGCCCAAAGCCACTGGGATAGGCTCCAGTCACCCGTGACCCCTAACGGGAACAAGCGGTAGAAAATGACTGACTGACTGACTAGCATCTCTCAGAAGACACTAAATATAGATATCGGTAAGATAGTAGGGCCAGCATCTATAGTTGGTGTACAGCAGTTTTTGCCAAATTGTAATAGTAGCTACTTCAGTGCATGGTTCATGTTCAAATGCAGACAATGTATACTCCAAAACAACAGGAATCTGTCTGATACTTAAAAGATTCGATGCACACATACAGTATACACACATCTTACTTAAAGAGGCAGTCTGTCGACTACATTCCTTCTTCTCTATTTTGCTGCAATATAACCGTTGGCTTTATAAATTCAGGAAGCCAGCAAGCTCTACAAAGCAATAGTCCAGCACATAACCCCCTGTAAAACCACAACTTTTACTTCGGTTTTTCTACAGATTAAACAAATGAGTTTTAACTTCTAACTTTTAACTAGCTTCAGAGGTGCTGGTAGGCAGATTTTGTAACCTTTGGACAGAGCCAAGCTAGCTGTTTTTCCCTTCTGCCAGTCAATATACTAAGCCTTAGACTGTGGGCGGCTGCAGCTTGGTGGCAGAGTGGTCGTCCACCAATCAGAAGGTCGGCGGTTTGATCCCGGCTTCCCCCAGCCATGTGCCGAAGTATCCCTGAGCAAGATACTGGACCCCAAACTGCTCCCGAAGCTGTGCCTTCGGTATCGGAGACTTCAGATAAAAGCGGAGGGGACATGGGCAAACTCCAAAAAATTGATTGTGTCATTTTAGGTAGTTCTTATCATGCTGATGCATGTTCAAGTGTATTTTTATGATACGTTTGTTTTTAATTAGTCATGTTATGCTATAACATGGGTCAATCACATCATGATTGGCAGCTTAGTCTTGCTCACGATTGAGTCAGCCGGGTGTATGGGCGGACCGTCGATACTGCAGCTCCAACACCGATAACTACTGCGCAGACTCTGATTCTAAATGACGACACCAGCAGAAGATGGCAGCGCCGTGTCTGGGATATTTTGGCTTCATTTTTGTACAGTGGGAGGAAGTGGAGACACGTCGTCCATTTTTATATACAGTCTATGTGCTAAGCTGAGCTAACCAACTCCTGGCTCCTGCTACAAATTTACCATACTGAGTAGTATCAATCCTCCCATCTAACTCTCTGTAAGAAAGCACATAAGCATATTTCCCAAAATGTTGAACATTTCCTTTATTAGTAACATTAACCTAATCCAAATTCTAACCTTAACCCTAAAAAGAAGTTGTAACCCTTCAGGTCAAAACAAGTTAAATCCGTTCTCACAAAAATGGAAGCAAGAGAAAACAAACACACCTGATGACAGCAGGCTGTTGACCATCTCTAAGAAAGATGGGTGAACAAACTGATAGTCTTCCAACAGTAGAACCACCTGTTGGCCCTCCAGACCTGCCAGCTGTATCACCTACACATACATCACACATACATTATACATTTGATACACATACATCTCACATTTGATATACATATAAGCACGACATACTACAGGTATACTGACACCAAAGTTCCTTTAGCAAACTATCTGTGCATTTACAAATTAATTGGAACATGCAGGTGCCATTCAACAATCAATCTGGCAATTTTTATCTGAAAAAAGGTTCACCAGTATATAGTAATTAAAGTGGGTAGTTTAGCCCAATAAGAACCAACTGAGCCATTAAAAAAGACAATCCACTCTTACCGTCTTGAGATCATTGCTGAAATGCTTAAGAGTATAACCACGGGAGATTTTGGGCGTGAACAATGTGTATCCAAGCATGTGTGACACCAGGCACGTGGCTGTGTGCCGACCCACTCCACTCCGGCCCGCCAGAAGCAGAGAGCCACTGGGTCGGCTCAGTACCCGATCCACCCTGGACACAAAGTCCAACACTTCCCAGAACAGGAGAAGATCCAGCTCCCTGTTATCACGACTGTACAGAACTACACCCTAGAGGACGTGAAGGGAGGAACACACACAGGTGAGGAGCTGCACCACAGACACTCAAATGAAAATAAGAACACAGACAAAGAAACACAACCACATGAATGAGAAATGAGGATCAAAGCAGCAGCAGATGTAAGAAGCAGAAGTATTCAGATCCAAAATGACTACAGTAAAGTTGCAATACCACAATGTAAAAATACTTAATTACAAATTAAACTCTTGCAATAAAGATTTTACTTAAGGTAAAAATATCATAGTTTTATCCACAAAAATATCAGTTGCACACACACGCAACATGTCAGACAACATTTCCTCACTGTGTACCTTCTGTAGAACTTGTTTTAAATCAGCAGAATCCAGGCATCCCAGTTGTTTACCATGCGGCGGTAGAGACTGGCCTGGAGCCAATACAGCCCCTTCCGAGGCTCCCCATGTCACATAGAAACCGTCTGCATACAGGGGAAATATTACACACTGTTACACGCGCTGCATATGTGCACATCAAATGACATACAGCAGAGGCTGTCTACAGAAGTGAAACAAAATACAAAACAAATGAGCACTGGAAAGGCAGTACTATCACAAAAAATAACTAATACCAGTCAAATACATGTGAAAATTAGATAAAATGTGTGTCTAAATGTTCAACCTGTGCAATAGGCATTTTGTTTTGTTTTCAAATCCCATAGCTAACATACCAGATGTTGTAGAAAAGCAGGCAGGTGTTTGTTTTGCAGGCGGACTGCCCTTTTGGCCACAGTTGGGAAGAGGCATTTCTCACTAAGGCTACAAAGTACCAGCCTTCAGCTGATGCTCTCTCACAGCTTAGATATAAATGCAGACTGCTTATGTTTATATTCAGCAGTCTAGGCAATGCCGATAGCTTGGCGGAGAAGGTTGTGCAGATGACTGGGATGTTTAAGAAAAAAGCTATCACACTTGCAAAGTACTGCTCTGTCTGCAGTCATTGCCCCGGTGCCACATCCTGGGATACTGCGGTTTCACGTCTCTTGGTCACTGAGAACTGGTGTTATGTGTATGCTCCCCCAATGATGTTAAGTTTAAACTTTTGGTGAGCTGATTCTTGGCATGAGACTGTAGCTGGAAGAACACTTTGGATGTGTTGATCTAATTAAAATAATTTATCCTTTAGGCCTCTGCCTCTCTCGTGTCTTTAGTTTAACCGGCAGCACTGAAAGCCTTTGTTTAGCAGTTTCAAGGGCATTGATTATAGATATGTCATTGGAATTATTCAGCAGCCAGGACCCGTTCTTGATCATTACACCTCTCAGAGCCAGCTTTCTTTGCATGCTTTCTTAATACTGGCCTCCAATACTAGTGTGCATGAAGAACAAAAGCTATGGCTTGCTCTTGCCAGCATTTCCCAGGTACTGCTGTGCACATCATTACTAAGCATAGTAAATATTAGTATTACTACTACAGTGTGTACATGTGAATGTACGGAGGATGATATCTGCATTTATCCTTTACTCTCGTTCCTCTTAGGGTCCTAAGGGGACCTCCTGTATAGTGTGGATCATTCTTGTATTAACTCTTGATTCGTGTATGACTTTGTTCTCATTTATCTCACACTAGGAATTGGCAGGCAAGTTAAGCATTGGAGTCTCGCCAGCTCCAACCAGGATTTGAAACCAGTTGTCAACATCTCATACCTTCTAGGAATTCAAATGTTATATTACCTGTGGGTGACACTATATTCTTGATCAGTGAATGAAAAACATTGTGTGCATTTTGTTTACATTTTGAAGTGGTGTGGAGCAGACAAACCAATTGAAAAAAGGCAAAGTTTTTATCCATGTCATGCTGGTTTAAAATAAGCTAACAGGCCATTAGCTGAGAAACTGCAAAAAATGCAGAGCGCTCAAAGAACAGAGCCAATCAAATAGTACTTTCATTTAGGCATGAGTGGCAACTGAAAATGTTGGCATGTATTGCATTAAGTAGTAAATCTGGGCTGTTGAAGCCATCTGAGCCTGCAAACAGTTGTTTAGTATGTGTAGGTATGATTTGAATCAATGTCAGTGAGAATAGAGCTATCTTATACCAGTCATGTTGTCTAGAGCATCAGAGCCCCAGTCTCCCCTTATGATGGAGGAAAGGATGTTATCAAAGGTGTGAAGGTCTTTGGAGGAAACTAGCCGGTCTCTGAAGAGCCTCCTGGCCTCATATGCTACCACCTCCAACACGCTGTCTGTCACATTAGATTGAGCTAAAAAAGAATACACACATATTTGGATTAATACCCAACAGGATATCTCAAGACACGCACATGCTTGCATTTACACATAAGATGAGATCTGTTGAACATTCAGCACAAAGACTAACTAAAACACTGAGGGGGTTACAAACACGATTTCAATGATTCATCTGCAAAAAGAAATAAAATTTTCTCTTTCTCACTTACAGCATTTCACATACAATGGGTATTTTGTAGTCTGTCCATATCTGTCACAGTTACAAAAAGGAAAGACACAGCACAGTGTTTACACTATGACTCAAGCCTCAACATAAGTCAAAGGGCTGTTTTTTGTGAGATCAGGCATGACAAAAGTACCTCCAAGGGTGAGACTAAATTTACTAAATTCCCCCAAGAATCAGCAGAGTGCTGCTAGCTAAAAAGAGAGCACAAGCCAGAATCGCAATATGATAGGCTGCTGGCTTCAACAGTGTCTGTCACATTATACTGAAAGAGCTGAAGAAGAGAGTCAAACAGAGACCCAGTTGACACTCCAGGGTTTTCCTGGCATATTACATTTAGAAGACCGCTAAGGAAAAGCAAACACTTAAAGTGCCAGGTTGCCATGCTAAACCTTTTCTATGCCTATGGCTGTCACAGTTTGCATCTCATTTCCTTCCTGCAGCCACATGCTTTTGTCCCCAGCCCTCTGCATTACTCTTATCTTTCCCTGTCTCCAGCCCCTGAGCTCTTCTCCCAGGCCATGTTCTTTCCTTCATCTCGCCAGACTTGTTGTCCCCTTGCCATCCACCAGATGTCCTCTGACTTTCCCCTTTTTTCCTGATCACCTGCCTGCCCCATACATTTACACAACTGGGGCACGTTCAATCTGAAAACGGTTTGCACCATTTGCTGTTTCCGTGATGAACGACATGTTTCCCCGAAACGGTGTGCAGTGGGATTTGAGGCACCTTTTCTCTCGTTTGGTGGGTATGTCAGCGGTGTTACCTAATCACAGCAACGTGTATATAACCCTCCTGTATTAAAAAGGCAGTGGGCTTGCGTACACACCAGGGTGTTCAAGACACCACCATTTCCATTTAAACGTGTCCCTGTTCCCACTTCTCGTCAGCCCTGCAGATACTTAACTTGACTTAACCAGATTGTCAAAGTTACCATGAATTTCATACCTTTGCCTTCAAGCCAGAACCTGTATTCTGTTACGTGCTCCTGCAACCCTGTAACTGAACCTGTTTCTGCCTGCCTGGCCTGCCTGTTTGACCTTTTTAGCTGATTTATAAATGTTGGATTCTTGCCTGCTCCTTTTGGATTTGTTTGCCTGTGTTGGACTGCTGCCTTCTGGTTTTGACCTTCACCTGCCTCACTATCCCGTAAGCCTGTTGAACCTTGATTTTTGCTATAAATCATTGAACTGATCCTGTCTGCGTGCTACTGTCTGCGTTTGGGTCCTATTCCTGTTGTCCTGCTCACAGCAGTTTTGACAATGGCTTTCAAATGATTTCCCTGTCCAAAACCCACGTCAGTGGTGATTCTACCACCAGAGCCAATAGAGCCTGACCGATTCTCGATTTAATTTTTTCCGCCAGGTACCGATAGATATTAGAGTTTAAAAAAAAGAACAAGATTTGTTTTCTAATGAAAACACATAACATAAACAATTATGATAATCCCTTGAATCTGGAAGAATTGTGACAGCCTATGTAAAGGCAACATGGTTTCTAAGTGACATATCTTATCTTTGGCATTTTTGTACTGTAATTTTGTGTTACTTATTGGCTGACATATCTACTGATACTGATATATCTGTGATAAGCTCAAATTGGCTGATGATATCAGCCATTCCAATGTTTTAGAAAATATGTAAATAAAATTCCATGTTATGCTCTACATATACTGTTCTTCAAGAGCAACACAACAAAATCTGCAGACCAAAGTCCACAATACACGATCTCCTGCTCATTTACAGGGGGAAACACACACATCACACTCGCTCTTGGGCACAAATTCATACATTAATTTCAAAAGGAATTTAACTTAAAGCTAGAGTCCAGGACTTTTACATATAAATGAACGTCCAAAACATTCAAGCCCATGCCAAAAGAGTTCACACAATGCTTATTAAGCCTATCCCCGCCAGGTAAATCTCTCTATATTTGGCAGGATACCGGAATTTCTATATCTGGTCTCTGTGGCAACATTTCCACGCTGCCACACTGGTAGCACCAAACCAGCGTTGATCTGTTTGCCAGAGCAGAAGCGGGGAGCAACCCAGAGCCATGTAGAGAGCTCCACCATCCACCATTGCTGTAAAAAAAAAAAAAAAAAGGTCTACTGGATAGAATATTTATTTTTGAGAACTGTTAATTGGTTATTTTGTTTATTGTGATTGTATAGTTTGTCTCAATGTGCTTTGGCAACATATTTGTATGCAGTCACACCAATAAAGCCACTTGAACTGAAATTGAACTGAAATGATGCAACTCTCTCTCTACATGGCTCTGGAGCAAGCGTAGCGACAGAGTGGACTACAGCAACTCTGAGTAAAAGGAAACATCCAAGAAAAGTTTCTGATGCTCTAGATAAAGACTCAGTGTTTGGAGGAAGGTGACTGACGGCGAGGACAAACAAGGATAACCATCGGTGTAGCTTTAGCTTTTCCTTGTTGGAGAGTGCTGAGAGAAGGGACTGAGCGCAGACACAGATATCATGTTACTGACAGGTTGGTACAATATGTGGAGTAGGCTATGTAGCTATTACATTTACTCTGCCTAAATAATGGATTATTGTGTTGGAACTGTGGAAATTTCTCTGTATTTCTGCAACTATTTCTGAACACGAGCCGGGACAAGCTCACTATAGGCGTACGTCATAAGTGCGCATCAACAGTGTTTGTGTAATTTCATTCACTGCCAGAAGGGGGAGACAAATGTTCTGCACTCCAGCTTTAAAAACAGAAATTAAAATTGCAATAACATTTGTTTTGGCCACTTGGGGGCAGCGGAAACATGTTGTGATAAAAGTATTGGCATATCATCACCTTATAAGTTGATATGGTGAACAGTTGCATTATTTGCAAGTACAGCAGTTACAGAGAAATCATTTGTCATTATCATGTCTTTCATCTGTAGAGTCCCCCTGGCAAATAAGTCTAATATTCACTCTCTTTTAGCTCTGTTTTTGGTCTCTATAAACACCTGATGGAAAGACCTGGCTCTTCAGCTACTAAATGCTCCACTATATTCACCAGCTAGTCTCTAACTGCGTCTGTCTGCTGTTTGGTGCTGAGCAGGTAGCGTACAGTTGGTTTATACGCTGGAAATAGCTGCCTGCTGCATCTGAAAGTGATGTTGTGAGAGTGAACCAAAACAGTAAATTTATCATTTATCACAAATCATTTAAACAATGAGCTGAATCTCACAATAAAGCTCTGTAAAACGGAGCTGTCTGTCTATGTGTCAGCCCTGCGACGAGTTGGCCACTGTCCAGGGTGTACCCCACCTAGGGCCCAAAGGGCTCCTCTCACATTGGCACATTGTTTTCACAGTCAGTTTATACATTGCTATTGTAATATATTGGTTATAGCCACTTTAAATTTCAAACAGGTTATGCAAGTTATGACGTGTTGTTAATATATTCCTTGTGATGACACTCACACTCACCACAAACATCAACACAGTCACAGAATAAAGATGAAGAGAGGGGTTTTTACATACCAAAAAGAAGGTAAGCAGCAAGAGGGGAAAAGAGGGAGGAAGAAGTCAGAATAAGTTAAAAAATGATGAGCATAGGAAAAGAAAAGTTTGTCCGCTGACATGTTTAATTAAAATATATGATTGGACTCACTATCACAGCAGGAACACATTGCAGAAGGAGAGAAAGAGTGACAGAGGGAGAGATGAAAGGAAAGCAAAGGGAGAGTATGATAAAAGAGGGGGAGACAGACAAGTGACAGAGGAAAGAGAGTAGGGAGAGAGACAGATCGAATGAAGAAAAAGGTGAGAGCTGGAAACAGTAGCTCTGAGCTAAAGGAATACTGACAAGAAACCAAGCCATCTGGCGCTGTCGTTTTGATTCTGGCATCAAAACTGACAGAGTTATTAATGCTTTATGTTCCTCAGCGGCAATAACGATATTCTTGATGATGTGACAAAATCCTGAAAAATATTAACAAGAATACATTGCTCTATTTCTAGTAAGTTATTTCTTATTTCACCATTTTATTTCGCATCCTTATTACAGTGTTTACTCACAAACTACTTTAATCTGCTCACCCTGCTTTTCCCTTCAGTTCTCTTTTCCCCACACACACACCTACACCTGTCTCTTACTGCACAGTGCACACACACCAGCTTATTTCTCTCTTTCTCCCTCTATGTATTGACTTGCTTCATCAGCACTATGTTTTATAATGTCACCCAAAAAACAAAACTCACATGTAGGACTTTTTCACCCATGATTCCGTTTTCACAACAGCAGGTGAGCTTCGTGTGGAGGAGGCTTGTCGTTAATGACGTTGCCTATTGAAACGATCTAAACCAACGTGGCCCTGAATGACATCGGCACCAAAATGTGCACTGACAAGCTTTTACTAAACAACGGAGACTCTCCCTCTGTGTTTCTCTGCAGAGCATGTGCGATTGTCAGTATCCCGCACAGGAGGGGTAGAGCCAGGGCAGAGATTGTCCACTAGTTAATCGATGACGGCTGGCACCTTTAATATACCTGGGCAGCAGACCAAGTAAAGTCTACGTGTTGTAAACACTGCTTGATCTTTTGTAACCAAACCACTTCCACTACTGAGGTCGCTACGCTTTTTGGAACCAACTCCTCCACCGTCGGAATGTTGCCATTATCATGATACGACATTTTGTTAATCATATTAAAAACGATACCGCTATTATTCTAAACGATATACTATGGCACACCCCTACCAGTGGGTCTTTCTGTTTTTGTTTGCATACAGCAGTGCCCCGAAAAAATAAAGCCCCTCACGGACAAAAGGTCTGATTCTTGACGGTTCCCTTTTTAAAAAAGTGATCTGGGTCTGAGTCTGGGTCCCAATGAAGGCTGAAAGTTCTTACTTGTTCCCTAACTTAGAGACGGTTTGAGTGTCCCTGGTTATTACACCAATTTTATTCCTGTTAAAAAAGTGCTCAAACACACATATTAATATGAGTGGATTACATATGTGTACCTGCAGTGAGGTCATATCGCAGCAGGCTGAGGACCCATTCTGTGAGGATACAGGGGGTAAATAGGTAGTGGCTGTGGTCATCCACTGTAAACTTGGCTTTCACCTGAGAGTAAAGATACACAGGGAGATAGGTGATACGTACATACCTATAGAACAAAATTCTTTGGGAATTGACAATTTGCTGAATTTATGGTTGGTTTTACAGTAATTCACAAAAATAAGTGCCTTAATATCAGCTTCATCAGCATAAAATGTATCAAACATGACAGATACTTAACCTCTAAAAGCGCAATTTGTGTGTGTGCCATTTTGAACTAGCCATATGGGGCTTCATTCACTGTTGCTGTACAATGTCCAAGACAGAATAAATCAACACTGCAGAACTCTCTCTCTCGCTCTCAGTTTTGTTGAAAAACTGCAATAAACCAACAGCTCAGAAATGTTTGCCCTGTCACACAGCATTTGGTGGCAAGAGACCCCTGAGAGATAAGTGTAATTGTGTGACATTTGTGACATTAAGTGAGTGTGATACAGAATAAGATGCTAGAAAAAATGTCATGAGGTTAAATAAAGGATCCAGATATGCTAATAGGAACTGATTCCTATCAACTGTAAATGTACAACGTTTACTCTGACCACCTGAAAAAAAATCTCATTCTGCACTACTGTGTCATGCTATACATAAGAACCTCTATAATATATGTACATGTTCTATAAGCTGTAGACTTGCAATAATTATCTAAAAATATGGAGTGCTTTACAAAACACTGCTAGACACGCAACCAAAATGCTGGAATTCACTGAAAGGCTATGTGTTTTTAAAGCATACAAGGGCCTGGGCAGTGCCATTGTGGTGCACATGGGTGTAGGGGTTTCTTCCTGATCACATTCATCAGTCGTATGTGCTTTTCTTTTCCTGAGGTACAACCATGGATTCAGTGTGGAATCACTCAATATCTCAGACGCGACTATGTTGCAACGAATACAAATGTGAACATGAATGAACACCCTGTCCAAGTCAATACCTGTTCATAGAGCTGCACAAGAGACCCAGCCAGCTGGTGTGTTTTCCCTGTGCTGGCCCAGGATGCCTGGCTGCCCAGGCTATGCTGGAGAACTGGCTGCAGGTATGCTGAGTAGATAGTCTGCAGCTGCTCCCTGTCTGGATAGCTAAAAGCAGAGGAAAAGAAGCAGAGAAACAGATGGACGCAGGAAAATAAAAATAGAGGGGGTCAGGGTTAGAGGGAGACCAGCAGCGAAACGGAGAGAGAGAGACAGATAACGGGAAATGTTAGAGGGCATTTATGAAAATAAATGTATAATTGCAGGCTGTGTAAAGTAATGCTTAAAGTACATTTGTTCCATACGTACTCTATAGTGCAGATACGAACTATAGAGGAGAAGCGGGAAGTGAGCGAATGACTCCCTACAGCACCCCCTGTCGACATGGAGGCCACCACCTGGATGTTCTCAAGACTCAGCCACTCCAGATTTTCATCATAGAATCCCTTATATGTCAAAACCTGGAGAAAAGACAGAGAGAAAGCGTTGAGAGACAGAATTAAGAAGGTGGAAGAAATAGGAGAGTTGAGAGAAAGTAAGGCATTTATTAAAAGGCTCAAAACATCTTTATGAGTGACTCCAAGTACTTCACAATTTTACACAGAACAGCCCTGAACCCTCACTGATGGATCCAGTATCAAAATCTGAGCTTCTAAGGGTGGACACCGGAATAGAAACTATGCTTTAAACCACATCATGCATTCACTAATATGTTTACTTATCTGTATGTCTTTTTGTTTTATGTATCCTTGCTACCTGTTGCAGGAAGGCTGTGAGGTTGCTGGTCCCCCATTTGTCAGGTTTGGGTAGGTTGATGTCTTTTAGGTAGAGCACCAGGTTCTCACAGTCTTTGGGTCTGAAGACTCGACCGGTGTTCGAGCTGAGCAGCAGGCAGGTCTGACCGAGCTTCTGTAGGACGTGACGAGATGAGGTCTGGGCACTGCAGTGAACCACAGCGACTTGGGTGGACCGCAGCTGAGAGAAGGCGTAGCGCAAGAGCATGCTAGACAGAAAACAATACATGGATTTTTTTAGAAAGTGTGCCAAGACAGGGTCTAACAGCTTCAGCCAAATGAATAAATGTGCTGTCTCTTATACATCTCATATGTTTAGGATGGTGCCAGGACTGCGGGAAAGGATCAGAGGAAGAAATGTGTGTTACGTGTTGTATTTAAGAGGGCCACTTTGCTTCTAGAGAACAATGTTTGTCAGAACAGACCCAAAGGCAAAGAGAGACATTTTGTGACGGCGCAAACAGAGAGAAAATAATTGGAAAGTAAATGATGCGCATGCATGTGCATCTAAGCTCCTTCCAGTGTATGTGTGTAAATTAATTAGAAATCAAAAGAGTAAGCTGACAAACCCAGTGCCTCATTGGCACAGTGACCTTTCAGGCGAAGTGAGGCAAGGCAAGAGGATGAGAAAAGGAGACAATGAGTGAGACTCAACTGGAGTGTAAAAGGCAAACTGAGTGACCCTTGTTCTTCAAATCCCTGAGGAGGGAAGCAATTACTTTTGCGGCAACGACTCTGTGTACACATACACAAGCACGAGCACATACACCACACACACATGCTCACCCAGATCTGATTCTTATTCTGACTTGTCAGTGCTTTACATGAAAGGTCAAGTCTTGAATAAAATAAGCTTAAATATCAGTGTTGATTGTGTGCTTGTGTAATTTTGAGTGTCCACATTTGAGTGCCTCTGCCTCACAATTCATAATGCACACTCTTTTAGCAAGAACTCTTTCTCTACAAGCAGACCAACATGAGATTTTGCCTGGAACAGTGCCTACTTAAACACCGAATAAAATATATGAAACAATCATGGCAATGTTGTTAAATGAGTGATGGGATAGTTACTCAGGAATCACGACAGTGCGATGAGTTTCAAAAAGCTTTCCGAAAGTATGTATTTTTGTGTTTGGATCCAGATTTTGTGTTTGTCTCCATACATAATATTGCAAGTGAGTGTGCAAATTCTTCCTCTGTTTGTGATTATTCAAATGTTTATGCTCTGTGTGTGTGTGTGTGTGCATGCATCTTTGCACGTGTGTAATTACCCCTTTCCGCAGCCCTCTGGCCCTACCACCATGAAGGGCTGTCTGTGCTGAGCCGTGAGCCAGGGGGAGAAGCAGTGCAGGCCTCTCTGCATGTCTGAAGTCTCAATAACAGGTAGTGTGTGTGTATGAGAGAGCTGTTCCAGTGTGAGACCCTCAGGACGCTGGAATGTATAGGCTGCTAGATGGCCACTGTCAGAGTTGTAGTAGGTATCTAGTGGTTTTTTGCTGTCTGGTGGGCTTTCCCTAGCCCAACTCAGCAACTACAGAAGTTCAAAGAAATAAGAACAGGCATTAAGACCAGAACTGCAACCTTTCTGAGTAGTGGCATTACAGTCGGTCCCCACCAGGTGCATATCCTGCATTAGTACTTGAATGATGACTTATCCTTCTATTATTTATCGGATAAGGCTGAGAAGACTCACTATGAGAAAGAAGCCTTTCAGATTGAGACATGAATACAATTCCAATCCTAAAATTAAACTGCTCTTACAGTCACCCTCTGCCCATACAAAAAACACAGGGGTCCTCACCTCTTTGGCAAACTCCTGTCGTGTTTTGAGGTTGAGGTTTCCTCCCACACCTCTAAGAAGACCAACGATGAACTGACCTCTCTCTGTCACAGCGTTGAGGTGTGACAGACCATTGAACACTGTACCCACCAGACTGGTCTCCACCACAAAGTCATTCTAACGAAATGAGAGAAGGGGATATGCAAGTTTGAATTAAAAATCTACAAAGATTTTAGAATAAATGGGATGAAAACAAGAGAAACCCAGTATGTGAGTGTTACTTAACTAAACAGGATATGGTAACTGGATCTATGTACTTAGCCTGTTGATTTGTCAAAAGGGATATTTGTGAATTTTTTACACTTGTATAATTTCAGCCATTAAATCCATTATCCATAATGGTCCACACTGGTCAGTATACGTGGAGGTCATTTATTCAGAAGGTCCTATATTTTGTTAAGCAATATGGCATTGTGTTGACATACAATCATCACAGCACGGTTCCAGCATCCAGGCTAAAACCTGGAGTTCATAGTGTGTTTCAAATTCAGCACAATGAAACAGAAGTACAAGAAGTAGGATAGGACAAAGGTTACCTGTTTGAGGACCCAGTCCAGGGCTCGTTGGAAGTAGTCTCCCAGCCAGTTTTCTAGGTTACTGCGACACTCCTCTGGCTGACCCCTCAACCACGACTTCAACAAGGCACCCACAACAATGTCCTCATCGCTAAAAATATAAGTGGGAAAAGGGGTTGGCAAAAAATAAAAAAACAGTGAGACAAGCTATTTTGGAAAGATGAAATTTGGTACAAATAAACACTTAAAACCCTGTCTGCATAGGCTGACTGACCTGAGAAAGATCATGCCCATGCGGGATATGGTGGCTGGTGAGGCACAGCTAAGATCGTGAGTCTCAAACAGGAAGTTAACATTGGGTCCGAACTGGATGCGTTCTCCACTAGGCATGGTTAACAGCCGATTATCATCAAGCACAGAGTTCAGACTCTCAATCCACTCTGGGTCGATGTCTCCATCACACACAATCCATGAGCTCACCTCTAGAAAACACAAAAAAAAACATTTACATTAATACTGTAGATGCATACAGCAAGACCTCTTCCAGTTAAAGTAGACTTCATGCCAGCTGTCAAAGTCTGGCTAAGCAAGACAGACTATTAGTAACCTATTTGCCCCATTTAAGTGGTGTCTCCTTCTTACCCTGTGGTTCTCTGACCACATTCCTGGCACTATGTGTGAGGACGCCATCAGCCCATTCTCTAGTGTCCATGTCTATATGTCCCAGCAGCTGTTGTCTGGGCATGGCCTTAGGATTCATTGTGTACTGCTTTACCTAAAAAAAATACAGCATTAGTCAAAGATGGCACTCATGATTGGGGAAGGTTTTTTAACTGACCCATAAACTCTCAAATAAAGGCTTTTCATTCTCCTTTATATGCTAAATAATACTGGAACTCAAGCCTTAGACAATTTACATTTTGAATATATTTTTACGAGTTTCATATTAAATCCAGTATGTTTCGATCAATGAAAAGTCAGGTAGGCGGTTCGTCTCTTATTCACCACTTTGCCTGTCTTGCTGAGGGCAGCCCTAAGCATCCTCCAGAGTGTAGACTTCCCCGCTCCACTTGGCCCTACGATGACAACTCCCATGCGTTGTCTCAGCTGTTCATTCAGCTCCAATGCCTTCTTCAGCTACACAGAGATGGAAAAACAGTCCGCTATTAAGTTAGGATTTTTCCACCATCACAAACTATCTATCTGTTGTCTCAGTGTTGATGTTAAAGACTTTTTGCAGTACAGATTGAGAGATACACACACACCTGGCTGGGTATTAGTTCAAGTCGTGCCTCCTTGTAGACTTCTTCCAGTGCGTGCATTAGTATCTGGTCCTCCACATCGGTGAAATTAACCCCAGAGAAGACATCTCTGACCAGAGCATCAAACCGGGAGCTATCGGCAAACGTCAGCTTGGACATGGTGTTAAGTCTCAGTGCCTGCACCACCAGACCACTCTCCTGAACTGCATGCAGATGAAAAAGATTAATTTTATTTCCATTTCAATCTGAAATAGGATATGTAAAAAATACTTCAATAAATAAAAATAAACATATTAAAATGTTTCATACTGGTGAAAAAAGAAAGAGAAGCAAAGAAATAATATAGGCTTAATTAACTTGTCCAGCCATTATTGCTTTGCTCTTGCACATGCCCCCTGTTATAAAAGTGCAAATTACCAAAGCCTGTCATGATATACGAGTCTCTTCAATACCTTTGTTCTCTTTGCCAAACATGCTGGCCTTCCCTGCAGGCACAAATGTGGTGGAGGTTTTTAACAGCGAGGGGAACACTTGGCCAGAGAACTCACAGAGACAAACACAAGAAAACCTTGGGGACTCATCGCCAGACAGGAGGCGCATGTAGCACGTGGGTGTATTTGTTTGTGTGTGTTGGACGGATAAAGGGCGGGTGGTGGAACAGAAGGATTTGAAAGAGAGATAGGGATGGGTTCAAGAAAATTCAGAGGGCAAAAATAAGAGAGAGATAGGGGGGGAGTATTAAAAAGCAGAGACATGAAGGGGAGATGGGGGTGAGAAACAGAGGGCAGCGAGTGAGAACGAGTGGGACGAGAGCGGCATCGACAGCCAGGTATCAGAGAGAGAGCTAACAAGAGGTCAGAAGGAGGGGGAAGGAGGTGGGGAAAGAGGTACTGAAGAGGTAAACAACACAACTCTGGCAAAGTGTTTGGGAACGAGAGAATGGAAAGGACAAAAGTACAGGCTGAAAGTGAAAAGCCCAGGGGAAGAAAAGTTTTTAAGGGGAGCATGTGGGCTAAATGTCAATTGATGGCGTGTCTATATTAGAGGATTTAGAGGGCAAGTACAACAGCAGGTGTCTAGAAAAAGTGCTGGTCAATTGAGCCTTTTGATGTTCAAGTACACTCATGCATAGTGTTTCTAAAACTGCAATTAAGAGTTATCCACCATAGAGATACAGATTATCAAAACATTTTGTGGTGTGACCCTGTTGGGTACAGGATAAGCATCTTCAGAGCAGCCAGATTTTCACTATCACCTTATCATCTAATCCTTTTCATCAGCTCTACAGCTTTCTATCTCTCAGGTCAGAAGCTTAGTATCAGTGCAACAGTTTCAGTACTCCCCAGGGGATATTAGAGATACTTATGCCTAGAAAGTAAGTTTTTAAGAAATTGACTTTTTGTGGATGTAGATGTGTTGATAAACTTCAATTATCTTTAGGCTGCCTGCAGCATGTTATATTATATGACAGTATAGTAATGACTATTCTGCCTTTGTGGTATATTTATTTCAGATCCGTTATGCAGCGTGTCACAAGCCACAAGGAACAGGTGTCCAACAATCATGTCACTTTAACAACATAATTATTTCAATAATTTGGTTACTGAACCAAGTTCAGAATGTTCAAGGATTTTCTTATCTCATCGGGTGGCTGATGTCCAAATCAACAATCGCTATAGAGGTTATTGCTAAAAATACTACTTTATTATCACTGAGCTTTCTGGAGGTCATTATGAACCAATTCTATGTCACAGAATTGATGGCCTGGAGTCAGCTCTTAACATATAAATTAGGTATCTGGTAATTGGATTGGACTGAATGCTTTTCTGATGGTGACCATTTTCTGCAGAGTTATGAGGCAGTAGCCTCATGTCGACTATAACTGGGCTTGTCTATACATGTTTATCATGTATTATGGCACAAGTATTCAAATCCTCTGAAACAGTAAAATAGCAAAATAACAATATCACATGTACAAATGAGTTAGCCTTCCCAAACTAATCTCTATCTTTTGATTTGAACCATTGCTGCATCTAAAATGCCTGTTTAGTCCTTTGTGTCCATTTGTGTTTCTAGATGGACTTCTGCTTTATTACTGTATATCTTTTCTACCTATGAAGCATGAATACATTCTTAGATTGAGTATTGACCACATTTCAAACAGGCAATGTACATTTCAGTAGCTGTCATTATCAGTTGTCAATACTGACACTAGAGGACCCTTAGAAGACTTTTACAGTGACACACATTGGGCAAATTGTGTAGAATGATTGCTCATGGATTGTGCATCCTGTTGTGTGTTTATGCTGTCAAAAGGATTATCTCACTGAGAACATTACAGTTTTTAGTAGAGCTAGACTGATAATCGATATCGGTAATCAATATAAAAAATCTCAGGGGTCCATGTCAAGATTGTTTGTTTATGTTATGAGTTTATGTTTAAAAAACTACTTTTGGCCCATATATCGTTACCAGGTTTTTTAAAAGTCCAAATATTGACATCAGTATTGGCCTCAAAAATCCAATTTATGTCGGGCTATAGTTTTTATATCTTACCATAACTAAATCACTGTCTTAAAGTTGAAAAAGATTGTGCCCTGCCCATAGACTACCTAAAACAACAAAAATGTACTCTGTTGACCAGATGTAGCATCCGTGGCAGGATCATTCAAGCATGTCATTTTTTTTAGTTTTAAGTTTTCATTTTAGCCCAGGCAAAATTATTTCTCTGATTAACAGAACTTAAACTTCAGACAGGAAGAAGTTGTTAGTGAAATCACCTGGTATTGTGGTTGGATATAATAGCCCCTTTTACACAGCATGTTCAAGACGGGATTGTTGCGCCGTTATTCCGCCTCGCTGTTCTGTATAAAACGTACGAACAGGGAATAGAGAGGCATTGTTGTTCGGCCTATGACGATCAGCTCGCCTACGTTGAGGTGGTACTTTCCGGAATGCCAGCATCCTATCTAAAATCACACACTGGGGCAGAATTATGCCGGCATTGTTTGGTTCAGTGTAAAAAAGCAAAGGTGCTGTAATGATGGCTCTTCTTAGCAGCAATGTTGCGGGATCTCTGTGTAAAAAGGGCTTCGTTGTTCCTGCCCATTTTCAGCCCTTGATGGCATGTGATTGTAGATCCCAACATGTCGCAGTGTATTTCAAATCAGTAAATCCTATTGCCCTGCATTAGTCACATCTGTCAAATGCACTCTCCACTGATAGATGTTTCCACCATCTGTGTTGTCTTCATGAAGTTGTGTTTCCTAAACACAAGTTATGGTACTGTGTACTTTTGGCAGAAACAAACATGACTTGAGGTCATGTCCAAAGAGGCTCCGACTTTCTCCTAACTTTCTTGTCACGCTCCACTATTGGAAAAGTAAAAATCCCTCAGAAATATTGTACCTTAAAATAAAAAAATAGCCAGAGGGGGTCTTACTCTTGTCCTTGTCATGACTCCTCCTCTGTTGCTGCAGGAGACTGCCACAGGCCTTCAGTACTGTCTTCAGAGCACGCAAACCCCAGTCATAGTGCTGCTGGGGAGTCAGCAGCTCCCTGGACAGACAAATGAAGGCACATTTTCAAATATACACACACACACTCTGAATTGACTGTAGTGCTGGGTGTCCTGCTAATGGGTGGGAGGTAGAGGATAACTTATCCACAAAATCAATACATTGCAATAGACTGTAGTGGCAGTATAGGTAATTTAAAATAAATTCAACACCCACACCGTGATTCAGTTTGGAACACAAAAAAAAAACACTTGAAAGACCAGATTGGTGACACAGGTCACATACTGTATAATAAGTAGTCTGGTGATAAGTTTACAGACAATGTAATAAATCTCATATTCCTACTCCCTCCAACCTCAACCCTAAACCAAACCGAAAAAAGACTTAACTATACAATTTCTACCTGGCCAGGTTGAAGATTGCAACCAGTTTGCGGCCCAGTATTTCTCCATTTTTGAAGCCCTCAGAGTAGAGGATGACCTCAGCAATGAGCTCATTATCTGGCCTGCTCATGGCCACAGGCCTGAACAGCTGCTTTAGGTTGTCTGGGAGCTTCTGTCTGCCTCCGTAGCCTTTTCCTGCGGGGTTCAATGTGATGAACACCCCAGAGTTTGGGTCCAATTCCACCTGGAGGAGAACAAGGAAAAGTTATTCTCATTAATAATGTGTTTCATACTAGCATGAATATAGCTTGAACGATTGCTTAATGACCTGACCAACTCTTCCACAATTGATGAATAAATAACTGATGGATTCATTGATTTGACAGAAAGGCAAAGACTGGTAAAAGAAAACTTGCATTGTGTGTGTCTTTAAGTATGTGTGTATATACAAACCGGTGAATTAAACAGAGAGATATAATTGAGAAAGAAGTGGAAAAAAACAGAATGTGGCCTTGAGAGTTAGTGAGTAATTGTTTTTTGGCATCAGTATTTGGAAACATTAATGTTTGTGTCTGCATTCTTATTTTCTGACCTCCTTCCCCAGCAGATCACATGTGTTCTTGTGGTGTTTAAGGGAGTCTTGAATAGCCTGAATCTGCATGGAAACTGCAGACAACACTGCCTCTTCTAAGCGGTTAAATTCGTCAAAGCAGCCCCATGCTCCACACTTCACCAAGCCCACAAAGATTCTTCCCATTGACTTCACATCGATACCCTGTAAAACAGAGAGGTGCAAACCAGAAAAAAATCTTCTGATTTGTTCTCATTGGCAGTGGTTCTCAATTTCCAGTCTTGTTTTGTGTGTGCTTGTGCGTGTGTGTGTGTTGAATGATCAGAAATAATACCTGTATATGTTCATTGAACGTGTGCTGCTCTCTAAATAATGATGACTAATATAAAGTTCTGGCTGACACATTAAATCTGTCACATACTTTCTAGGAGCATATTTATACCTCATCACAGTTGAACACCAGCACTTGGCGTCCGAACAGCCCCCCCAGAGCTTTGACAGACTCCGTCTTGCCTGTGCCAGCGGGCCCATAGGGGTTCCCCCCAAGCCCCATCTTCATGGCCTGGGTCAGAGTCAGGTAGCACTTATCAGTCAGCGGAGTGTGCACCAGCTTAGCCGCATTCCCCTGAGAAACAGGAAAGGTAGGGTGGAGAAGTAAGTGAGTGATAAGGAGAGAAAAAAACAGACAGAAACACAGTGAGATGACCAGACAGAAGTAAAGATATGGGGAGTGATGAAAGGGCAGAGGGGCACAAGAGAGGGGGAAAGAAGCCAGCAGAGGATAAAGGCCAACAGACACATGATGGATTAAGAGAGGATGGAATGAAAAACAAATGAAAATGAGTGAGACTAGCTTGTATTGCAAAGTGGAAATAAAGCAAGGCGTCTTCAGTGCTCCTCATCTCTGCATAAACAGTGCCCCCAAAAGGCAAAAAATAAGAAGTTCAAGTATATTCCTGGAACATAAAAATAGACCCTGATGGAATAACAAGATGGCAATTTCTCACAGCATTCAAGAATCATTCCTGTACCATTAAAATTCTCTACTGAAATTTTAGGGATTGTGGTGGCATCAGTGGAGGTGCTTGAATAGGCACATAACCTGTATATTCAAGCTCTACAGTCTCCCTGTTTACAGTACCACACCGATGCCCAGATATGCAGCTAATCGATCAAGGACTATAACTCAATTGTTGTTGTGGATTGGGTGAAGTAAAGCATGAACGAATATGTATATGTGCCTGTTACTACACTGAGTGATACTACAAGTGGTTATGGTAAGTATGCACTATGTTTATTTATCAGAGTTTGGCAAAATAGACTGTGCTTTCCTGAGCACTTCTGATATGTCTTGTTGAAGAATTAGAGTAAGAAAATATAAATTGCATGCACTGTATTTGATTAAATAGAAAACATTACAGGAAGCGGAAATGTGAATCATGAACGTGAGTCAACTAATTAGTAAGTCAGTCTACAAAGAATTAACTGATCCAATTTGGGCGATGAATTAATCGTTTGTCATTTATCGATGAATTCTAATTAGACAAATGAGTTGCCTCAAAAATTAGTCGAAAATGTTTGCTGTTTCTACATCTGTGTGTTTTTGTAGTGTTAATTTGGTCAATTACAAAAGCAGAGTACATCCAGCCTATAACTACATGCACAACACACCTGGTATTCATATGTATAGCTGAATTGTGCATCCACCATGTGTATGAGGCAGCATTTGTCTGTTCCCATGTAGAAGCGAAGCTGCTTCTTCCAGGCCCAGGCATCAGGGCTGGTAACTCCTGCTTGGTTAAGTTGCTTCACCACACTGATGTTGTGAATAATATCCAGGATCAAGGCCTTCAGCTTCAGCTGCAGGACACTGGACTCTGTTCAGAAAGACGTGCATAATTATCAGGATGGCAGAATTATCTCTGTAATGTAAATTTCTCTGTCTCCCTTTTCTTGATCAATTACATTGCATATGTAAGATTCTTAGTAACATTTCCTTTACAAACTTGTAAACTAATTACTACTTTATTTAGTGTTCTGGCCTTAATATTAACCCCAGGTCATTAGATAACCCCACCAGGCTCTCTTTTTGCTGCTTTGTGAATAGATGGTAGGCTTTTATTGTAAGCAGACAGAATGGCAATAGCTTTTATGTTACCATAAAACAGATGCTTTTGTCAGCTCTAAGGAAAGCTGTTTAAGGTAAAAATACAGAGTTGCATCGACTGGTGAGAAGAATAAATGGGACCACTGACTGTGTAAACAAACCCAACATCTCAGGTGAATTTTTGTTTTCTAAATTCTAACAATTTAGAAAGGGATATTTTTTCAGACATGAACACAGCCACACCGATATCCAGGAAGGTCAATATCAACAACAAATAACGGCTTACATCTCATGAATGACTGCAATAAATGCAGAAATATGCACTTTGTAAATGGTTTGATTGTTGCTAACAAACCTGTCTGACAGCCCTAATTATTTAGTACCCTCTGTAGTTTGAGAAGAGAGGGTTTCACAGCTAAGCAAAATGAAAAAGACAAAGAAAATAGAAAGAAATAAAAAAAATATAGTAAGAATAATACATTATGTTTTCTTTTTTAATGAAAAATGCTCAGTTAAAGTGCATATCTTTACAACATATAATATATATTTCAGGGATCCTAGCTAAATATCTTCATATATGCATAAAAATATGCATATATAGAAATTACTAGTCTAATGCCCGCTATATAATCAACTGAATTTCTCCAGCAAAAACCCGCAATAATAGTAGGGAAGGTCATGAGGGAGTACTTTTCATACAGAAATTTTATGCTTAGATCTTTCAATCATAAATCTTCTCTGAGGATCACTTTATCTCTGAAGATGGGTTTTCATATTGAAAATTATAGTGGGTCCAATTGTCATGTGCTTGGTTAAATGCTTGGAATGCTGTGTGTGTGTGTAGGAATGCATAAGTCATGTCAACCTAGCCCCAGAAGTGTAAAAAAAGACCTTGCCAAATGTACACCATCCTGTCTCGTCTCTGTGCCAAAGGGGAGAAAGCTCCCACTCCCTGCCTGGGTTTATGGCCCATTTATGTAGACTGGGTAATTAGATTATCCTTCTTGCCATTACTTTAGCTGCTTTAATCAGTACTCTACTCTTCAGCCTACCTGGTTGTTTAAAGTGGCCCAGTAATTTAATGAGATGTTATCATGGAAAGAGTGCTATTTCAAGTGTGGTTGGACAGTCACAGAATGAAGCATATTATCTGCAAATTTAATAGCCTCCATCACAAATATGCTGAAATATCTGGTATTCTACATTTACAATACAATCCAATTAATACAATTATGTCAAAACATCAAAAATCAAAGTAACTGATGAAGACAATGTGGCTCCAGTAACACTTTGTGCAAGTGAAACAAGCATTGCTTTCATAGATACATTTTTATATGACATAGAAATATGGAATTTGGCAGCAATGTCCCGTGAAATGATGCTACCACCGGGGTTATGAAGGAGCTTTTCATCTCATGCATGAATAAGAAACCTTCATTTAAATTTTAAAGTCCTTTTTACAAATTCAAGTTCTGTGAAATAACTCCTCTGTCATGCTTTATGTAGCCATATATTCAGGCCCAAGTCATTAAATTAGCCTGCCAGCTACTGCATCTGCAGCTTTAAAGGGTACTGGCTCTCTGCAGCCTCTTGTGTCTGACTGGCTATCAAGAGATTCACAGAAGAGCAGTCATTCGGCATTAATCTCTCAGTCCTAACTAACAACCCAAGATTTTAAACAGCGCTCAGTCAAACAACACAAGAGGGAGTCTGATAGTGGAACAAAAAGCAAGTGTTAAGCAGCATCTGTTTACAAGGGCAGCACAGCAATCTGGAGAGGTTACTATTATCAGGAATGTGATCAGCAACCAAAAGAAGCAGGAATAAAAAGGAACAGTGCCACAGAAATAAATAAGGGTAAAAAAAAGAAACATCATTTAGCATGCTACAAATATGTCTGTTAGAAAAATATTGCCTACTGGTTGTGTTCAGACTGAACATGAAGCACATTTTAGGGGCGGTGTGGTCATATACAAAGTCAATGAAAAGATGGGGGCTGACACAAACGTGCAAATAGAGGTGAAGGCAGATCCACACAAGTTCCAAATGTTTCAACTTGAAAAAAAACAAACAACAACTGATAATATGAAGCTGTATGACTCCACTTTATGAACGCACAGAGATAAGAGGAAAAAGGAGACAGGTCTAGAGAATATAACAGGAAAAAATGAAGATCCTAATAAGTTTTGACACTCCATACACACAGTTAGTGTGTATGTTGCTGGTTAGCTAACAGCTACAGCTAACTTCTTTAAAGTCAGTGCATTGGCTGTTTGTAGCAAATAATCGCAAAATACTTCAGGGGTCATATTCAAGCAAAGTAAGGCATAAGTGGGAATGGAGCTTTGACCAACCATGTCATGTTTGAAAATTGCATTTTAACTTTAGTATTTTGTTTCGTGCTGGAATGAAGAGACAGTGGCTAAGCTTCTCTGTCTAGTAGCATTTGTTCAACGTATCCTAAAGGAATTCATTTAAAAGTCACATTGGCATTTGGCAAGAAGTTATACCAGTCTGAAAGGACACATATAAATTCACTAATGCATGTACACAAACAGAGAGAGAACTACCTGTGTTAGCTTGATCATCAGAGCTGGTGTCCACTGTAGTGTAGTGTTCTAATTTGGCACTGAGCTCCAGCTCCAGCTGCTGCAAACTTTTCTCTTTTAGAGCTCTTTCCACATCTTCAGTAAACTGGATTTGCTCAGCCAGACACAAAATCTAAACCAAAAAATGAGAAAGTTCGGACACTTCAGACTAATTAAGAAGATGTTCTTACAGGAAAAGTCTGTTATTTCACATATTGGATCTGCCATTGAAAAAACATTCTGCTACCTCAAAAGCCTTTGGGAATATTCAGAAAAAACAGATATTGTATCTTTAAATACAAATGGATTGCATAATAAGTGTGTGTGTGTACCTGTGATGGAAAGCGTGACGGGTCCACCTCCCCTTTCCTTCCGGCTGACAAACATTCATACAGCAGGTGTTTCAGAGTCTCCTTCATTTCGATAGACAGCTCACTTAGCCACACCTAGAAAGAAGCAAAACAGTTCACGCACAGACACAAACAGATATACAAATAAGAACATTCATAGATTAGGTAATATGGAATACATTTTTGTAGCGATCAATCCTTAAGAAATTAATGCAATATACCCTGCATTGAAACAAATACATGCATTCAAAGTTTCAAATACACTGTACATCCAACACAGAACATACAGTATGACAGTCACACAAATCTCTGCACATCCGCTTTACCTCCACGAGGCTGGAGATGCGTATGAGGTTTCTGAGTAACACAATTTCTCCCTCCAAAGAACACATGGCGACAATGTGTTGACACTGCTCATCAAACACAACACTGTGGATGCCTGCACAGATAATACACATGCAGATTAACTTCACGATCCCACAGAATATGCCTTGATACAAGGGACAGAAGGAAGAGAGGAGAAGAGAAAAAAAGAGAGGTTTCTGACCTGCAAAGAGCTTCTTGAGGTGTGACTGGATGACAGTTGGGTTGGTTGCCTGACCAAGAATCTCTAACAGATCATCATCGCCAATGAAATAGAACCGTGGGAAGGCAGAGCGCTTCTCCTGGAACGACCATCAACAATTAAAAAAATAAAAAAGTTGTGATACTTACCCATGTTATACATATGTAATCTTTGCACACAGAAATGCACGTGTGTGTACCTCCAGGAACTCATTGAGTGACTTTTGGCAGCGCTGCAGCTGATCCAGTATGGTGACCAGGGAGTTTTTGATGCCAGCTCTTGAGCTCAGAGAAACAACTCTGTTGTCTCTCTGAATGTCTGACATTATAGACCTGTTACACATATGTAGAAATTGTTTTGTTACTGAATGTGCATAAAACACATTCTGTCTGTAATGCAAATTCTATTTGTTCATTAGTCCCAGCAAAAGACACACCATCCTAGTGTTATACTGAATATCAGCCATATTAAACTTAAACAAAAAATGAATTGTACATCAAAATATATGTGCTGTGCAGCTAGACAAACTTTACCACGAGTACAGGATATAGGTAGAGAATTTTACAGTGGCTATGGAATGAAACAATGGCAGAGGTTTAAATGCCAACTTTAAGCTTAAATTCCAGGTATTCATATTCACATCCGATGTATAGTGCTTCGTTTCAGACTGTGACGTGATACACTACCTGAAGTCTTCATCAACCCGTTTGAAGCGGGCCTCCTCCCGGGGCAAGGCCCCTCGTCCAAATATAGGCTCCAGATAAACCCAACGCCTCTGGATGGCATTCAAACTCAAAAGGTACTCGTCTAAGTCCGACAGACGAACCTCCCACAGACTGACCTGGATATTCACATTAACATTGGTTAGTGATGCTTCATTAACAATTCACTTGATTAGGAGAACACATCTTGTATCTTTAATAAACAGGAGAGATTTACTTTTGCAAAAAAATTCAAATGAATAACTTAAGATTCTAAAATGTATTCATAGATTCAAGCCTTAGACCTGACCTTGTCTTGGAAGCTGTGGTAGTAGGGAGAGTCCTTCAGAGACTGCAGCAGACAGCGGTTATCTCCCACCTGGATGGACACCGAGTGGTGATAAAGCAAATGTTTGCTAATCCTTAAGATTTCATTTAACGGAGCCAGTAGATGTGCCTAAATTTTCCTGAAGATGTTTTCATCCTTTCCAAGTCTATCTACGAAGTAGTCACTAGAATTAGCTTATTAATTGACCTGCCTGAAATAATGATTATGAAAAATAATGAAACAAAGAGAAAATCCAACCATGTAAACAGTGACAACAACAGCTGAAGGAGCCTTTCCAAATGATTCGATGTTTTTAAAAGCATTGCTTTGCATGCGCACTTCACTTTTGTATACTATCTAATTAAACAGCATTATGCGGAGTCAAAGCCCAGCATTTTCGCTCACACCTTTATCTCACACCAGGAAAGGTAAAGAGTTAAAGTCAACTTTATATATTGTTTATATATAAATACATTAAAAAACAGGTAAGAGGAAAGATTAGAGTAGGAAAATTACTTTTATTTTCAATTCGTTGGGTCTTTATTGGCATGGGAAACATACGTTAATGTTTCCAAAGCATGTATGAAATAAAAACATACACATAGACAGAAGAAATGTGCTATTAAAATATATACAGGTAAGTATACAGTTCATCATTCAGTAATCAGGCTGTCATCTGTATCTGTATTTTCTGTATCACTGCCTGTTTTACATTTTACCAAATCAGACCATGTTGATACTCTCACACCCACAGGGGTAGAAAACGTAACACTATATTCAGGGACAAAGGCACATTTTAGAAGCTTTCAGTAGAATCTTAAAATCTAAAACTCAAAAGATAGCCAGTGTAAAGATAGGAACATCTGCATGACATGTTCCCTCACTCCCTCATCCATGAAAACTAAAATTGAGGATTGATCAGTGTCACCTGCCAACAGTAAAAATTCAATTTTTTTCCTATGAGGAGAAAATCTGTTAAGTCAGCTAGAAAAAAGAATATTGAAGAAGTCACAACGCGGGTCACACTGTCCCAGTATATAATGTACGTCAGTTAATATCTAGCGGGCCAGCCCGGATTCGGTAATCAAGAAATCAAGAAAAGATTAATTAACTACAGTAGAACAAATATAATGCAGGATCAGGCTGAATAGGGAAGAGATGATTTCTTATTACAGAGGGCTATGTTCAGGAAGGCAATCATGTGACCTGTTACCACAAATGACAGGGAGAAACTTGTGTTTGGTGTAAAAAAACTAAAAAATAGTGTCTGAAAGTTACTCAAAACAGAAGGTAGATGCTGAGGAATCCCTTGGTTGCTGGCATGGCAGTCAGGCTGAGACTGTACGGATGTAGAATTAATAATAACCAGTAATACACCCTTTTCATTAGGGTGGATGCCATGTGCTTTGTACAAGTCGTTTATGGTCAAAGTATGGCCAATAAAATTATAACCAGTTACAATAAACTGTAATTAACTTTACTGATTAAGGTTTAGCGAACCAGACTAAACCTGATTCAGTGTGACATTATGCACCACGGGTGTTGAGTGTATATACAGTTCACATGTGTTTGATTCAGTGTGCCCGTGTGTCTACCTGGTTGACTATGTCCTTCCAGTCCTTGATGAGGGTGAGAGTGCGCCTGCTGCTGTCTGTATACTCGGTGAGGTTAAAGGTAGCTGCAGCTCCCCACAAATCCAGCTCCCTCAATGCTTCTCTGATTGTCACTTCTGCCTGAGCACGACTATTCAGGTCCTAAATGCAAGCACACACACAGCTAGATCATTTCCGTTCACTCACCACTTTATATACATTTCATAAAACTAGTACAAGGCACCCTATAAGTTTCCACCTGTATTACTCCTCTGGGGTAGTGGGCAAGAACTTTGACCTCTGCACTACCCGTGTGACCTGTTTAGTTACAGTACATTTTCAATAAACCATTACAAACTGTGAAGGTTCAGATGTGGCTTGCCAGGAATATGATGTTAGGCACTGAAAATGTAATCGTGGCTGATATGAAACTTCACTGTACAAATATCTTTACCAAAATTATCTCAATATACATATTGTTACTGAATGTAACACTGTGGATAAGTTAAATCATTCCATAATAGCCTAAACACTATAGTAAAAAAAAGTTTTTGCATTGTAAAGTATATTTTTAAAAGCAATATCTAAGATTAAAATGGAAAAAAAGGTTGGCTGACCACAAAACCGAAAACCCCAAGCAAAAAGATGCAATTAATTAATTACAAATTAATTTGTAATTAGGATTTGTTCAAAAACACAAAACATGTGTATGTTTAATCTACCTACCAAGATCTTAATTATATATATAAATTATATACTGTACGTGAATATGCCTGTAAACCTCTGGTCGCAGAAGTGCAATTTCTTACATGTTACTGCCCCCTAGTGTCCCTAGTCACTTACTGTGGTAATGTTGGTACCCATAACAATTCATATTTTTTAAAACAACCAAACAAAATCTGAACAAGTTAAAGATGTGTGTGTCCCTATAGAAGTGTGTTCTTCTACATGAGTATGTAAGTACGTACCTTGAGCTCCAAGGCCTTTTCTATAATGGTATTTGCTACACCTAGGAGGTCATTAAAGGTGAGTCTCTCTAAAGTTGTCCCTCTTGGAAGGCCAAGCAAACGGAACATGTCCAACCAGTGGTCCTGGGATAGGTGCTCCCCACGCACATACTTTAGCACTGGGACCATGTTCTAGACATGTAGAAGGAAAAGTGTGAAAATAAAAGTACAAAAAAATATCAAAAACTATCCAAAGATAAGATCCATGATCAAATCAATTCTCGCTTCAAAGATAATACTTTAACCACTACCGTTCACCTATAGTTTTTCCAACACTGCTGCTCTCTTTTTGTTTTGTACAGTTGAAATATTTATATATTCAGAACCACCTGCAGTAGTTATTATTGTGCCCAGAGGAAAAGCCCTTTTGATTTTAGTGATCATGTTCTAGTGCCACAAAACTCTTGCACAAAATATATTCCATAAAGCTGATTGCCATGAGGGTTTTCTGAACAACCATATGCTCCCCAAATGAAGAACACCTGTGAATTAGGTGATTCCATGACTAACCTAACATGTTAACACCCTCGCAGACACTAAGAACAACTTAATTGTCAGTATGTTGTCCAAAACTTTCCATTGTTGAGTGTAATAAATATTGTTGCCTCTAAGCCCAGCTTGAGGGTGTTGTAGCCTTGTTCCTCTATAAAAAATATACTCAAACTAAAAAGGAGACAATGACATGTTATTCTATCAACTGTACTACCTTGTATTTGTCCACTTCTCCTTGCAGTTTAACAGACATGGCAGTAGGCTGCTCCAGCTTCCTAAGTCTGTCTTGCCATGTAAACAGAAACTCCTCAAACACATATATCTTACTCCTGTAAAATAAAAGAAAAAAGAAACATACTTATTAACAGTCAATAGGACACAGAGTAGTGACAAAAAGGCAACAGTTGCAAATTAAGGAGATTGAGATCCATCAATAGCAGGCCTAAACATAACCCCCTACCTGAATGTGATCCAGTCCTCCTGGGCCTTTTCTGTGAAGCCATGCTGCCACTCCTCATACAAACCCCATATCTGGCTGAACTCCTCCATGTCTCTTTTTGTCTCTTCTGCCAAAGAGAACTCTGGAGCATCCAGGTCAAAATAGGCACAGTCCTCACTGAGGAGAGAGGAGCGAGAGAGAGGAGATTGCCACTTCAACGAACAGTGCTGTCAGGTGCAGGAGAGGCACTCATCATTGAATTAGGATGTTATTACTGAAGAGCAAGGCTGTAGTCACACCAAAAGAAGCATTGTGGCGAAAACGCCAGTCCTCTTATTCTTCTGAATGGAGGTAGTGTGTTTAGGCTGTGGCGTTGGGGACTGCAGGTGATGTCGAAAAAAAAACGCAATGATGACATTTTGGAGAAACGCAGCCTGACATCACGTAAGCCAGCAATCAGACCGGACAAACTGCTCCAAAGTCAGCCTGAAATATTGCTGAAACCGGGCAATATCTAGGCTGGGAGTTCATGGACCAAACCAGCTGTGTCCTCTCTTGGTTTATTTTATGCACCCAGCTTTGAAGTCTGCGTCTGGCTTGAAGTCTGTACTGCAAAATGGCAGTACAGACTTCTGGCTGATGGTTTCACAGCGGTTACTTTCTAAAGCACAAATAAACACCCACACACCACCACACAACCCTGCGCTAATCACTATAATGCCTGATTTGGCGTGAATACACCCTAAAACCGATACTTTTTTTTTATTTGACTGTGTCGAGACATGACAAAAAGGTACTAAAACTTGATCTTGTATGTAGAACATGAGACTTCAAAAGGAGGCCTTTAAAGAACTTCTAGTCTGGGGCGGCTTCTCTGCAAGGTACCCTGTAATGTAACTGGGAGGAGGCCATGAATAATATAGTATTTCTCGTGTGTAGATAAAAATGCAACTGCAATAATACTGAGTAGCTTCAAATGCTAAAAATTTTTATAAATAAAAGTAAGCAGTAAAACATTGCTTTTTCCTGTTGAGTGACAAACTTTTATAGTGTATCTGAAATATTAGTCAACCTCGTGGCTACAGTCTAAATGGCTGTAATTTTATCACATCAGATTTAGTAAAGTTACTAACAATCCCATCAGCAGAAAAAGGATTTAATTAAGATATTCTTTGGCCAAAACATAACCATATTTTATCTAACCACAGCATTTTCTAAAAAAGGATGAAGGGAATAAAAATCCTTAGCAGCTGTCCTGACTCTCTCAGTAAAGGAAAAACTATAAAATCAGCATATTAAGAAGAACTTACAGCAGTTTACTGCGCACAAGTTCTAACTCTTGGAACTCTTGCTGCTTGTCCCTGATGGTCTGGAGGCAAGCAAGAAGGGCAGCATGGTCACTAGTCTCAAGCATCTCATCTTTAGGCTTCAGCTGGTCCCAGCGGGCCTTAAACCGCTCCAGATCCGCCCTATAGGCGGCGATACGACCAGCGGCAATACTTCGCATCACCTCCACCTGAGGGCAGAACAGGGCAAGAAAAAGCAAGTAGCACAAGAAGACAGCCAGAGACAGAAAGGTAGGGTTATTGGGGTAATGAAAAGAAAGATAAAAGAAGAAAAGAAGTGTTGAAACACAGATGAGTTTGAGAGTTCATATCACCTGTTCTTTGATCATGAGCTGGTGGCTCTCCATGACCAGCTCCAGTTTGTCCCACTTGGCCCTCAGTGAGGACAGCGAGTCCAGGCCGGCCCCAGCCACTGCTCGCAGCAAACGGTTCTTCTCCTCAGCACACTGGAACTGAGGGAGGATCTATACACATACATACGCTGTAGTTAGTCACTTTGGCCCATCCAACATAGAATTACAAGACAATGTTATATACTCCCTGGCCACTTTATTAGGTACACAATGTTCCTTTATAAAGCTTACAATAATCAGTTTTTGTATAAACGTTCCAACAGGTATTAAGTCAACTGTATGTTAATTACTGAGGTTGTAGTTAGCGGTCGTGTTTCTAACAGTCTTCCCCCATCATGTTAATGTAAATGGGGTGGGCAAAAACATTAGAAACACCTCTCAATATAATGCAGTCCAGTTTAACACCGCTGCAAACTACTACCTCAATAATATACATTTAGTATAGTTAGATTAATACATCTCTGATAGTGTCAAAACTGAACATTATTATCTTTGTAAAGGTAGACTTATGGCTGTGCTGTTGTATTGGATTGCATTCAATTTTACAGGTGTGGGTAATAAAGTGGCCACTGAGTGTATATCAAACATCAGAAAAATAACAAGACATATAGCATGAATGCCCATATACTTATGGATCCATGCATGTCATTTTATTTACAAAAGTGGCTAACGTGATTTACATGTTGATATGAAAAGACGCAATCACTGGAAAAGTCAAAAACAAAACCAATTGCACAACAATGTCAAAGACTTTATTTTAAATGTCTAACAGGTAGTAAAAAGATTAACCTTTATTTCTAAAATCAGCATGGGGCCCAGGAATGAGGGAGTAGGAGAAACCTATTTGCACAAACCTCAAGCTGTAATACTATCATTTCCTAACAGTTCCTTGCCAGAGTTTAGTAGTTAATTTGTCTTACTTCAGGCTTGCGGGCTAGTATCTGACTATATTTGCCACTGGCCGCACCAATCTCCTCCATGCTCTCTGGTCGAGTAGACAAGGCCTCCGTTGACTCTGAAACAAAACTGTCTATGGCCTGTGTGTGGCCTGAAAGCAAGAGAGAAGATGAGACACACAAAGGAAAGAAAGCAGAAAAGGAAAGAGAAAACAAGAGCAACGGGCAAAAAGAAAAAACAAAACAAAACTTAAAGAAACAAGAACAGAGAAAGTAAAGGAAATGAGGAAAAATGTCGCTTTCGATTAGAGTAAATTACACTGATAATTTTGTATAAAAATGCAATTTTGATGTTGTAAAGGAGTGAAAATAAAGTGGGAGTTCAGTCAGCATATACAGACATGCATACTGTATATCTGTATGTATCACACACACACACAAAAAGTAAAAACACAATCGAGTTGTCTGTCTTTACCTTGTATGGACCTTCTGAGTGTTAAGAGTAGCATGTCAAACAGCCTCTGGATCAGGTCATCGATGATGGCTTTTACTGGCTCACAGTTGACTATAATACAGTCTACCTTCTCCTGACTGACAGAGGAAGACGGAAAGGATCAGTGGCTGTAACTAGTTTGTAATTGTGTTGTCAATTATAAACTACAAATGTGCTGGGTATTTTCTTAATAGCTGAACAAAGAATCTTTCAGAATCGAGATTAAAAAGGAGGGGCCTTATTAGTTTGCTAAAAAGAACAGGGATGTGAAAAGGATAATAAACCATTGGAAATGATCAGTGAGCTTCGGATTTCAAAGAAACGTGTAATTTCGCGTGTGATGTCTTGTCTTCAGTGTTAGGATTAAACAAACCCTCCCATGCTGTTTCCACAGACCAAGCTTGTGCTGATGACAAAATGTGACCAGGCTTTATTAATCAATCACTTAACAAGTGATGTGCCTTCAGATATCAAAATAGATGATAGTATGATGATAGGTTAAATCTTAGGCTTCCTGATATTGTGGTTTTTACCCACTCTTTTGCAATAAATATGTATTTTATAAAAGTATATTATAAAAGTTTAAAAACGTGTTACATGTTGTTTGTGTTTGGTTGTACATGTACTTGTGTTTATTATGAGTGATATGTACCTGGGCAGACGTTCTGACTCCTTTCCCTGGGCTTTCAGGGCCTTGAAGTTTCTCTCCCAGTCTTGCATGCAGTTCAGATGCTTCTCCACTAACTTCTCTAAATCAACCTGGCCCAACACCACCCACTCCTAAAACATACGCACACGCACAACATCACAGTGGTTGGGTGCAGTGCACATTTCCCAATTTTAAATGTGTCTGTGTAAAAGGTGACAGAAGCCACACGTAACAAGAGATGACTAAATAAAAACAGAACTAAAGGGGGGATAAAAGAGAAGTTTGGTGTTGGCTGAGGGCTTCCCCCTACGATTTTGATATGCATGGCTGCAAACAAAAGGGAAATTAATAATATACTGTGCTCACTGTTCAATCAGGGTAGTTTAAAGGGGAAAATGCTGACAATGAAAACAAAAGAGCTTCAGTACGTGAATAGAGAGGCATGACTAATTCAAGTTGCACTCTTTCAAAGAAAACAGCACAGTAATGGCTCATGGCAATGCTTCAGTGAGCAAAGGGTAAAAAAAGGCTAATCAATACAAGCCAGCCAACAAAGTGTTATACAAAACAAATCCTTAACTACCAGAAGAAACTTTTGATCAGTTTGTATTCGACAACTATTAGGTACTCTCACATTTGACCTCTGAGGTCAAGCTTAAACCACTGTTAATGTCAAAATCATCTGTTGTTCAGGCACCTTGAACTTGAGTTGTATAGCCTGCAGACGGCTAAAGAGGTCCTCTGCCTTGCTGAAGATGGTGAGGAACCCAGAGGCATTTCTGTCAATCATGACGCTGAAGATATGCTCCTCCCCCTGGGCACTGACCCCTTTGAACTGGTTTGGGATTGAGATGAACCTCTTCATCTCCCTGAAATAGCGAGCTCGCACCTCCTCAAATGGAGGACGGAACTGCAAACGGCCCTGCCTATTCACAAAAAGCAAAGGAAAAATTTAAAATTTGACATTTATTCTTTATTCCACATGAATGAAGGATGTCTAGAGACAGAAACAATAATGAGAGAGAAAGAAAGATAAAAATATACAGGCAAAGAGAGAAATGGTGACATCGCCAAGTGTGAGAATTAGGAGGTGGGGAAAGAAAGTAAGAAGTCGCTGCTAGTGGTTCAAGATACAAAAATAGTTGCAAGGCAGAGAAAGAATGAGAGTAGACACAAAGAATGAGACAGAAAGTTGGACAACTGAAAGTGTGTGTTCTGACTTGAAAGTGAGGTCTATGTGTATTTCCGGCAGGTTTTTGTTCAGCGCTTCCAATCCCGTCTGGTATTGGTGTTCGAGAGCCTTGTATAGCTGATGGTTCCAGTGCTGACGCCATGCCCTCATGTCATCAGACCTGAAGCCCTATACACACACACATACATGCATTAGCTTTCCAGGGAAGATAATTAAGATTTGTTGTATGTCCACTGAAAAGGTTAGTAATGAGCACTAAAATCCTTTTTGAATAATGCTTATTGACAATGGTAATCACCCTGACTGCAGAGATGTTTCTCCAGTTGTTTATAGTCATGAAATCATTTATTCAGTAAAAATGTGTTGATAAAAATTACATAAAGGCCAGCAGCAAAGACATATACTTCTAACTGTAATCAATACCTGAGCCTCTAGAGTGGCAAAGCCAGTACGGAGGTCCTGAAGGCCATCTTTCCACCGCTGCTGATGTCTCAGTAGGTCCACATTCATCAGTGTCACCACCTGATAAATGTACCCAGAGGTGTGCAAACAAATACACACAAGAGCAAGAATTTGGTTACTAATCTCAGATTATGGTTCTAAAAAAATGTGCTTGCAACAAATAATTCAAATTAGTACTGCCTCTGTATTCAATCATTTGGTAAAATATCTGAGATTCAAATATAAAAGCATGCTAAAACCTTGTCAGTAAAGTCAGTGTGCCATTTGCGTAATTTTCTGTTCTCTGTCGAGAGTTTCTCAGCCGCAGACTGCAGCTTGGTAATGTAGACTTCTAATTCTTTGGGGTTGTCCCATGTGATCTGCAGTTTACCACCTGATTCCTTTGACTGAGAACGAGAATTCTGACAAAGAAAAGCAGAAAGATTATCTCCAGTCCAAGATACAAAATCAATGTCAGGCACAATGTATACTGTAGGTGACAAGTAAGTTTCTTGTTAAAAATATGTTTATGTGTTCAGGGACTATAGTTCCTATAAAATTCTATGAGCTATAAAAAAGTAAAAGTATAGAAAAGAATAATACATTGATAATCTTTTTTATTTGTATGATTTATGCTCACAATAAACATTGCACGAACTTGCACTGGCAAGTCATCTCCTTCCAATTCCCTTTTAATATTAGACTTTTTTTTGTTTCTTTTAAATACATTTTTAAAACATTTAACATACAAGGAATAGAAATTAAAAACAATCATTTCAAGCTATGTGCAGCACCTTGATGACCTGTTCAAAGGCCAGGGCAAGACCAAGCATCATAGGTCTCTGAGAGGGAATCATCTGCTGGTCAATGGTGTTGTAGAAATGGGCCACCTACAACACAGTGACACTTTGTTACAGTGTCAGTTTGAGACAAGCTAAAACAGAAATAATGAGACATAAATAAATAAGGAAAGAATCTGTATTTGTGTGTGTGTGTGTGTCTTGACCAACACTCTCACCTGTTTTAGGACAATGGCTTGTCTGTAGAATTTGTCTGCAGTATTAGCAGCCTGTTGTATCTTGGCTGGGATGGGAAAGCCCAAGGCAGAGAGCTGCCTGACCTCCCTGAGCAGACTGACCAGTCTGTCTGAATACTGGATCTTAAGCCTGCCGTCCACATGGTCCAGGTCCATCACACGGTTACTGGCCTGCAGACTACAGAGGGAGGGAAATAGATTGGAGAAATACAGAATGTAAGATCCACTCAAACCAGAACCCATTACAACTTAAGTTCCCTTGAACAATGTGCTAAATGAGGTGATGAACAGCGGTATACATTCACAAATGAAAAGGAGTTTATTGAGGAAATGTATGTATTTTGCTTTCCAAGACACTGTGACATAAATTGAGCTAAATGTTTTCATTGGCAATTAAGATGAAAATTAGTGTTGCCCTAAACTTTTCTTGTATGTCTTGTTAGTTGAGGTGCAGTGTGCAGTGTTTCCAACCTGATCCCTGACTTTGGGTCAGCCAGTCCGGACAGTAGATCTCTTGACCAGTCCTCAAACTGTTCCTGTGCATATGCCCTCAGGACTTCCAGGAGGTCATCGCAAAAGTGCAGGAACCCTTTGAACCCAGACAGGTCAGAAAGCAGTGCCTCAGCTATGAGCACAGAGTCCTCAACCTAAGGTAAGAAAGTGAAAGCAAGCACAGGAATATAAAAGAATAAGAAATCAGAAGATTTTTTTTTTTTCATCGTCATAGAAATTATTTGTAACATCAGCACAAAGCTGTAGCTGTAAAATCAATAGTTTTCATATCATCACTTTCTGTCTTATTATCTAATGAAAGCTCATCCGCTTACATATGGAAATCAATAATAGTCTAGAAAGTCCATGCTGTTTGGTGATCACATACAGTTGTTGTAAGTGCGCACGTGAACATACACAATCACACAGACACACAATCACACGCACACTCACTTACCTTGTGTATGAGCTGTCGGACCCATACAATTTTGTTGACCACCTCAGGGAGGTTCCTGCCAATAAGTGGCCCAGACTTGTCTCCAGGGCCTCCATGGCAACGATTCTCAAAGTCAGCCTTCAGGCCTAAGAAAAGCAATAAAGTAGAGAGGGTCCAAGATGAGGAACAACAATGTGTCACCACTGACTTTCTCTACATCATTTTTACATTTAGCATTCCGCTAACACTTTTATTCCAAGCCACTTACTATGAGTGAGCACGTAGTGCTTCAACAACCTAGGAGAGTGGGTATCTTGAAATATACTTCTATTGTCTGGACCAAGGGTTTATCAAGTCTGACACAGGGCCCGCCCTCTCAGACAAAATTAAGACAACTGTGTCTAACAATATCTATATTGCGTCTGTGTGTTCAGATTTGACTCTGTTACGACTCTGAGAAGGAATGTGAATCTGTCAAATTGTGACATTCAGGCACTAAGGGTTATAAAGTACCTTAACTGCCTCCATGAGCTGTGTGTCAAACGGGCCAAACTAAAATCACTAACTTTCTGTCTCTTTCACCTTAGGCAGTGTCTTTGCCTCACATCTTTCCCTCTGTGTTTACCCTTCAACTCTCCCACGGCGCACCTCCCAGTTTGAAAGCCTCTGGTCTGGTCAAAAATACAGTTAGATAAATGCAGTCCACACAGAAGCTATATTTAAGTACATTAACAGAGAGCATATACTGGGTTTATTCTAATTGCATATATTTAGTTCCCCTGTGTCGACACAATGACTCACTGTCACACTATCTGTGAAACAGAAACCGACATACGGTAAGTGCTTTGAGGCAGAACTGTGTACCCTTGTTGTAATCCAGTATTCTGGCCAGGAGGGTCTCTCTCTCTGACTGCAGCTCTTTGCTGATGGTGGGACGTCTGATCAACTCCTTGTGCTTTTGAAACACCTGCAACAGCTAGACAACAAACAAACACACGCACATGCACACGCACAAGCACAAGCACATACGGTAAGTTCCCGCATCACCACACACCCACACACTATATTTTAAAAGCTGAGCTGAAGTAGTATGTTTCATTACCTGTTGTGGGTTGTCCTGTACATCAGCAATGTAGTTCTTTAGTCTGCCAGCAACCTCCTGCTCTGATGGAGCCATTAGGCGCTCAAACTGAGCCACTGCTGCTCTCCAAAGATGCTACAAAAACATACAACAAACAGTCATACATACTGCTAGTTAAAGAGGGGTGTTTCTTCTGCACTTGTACCATATCGTGCTTGGAGGCACTGAAATTAACAAAGTACAGGCATGAGGAAGGCTCGATCAAGGTAATTCAGAAGTCTCCCGCACGCATGCATACTCACAGTTTCCTACAACTAACCTCAGTGTAGGGGTTGTAATGCAGAGGATTGAGTCCAGAGAAAGGTTCAAACACACGATCTGAAGTCAGAGCCTGCTGCTTTCCTCCTGGTAGCAGACGCAGAAGTTTCTCATGAACCATACGCAGAGTCACCACCTGGTAGAAATAAACCGGGAGAGTGTATTCACATGTTATCTATGCCCACTGTTTTTTAGTTCAGTCTCACAGGACTCAACAACATGACTTACAACTTGTGACTGACTTATTCGACTATAGCACTGATTCTAAGATGCTGTGTTTATGGGTATGTGAGACACACCTAGGCTCTACATTAAAACTGTTAAACAGTGCTAAATGTCCACGTCAAACCATCAATGGAAAAAGCTAACAGGGCAGATGTTAGATATTTCCCACACTTAACAATACATCCCTAAGTGATATAAAATGATACAATTTACTGTAAAGAGGAAAGAGGCGTCTGTACCTATGTGACAGTGGCTACATGTTTCTGGATCAATGTAGCCACTTTCCCAAGTCCGTGGTAGCCTTTCTGAGCTAAAAAAAACTTTGTCAGGTCAAGTAAGGTTTTAATAGCATCATAGATCTTTACCACATTTAAGTAGTAGTATGGAGAGCTGGCAATGAAAAGACCCTCGTCTACAAAAAAACAGTTCCTAGGGGCAGATAGCTTATCAAAGGCAGTGTCCCAATTCAGGGCCTCAGTCCTTCATGGTCTGCATTTACAGACAAAACACGTCATAACGGGTTGATAAGCCTGTCCCATTCCAAATGCTCCTTTGAGCGTTTGTGTAAAGACAAAAGCCTAGGTGAAATCTGTACATATGAACGTTTCATTAATGTCCAATGTGAGTGAGTTACTTTCTGGATCAATAAGGTGCTTAACAAAGAGTACTATAAATGTAACAATGTTGTGTAATAGAAATGTTTTTTAAGGAGACTTGAAAAAAACTTTTTATTCATCCATTCATTGTTTGCTTTTCCTTCCTTGTTCGGGTCTCAAAATAAACATGAAGTGGAAATTCCACTTAAATGTGACATCTCCTTTACAAACAAGCAGACACATGGAAAGGACAACTAAATGGATACTTACACATATGTTTTAAGCACTGAATGTGATGCAACCATTGTATCACAATGTCATGTGACAAGGGAGAAATAATTATGCTCTATTACATAATGTCTACTCTACAAAAAGTGTTCCCTGAGCCTGGATCAGAAACATATCTTACCTCATCCAATCTTTTTGCAAGACAATGAAGGGTTTGCGGGCAGTGCTTGTTTCCCTTCCAGGGGTGGGGAGCATATCTCTTCCACACCTGAGAAAAAAGGAAATTAAATGTGTTTTCAGTGTTTACCACATTTAAAAGAGACAATCTCCTTCGAGCTTATATTTTACAAGATGGAGATGGATTTTCAATCAGATTTTATGTTTAAATGCATTATTTCCAGGTGAATTGAAGTGAGGCATCTAATTGTGAGATAAATGGGAAATGTTTTGATTTTTGGAACCATTTTGTGCATACTCTTCCCACCATCTTAACGCTTCCGTACCTGTCCAGTCAGATGCTCACAGGCTACCACCCACTGTTCACAGATGCTAACGCCCGTTCTCAGGTTCTCTCTCACTGACACAAATGGCTCATCGAAAATGTTAAGACTGCTCAGCTTCTTCTGCACATATCTTCCCAGGGCTCCACCTTGTACATGTAAAGACCATACAATTGGCACATACAGAAGCACCCTCACACATTGAAGCACATACAAACATAGAAAAATTATACATGCACATACTGTTAGTTTAGGATTTCCAAACCACTTGTCACATTTAAGTTGAAGGCAACGGAATGTTTCTTACAGGTTAGAGTCAATGTAGGATGTCATTACCACTGAGTCAAGATTATTAATAAATCACTACAATCTCAAAGATTTCATAATGTAATCATTGACAAGCTATGTTCTCTATAAACAATAGTTACTGTATACTGAGGAGTTCCTAGCGAAAAAAGTTGGTTTCATTTCTCAAATGATGTGCATTTCATCAACCACAGTAGCTGAATGATCTTTGTGACATAGAAGTCTTGACGCACACTGTATATTAAAAACAACATCAGCAAATATTTGTTTTCATATCCTGGTTTTGATTTGTGTAGGTGTGAGAGAGTCCCACCGATAACATCCATGAGTCGAACCATGCGTGTTTCTGGATAAGGCTCAAAATCAGTCTGCCTCCAAACATCATCCAGAATGTCTCTGCTCTGTTCCACCAGATCCACAACATCGGACATAGACAAGCCATCAAGACCACCATACTCCTGGTGGAAACACAAAGAGACACATAGTTTGGTGTGTTAGTTCAGTTAAGGTTTTTGGATTCTCCCAGTTAGTTCACAGCAAATTGAAATATCAGCTTCAAGAACAATTATTACACACTGTTACAACACTGTTCAAAACAGTATGGGACATAATGTTAATGTAAACTTATCTGTGGACTCATTGCTTAGTGCAGTTAAAGACTATAGTTCAAATCTCAATAATTGGAATTCAGTAAGCAACCACTCTGTATATATATAAAAACAAATCATAGTAAATGTAATAACTTTAATTTTCATGTTTTCATGTAGCCAGTCCTGATTCAAGGTTGATTTATTTATCATTTTGCAACATGGGAGTGTAAAACAAGGTTTAGTTACAGTTCCCTTTTTTGCTACTCACAGACACCAAAAAACTATATATACAAAAAAATGATATACAGTGAATAAATAATAAGTCATGGAAATAAAACTATTTTACATGGTTTGCATGTATACCTTATGTATGGGTTTAAATTGCTCAGTGAAATGTGTAGCCCTTTCTCTCACACTGTTCTTCTCCGCAGACTCAGAGAGATCGGCCCAGTACTGGAACTCATCACTGGGAGTCAGGATGCCTGCATAGATTGGAAGGAATATGAGTACAGTGTGTGAAAATCACCATGTATCCTGGTTCTTATCAGATTCAGTTATAAGTTTGTTTATTTTCTAGGCAACCTCCTTTATGAAATGCAAATTAAATTTGTATGCATATGTTAGTCTTAGGAGAGTATACAGTCTTAAGCCAAAGGGTTACAAGTCAGTAATACATTCAAATGCTGTTGTCCATTAAAGTTTAGTTGATAGAGCATGCCACTACAGATTCCAGCAGTAAGGATTAACGTTTCCACGAGTAACACTTACATAAAAATAATACACAACTATAGTAAACACTTTCCTTTTATGCATATTAACAAGATGACCTGACCTTTGTATTTCTTTCCGTAAAAATATATTTATGCATACCAAGGACATCTTCCTCTGTGCGGTCATTCTTGGCAGTGGGTTGTGCCCCAGAATGGCGGACCAAGGAGCCCAGGCCAAGCTCCAGCTCACTCAGCAGGCCTGCCAGCTTAGGATCAAATGCTGAACGCCACCGCTCATCCTTGAGGAATGAGAAAACGAGAGAAACATTTTCAAGTTTAAGACTAAATAGTCTCCAGCCTTTTTTGGGCACCCAAAATCCCCTATCAAAGCTTTAGGGGAAAACACTTTTAGTTATATATCATAATGGCGTTTTCATATTTATTCACAATAATTTGTTTTCAATGTCATTATCTTCGTTTTTAATGTGATGGTCAAGGAGAGTGTTTTTTTCTAACTACAAAATGTAGAAAGTGTGTTCCAAAAAGTAGCTTCAGAAATGCTATATCCTCATATTTTCATTTAATTTGGTTCACAGTGTGGCCTAGCAGAATCTTCCACCGTGGTTGATGTTCCTACCTAAGCCTACAGTCGAGGAGACAGGGATAGGCTCACCTTCAGCAGTACAGGTGCAAAGACTTGTCTTACAGCCTGGTAGAGGGTGTTGATGGGAGATTCCAGCATGGACGACACAAGGAGGCTCTGGTGAAGGTTGTCTTCTGTGATCACGGTGGGATGCAGCTTGAAGAAAACCAACACCATGTCTCTGCTTTCCCCTGATGCTTCAATCTGACAAAGGAAGACACAATGTTTGAAAAGACAAAAAAGACAGATGTTTCGGGGCACGGTTAGCTCACTCGGTAGAGCACCCGGCCCGTGTGCGGGGCTACAGTCTTCTCGACTCGACTCCGACCTGCCCCCCCCCCCATCTCTATCTCCCATTTTCAGTGTCTTTGGCTGTCTCTGTCCATTAAAGGCAAAAAGTCCAAAAATATACACTTTAAAAAAAAAAAAGACAGATGTTTCATTGTCAAGTCGATATGATGGTTAATTGTTGTCGTTTAAAGTATGAATAAAGTTACCTGACGTGCTCATATACATACTACTAGGCTATTACTTTGACACATGCAGTGAAAAACGGTAATGCTATTTAGAATCAGTGACCAGGGGCAAATTTTATAATATCACTCAATATCTTTACTGCAGAGCATTTCCAGGAGTAATGTCTCCTTTCTATGGTGGTTGATTAAATAGCTTATTGAATGTAAATTATGGTTTAGGTTAGAAAATGTTGTCTATTTGACCAACTAACAAACATTAGTTTAAGGTTAGGACTTTTGCCCTGAGGCAAATCATTTTCACATGGATATGTTGCTCCACACTAGGAAACATAATACACAATATTGTAATAATGCTTTAAACATTTCTGTTACCTTATTTGACAAGTGAAGGTCATTGTCATTTCTGCTGAAGGACAAGACAAATTCATTTCCATCGTCCAAGAAGTTATTGAGCTCTGGGCTTTCAGCCAGGGACGACGAAGGCTTTATCCCATAGAAGTTTCCAGTTGTGGTCAGGATAAACTTTTTGCGAGCATCGCCTGAACCATGGGGCATCTTTCAGCTGCAATAATGTACTGATGCAGAGAAATCTGTAACGTTAATAGAAAAATAACATTGTAAAGGACCACACTATGGGATGAATCTAGCTTAATGGTATCTATTGTTTAAAACAGATACTTGTACAAATATTTAAGTCTCAAGGTTATTTTTACAGATTCTTTAGAGTTTTGAATTGTCGATTTTCAAATCTTCCTCATTTTAAGTGTTAGTATCTTAAAGGCAGCCTAGTTACTGTTGCACCAACACGGGTCCCATTTTGTGCCTCTCATCAGGCTCTGACTTCATTTAAACGTCGGGTTGGTTATGCTTTAACCTAATACAAAACATAACTTTGTTTCCTGCCGACCCAGAAACAAGGAAACAGTTACAGCTTTTAGCCCCGATTAACCTTCGTAAACTCACATGACCGTTCAAGTTTCCCGGTTCGCTGTCTATGCAACTATAATTAGTTCATTTCCCCTAAAAGGTTGTTACGTAACATTTAGCGTCTTTGAAGCCATGCGTTAACTTTAGAGCAGTGCTATCAGTGCTGATATCGTTGCTAAACTGTTAGCTGTTATCGTGAGTGTGCTAGCGCTGAAACAATGTTAGGTTAAAAAACAGCGTGCGTTCTGCATGTTTAAGCAGCTTCTTCTATTTGCATGGGGAAATAACATAATGTTTGCAAAGTTATGATGCAGCACTACAACTTTAGCTAAGCAATGACTAGGATAGCGAATAAAATCAGCTATTAGCTAGCTAACGTTAGCTCACCGCCTCTGTGAATTAAAGTTAAGCATTTGAGCTAGCTGGCTAGTCTACAGCTCGCTAGCATACTAATAGAAACCTTGGTTTCATACCGTTTTGCCACCAAACGTTCTACTTTCGTAGCTTTTGGTAACTAAATTCATGGAGTGAAGCTGTAAAAATCTGATGCTCGTGCCTGTGTGTGTTCTCCAGGATTATGCTTGCGTGGTTACCAGGTAGCAACTACGATCCCTTGAACCACATGACACAGCGGAACTGAAATGAATGGAACGATTTACGTAACGTTACGCCATTTACTTAGATAGATGCAGAGCCAGGCATCGTTTGTTCTTTTGATCGTTTCAGCCGTATCTATAAACGTATTAACTTGTTCCCTTAAGGTTTTCTCACGTAGCCTCTCGCAAGTCTTTCTGAGAAGCTCAAGGTGTTCAAGATAAATTCGTATTACTGCTGTCCTTGCCAGTGAAATTTGACCATGCATGTCATTAGTCATTTTAACAAAGACAAAGCAACAATTAATTTATAACCATTCAACAAACACTGCTCCCAATAGGGTTTTAACATGCGCCAGTCGCTCTTGGTGTGTGTTACAAATGTATGTAACAAATCTAGCAGCTCACATGCAGTCAGCATTACCTAACTAAGTCACTTTTAGGTCTCCATTTTCAAAGAGAACGACACCATATTCTTTTTCTGTAGTCTAGTGACTTCTAGAGAGAGATTGTGTCATGTCAGAGATTTTCAATTAAAAAAGAATGGGCAATTTGGTTTAAATTTAAAATACTTGCTATTTATGAATGTTTCCAAGTTGTATATTCATGTTGTCTTTAAATGCAATACGCCTTTTGGGGAAAAGCACAGGTGATACAAATAACATTAATGATTGCTCTGTTCTATTCAAGTGTCCAGTAAGCTGTGACAGTAAGTCATTCATTTTATTATTTATCCCTGTGTTTTTCCCACTGTGACATGTCAAAATGTCTTACTTGAAAAGGGGCTAGACGTTTTTCTATTCACAACCCATTAATGATAGCATAATGTCTCTTCTATAAAATGTCTTAAGGCACTTTGTATGAGACACAAGGACATGAGGAAGACAGAGCTCTTACAAATCATAACAATAATTTTTTGCACATAAATTAAGGTAATAAACATAACACAGACAATACAAAACAAATACTTCTTTGGTTTCTATCAGTGTGCCACTATGTACTTGGTGGGTTTGCGGATGAAATCCACAACAGTCCTACTGTAAGGCAACCCGGGTCATTAACAGATAGATCAAACTAATCCAGCTTTATGTTGCACTTCTATAAAAACCTACCAGGTGGCCCTGGGGGGAAAATGAGCTGCGGGGTCCCTGTTAACCCTCTGTTCCCCTTCCTCTGTGTGCACTGTGTAGTATTTCTATGCTGGATTACCTGGCCCCAGGTTTGCTGTGTGGTAAATAAATATTATATTGCTACAAAATTACAAGTGATTACGAAATAATTATTTTGATGTCCCTGAGGGTCAGGGGCCCCTGTGCTTGGCCCAATTGATGATCCAGCTGGTGGCTAATAGCATATAGTATTTTGTTGCATGCATGTAGTTCTTTGGCATTGATCCCTATGTTAAGATGCACAGAATGCAGTTAGGTCTTTGGGAAAAATCTTGGGTCAGGAACTTTAAGATCAGGAACTAAGTTTTGCATAGATTAATCAAAGCTTATGTAAAAATATCGGTTTATGAAAACATTCATCTTGATATAATTTTAAAAAAAAAGCATAGTCCAGTCCTGGATGCCTGTGGTATCCACAGTCATACACAAGCAGTAACAAAAATACTTAGGGATTCCCTTGATATGTCACTAGAGTTTCATTTCTGTCACTGACCTTATATAGATAGAAGGGAAACTCTTTTGTCACGTAGGGTCTTCACACCAATCTGCACATTTATAGAAGATTTAAAGCCATGGGAGATTAGTGGGATCAATGTGGCCGTTATCTTTATTGTTGACTGGTAGGACTAACAAAAACATTGTTAACCATCTCTTATACTTTTCATAAAATAGCCACTTGAACTATCAGTTGGTTATAGTCCAATTTTGTGTGCAAACCACTATTGTATCTCTGTTCTAACCTTTAACTAAATCACACACATTTAGGCTATTCTATGTGATCTCCTTTTGATAACCAATGTAATAACTAATGTAACATTTTTTTCCCCTTCCATTCACTGAGCCTCCCCTGAAATTGTTTTGAGTTTCAAAATTCCCCTGAATGATGGGAACTGATTTGTTTATTAACTGTTTGGAGGCTGTGGTTACAATCTCAGAGCCTTTCCTCCCACATATTGCCAACCCATTCCCGTTCACCATTGCAAGGCTGTAAGAGAGCCTGTGGGTGTTAATGGGTCTGAATTATACAGAAGCTCTTCTATAATGCCTTGTCATCTGCTTTGTAATATATGTTGATTTAACTGTTGATTTATATTTCATTAATGTGTTTTCCTGGGTGTCAAAATGTGAAAACCCTATCATCCAATACATAAAGATTTAACAGTTAGGTTATATATAGTTTCATGTCAGTATCTTTTTGATAAAGCACACAGCCCCTAATGTCACTGAATGATATAAAGAGGCTATATAACTTTCATTGTACATAGCCTAAATATCATTACTGATAACACGTGCAGTCTAATGATTCAAAAGGACACCAGATTTACAGTAGTAAAAAGTGTTAAATGGCTAAATGGAAATAATAGGAGTGAGTCAAGGGCGAGTGAGGAGGAGGCTCTACTTTCTTGGTAGTTTTCTCAAATGTGTCAGGGATACACATGGAAAATCTTTGGAATACCCTGTTTACTGTATCTTCCCTAAATTCTGCTGCAGTGACTAAATTCAGGCTTGGCACAGTTTTCAGGTAATTAGCACCCCCCCACCAAAGCAGCAACATTTGATTTATTCTTTTATTATCCTCTTATACTGTTGGTTTTTGCTGTCCAAAGGCATATTGGTCAGGTGCAATAGAGACCTGATTATGGACGTGTGTGTCAATAACTGCTTGTCTCTGATAGAGATTGTTGACCCGTTCAGAGCATTCCCCTGCTTTCCACCCAGCTGGGTTACACCCCTTCCCAACTGGGGCCACAGGCGTCTAATCACGAAACGTATGATGTCAGTCAGTCAGTCATTTTCTATCGCTTGTTCCCGTTAGGTGTTGCAGGAAACCTATGATGTTGTTTTCAAACCACTTTTCCTTGACTTCAGTGGAAAGTATCATGTGGTCAATGAAAGCTGTAAAAGAGAACTTACAAGGAGCTATGAAAAGACTACCAGATTGCAAAGAGAATCTCACTCAGCTAACACTTGACATACACATACATTAGAGATTCTGTTGAGTTCTTAGCTGGGAACCTTAGAAATGATAAACTTCATGAATTGCAATTAAGTGTGTATTGAAAATTGATAATTAAAGTACTTATTCTAGTATTTATCATTAGACACGGTGCTATAACTAAGCGATTGAAAAATAGAAGTGAAAAGTTGTTCCACCAAAAAGAACAAAACTTGAATATGAAACTGTGGTTAGAAGCAGTGGTGTTATGAGCAAACCAGCTGTGGGAGTAAACTGTATGTTTTTGAAAAAATAGCACACCACCTGTATCTAGGAAACAAATGTCAAAGACAGGCCACTTCAACCCAAAAGTTTACAGTAATCCATTTGTACACTCAAACACATACAAACTCACACAACACTGATCTTCAGTGATAAACCATCATTTGGAATATGCATATACTTCCAGGAAATATATATATAATATAATAGGACTCTTTATTGTCATTTTACATGTACAACGAAATTGAATACTGTCCTATCAGCCTATCAAGTAAAGTAGTGTAGTGCCCACTTTGGTGTCAGAATGGGGCAATGATGTCTTGTAAGAATCTGAAGAGAGGTGTTTGAGATGTTGTGTGGCATACAGAGATTTAAGCACACTTTGTAGCACCCTCCTTAGACCAATCACTACAACTTGGAAAATGACACACAGTGCAATCTCACATTTTCTTACAATCTTAATTTATGCATCTTACTGTTGTATCCCACCATTCAATGTTGCTCTTAGTGGTGAGAGATAACATTTACTGCTCAAATAAGGTGAAATATTTATTGGTTTATTTCCATGAAATGGAGATGATGTGTTTACTATTGCCCTGTATCACTGTATCAGTTTACTGATGCAAGAAGATTGTCCTTTCACAATAGAATATCACCTTGTCTCATAAAAGTCTAATTCAACCTGAAATCCAAAGGTTTTTCTCAGTAAGGAAACTCAGTGGTTCCGCTTCTCCCATGTGACCCTTTTTAATTTAGTTGTTGTTATGTTATTTAAGGGTTCTTTTCTCATGAGCAAACACAATTTTCAAGATTACATGTTTTTCTAACAGCTTTTATCAGCTGTACAAGTAAAACATTTTCCCTCTTCAAACTACCTGTTATGTCTAAGCTTTTTGATTGTGATTTGGTAAGCAAACAGGGAAGTTTGTCCAGCTTCCTGTTGTCTTCTGTGACATCATCATAAATGTAGTGAGCCCACACATACTTACACACACACGCACACACAGACACAACCCTCATACCCACAAGATTCTGTGGAACCCTTCATTCAAGCTGCTCAAAGGTAAGTTATATATTCAAGTTATATCCTTAGCTAAACAAACATCAGATATATACAGTATTACTATTATTACTAATATTTTTTTTACATTATGTTGTATCAAAGATACAAAAAGGTTTCTACAACTAAAAAGTTACATGTTGAGGTTGGCATCAAGTTGTTCCTCATAGACTGACTGTAAGTGATTAAAGGATTTTTTTAAAGTCAAATAACTCAATATGGCTCCACCCTCTCCCTTTGGCTGCCTGCATGAAGAGGAAGTCCCTTAATCTTGTTCTGTCAAACACAGAGAGAAAGCAAGACAGCAAGATGGTGAGTGAGCTTGTTTTTGAACTTTCCTTTTTCATGTCTCTTTTGACAACAATTCATTTTATTGTTGTGAATAAATCTATTATTATCTGTCATGTTGATTTCAGAAAGGAAGACTGTCTCTCATTAACATAGTTTTCTTTATGAAAGAAATACTTGAAACGCCACTGAGCAGGAGCCCGTGAATGCTGTGTGCGTGTGTGTGCGTGTGTGCGTGTGTGTGTGCATGTATGTGTGTGAGTGTGTATGTCTGGACTCATAGCTTCATAGGAAGAGCTTGGTTAAAAGTACAATTGTTTTACTTGCTAGATCACAGCATGCAGCAGAAGTAGTAAGTTAAAGCCACAAATAACTTGCTTTCATATCAGAAAACCTGTCTGCCCTCTGCGAGATTGACTATCTTACAGTAGGAATGAAATGTGCTCCCGCATTGAAAGAACCTGGATAGTTACTCAGCTTTGTGTGTTTAACAATACTTGTGACAAAAACAGACAGAGGAGTGTGTGTTAACAGTGTAAATCCCTGCTACTTGTGTTAATACATGTATTTGCTGATTTCTGACGGATTTAGGGTATTTTGGCCAAGTGACTAGCAATAGCAATAGCAGCTAAACAAATAAACCTCTCTGGCCACAAGTTTCTCATCTCAATCTAATCAGTTTCACCCTACAACACTCTTTACAGTCCTTTCTTTTTTTACTTACGTGAAGTATCACACGGCTCCCACATGAAAAAGAATGAATGTGTGGGACTGACATGTGGTTTCGTAGCATATGAGACTGCCAAGCCTAATGACCTGTGTTTGTTTCCTTGAAACAATACAGCAGAGCAACTAGTACCTCATTAATCATGTTACGTCATGTGGGAATCCCCATACCAACAAATCGTCGCTGTTTAAATCTTTAATTGATACTATAACTGTTGTAAACACTTGAAGAGGGCAAAACTTAATTTAGCTTTACATTGGCTGATTCATGACACACAGTCAGACATAACACAATGGTCTCTGCTGTGCCATTGCTATCTTAAGTTTACTTACTTGCATAAATTGTATATTGTATTGTATAAATTATTAAGGCATGTACTGTAGGAGCCCCATTAACATGACCAAAAAAATATGCAAATCATTTGATGTAACAGTACATCAACTATAGTGCCCTATTATCAAGGAGGACCTCTCACCCCATATGCACAAATTAGGTGGACAAAAATTTAGGAATACCTTCCAATATAGTGGAGTACGATACATTTAAACCACAAACTGTAGCGTCAAAAAGTGCTATTATATTAAGTTGGGTAATTACTATTATAGGTGCTGGTGTAACAAACAGACACAGAGTCATGAATATTAGGGTAAACTAAACCTCAATTAATACTGTAGAAGAATGATACCTCTTTATCAGTCACATAATGAATCAAGAATTCCATAGTTATAAATTTCATTTTCACACTCCATCTGGTATCACTTTTCCTGAAACTAAACCAATCATGAACAGTACTTCAGGTTATTATATGGCCCTTGGGATTTCCCTCAAATTTGGTTTCTGGTGAGGACAGACACTACTGTTGTAAGGCCACTTTTTATGAAGAATGGTCTACTGTTGTAGTGGTGTTTGCCCTGGAAATTCTCTTCTCTTTTGTATTAACTTTTTGTTTGGTTGCAAAGTACTCTATATTCTGTGAATTTGTGTTTTAAGTGCCAAGATTCAATAGAAAGACTTTTTCTCAAAGCCTATGTGATGTTTTGACTGTATATGTACAGTATGAGTAAAGTGAGACCAGGTGTCTAACAAGACAAGGCATATGATACATTTGAAATGGGAGAAAGCCTTCCCTGTCGCTTTCCTTTTATTTATCCTGGTACACCATAGCCTCCAACTAAAACAATTCAAATTTTGTTTTCCAACAGGGAATTTCCTGAGATTTTAGGTCTTGCTGGCTTCTAGCTTACAAATCAATGTTACTCCACAAAATGAACTAACTTTGAACTATCTGAAACTATATATAATATTAACTGAAACGTTCAGCACGTTGTTTCTATAATACCACATACAAAATACTAGAAAACTGGAAGGCACTGTGTAAAGTGTGATGGCAGATTTCCCCAGCAGGTACAGGAATACACCCTTCTGCACATCAACAGAAACAGGCTTTCTCTTCTCTGATACTGCTTAGTGGGACTTTCCTCTAGCTTGGTGCCTGTTGAAAACACTTGTGGATGTGTTCTTTCAGGAGGACAGAAATATTTTTCTTTCTTAACACTGACTGTAAAGGGCCAGTTGGGGGTGGGGGGAGGACAAGATACGCAAACACAAATAATGAAAAATCTCACCATCACAGGCCATTTTTGATTGTTGCATGAGCATTCTACTAAGAACTTATCACTCCAGTGGTTTCCTGCCTCCTTAATGATACAAAGCACTGATTTAAAAGATAATCAATCCTAGCACAGTGATTAACTTGTTTATCTTTTTGACAGGCATCAAGTTGCAACACAAGGTTTCTGTAAGTACCCTTGCCATTTTCTATTACGTCATTATGATTTTGAAAGGTCAGCAGTGTACATTACAATGCTATGAATTATACTATACTATTTTGAAATTGTCTGCGCCATGCATGTCATCTTCCATGTTTACAGCGTTGGAGAATGATGTCATCAGGACACAACATGACCTTAACCCCAACTATCATCAGCACTTTTGAATTTTTATTTGGGTGGGGCGCCTAGGATGCTTTGTGATGTAGTGATGGAAATTATTATTTCTGTACTGCGGTTAATGTGAGTGTCACTGTCAAGACACTGAACACTCAGAACACTCAGATTCAAACGCCCTCTCCATTCAAAATGCTGGCAGCAGTCATCCACAAATGATTGCCAAGAAACAACCAAAAATACTGAGCTGAGATCTAACAGAAACACACAAGTTTCAACATTGCACAAATAACTAGTTTCTGCTGAGAATTCTAAGACTCAATGTTAGTTGATATTGCGATAAACTCTTACTTTGTACTACCACTGAAGTAATCCAGTAGTAGACAATAACCCCAATGTAAAGCTGTGAACCTAACAATAACACAATAAGCTTGTGACCATGTTGAGGGTCATCAACTGAAGCTCCAGTGCTACAAATGTAAGACAGCAGCATGGACCCAAATAATAAGGAGAACATTGGAGAATATTGAGAACTTTTTTCAAACCTTTTCTGAGGTACATTTATTTCCTGTAATAAGCATTTCTATCCATAACTCTCAAAATTAAGTTTTAGCTGTTTTACTATAAACTGGAGTCAACTCAAGGAGAACTATTGACCTTATGGATAAAAAAAAAAAAAAAAACCTACTCGCATATTCATATTGCTGAGCCATGTGTGTGGGCTTTACATTGATTACATCCTTGAGTGTGTACTTGTTTTTGTAAAGAGAGAGTTGGCACAGTCATTTCATCTTTTGAAAGAATGACGGTTGCTAAGTTCAGTTGGTTTTGAGCAGTCAACATGAGCGAGGCAATGAACTGAACAGCTCACTCACAGCATCTCTGGGTATAGGGCCAGGGAAATTAAAAAGTATTGTTTTTTTAGTAGTTTAGTAGCTTTTTTACTTGTCAAACTGTGTGTGTGTCTATCTCTTTGTATTACTGTAATGCCCCAGTGTTACCTGGGTAACCACGTAAACAATTGTTCCTCCTGTCTTCCAAGAAACCCAAGACTTTCCGTCGGGCAGTTGGCTCTGGTTTTGACTATGATGTGGTGCTTTTCTATCACAGGTGAGCAGTTCCATCAAACCACTGCATCAACAACACACCTTCATCTTGGTTTTACAGTGAAACCAGTTGTTTATCTAAATAGATTATACACACAAGGACCAGTAAACCCACAGCAGTATGCTTAGTTGCACATGAATGAAGCAACACCAAATGTATTATTATACAAACCAGCAGTGTTGAAGCTTCAAATTAATCAATGATCAAATAGACAACTAAACATTTTATTTATATAGTACCTTTCAAAATATAATTACAAGATGCTTATCAACATAAAGTAAGAATAAAAAAACAAAACAATAAGATATTAATGGAATTGGTCATTAGACATGCACAACAAGGAATTTCTTAAGTATATGCGCATTTTTAAAAGCGTTTCTAAAAGAGATTTAAAAGAGGACAAAGATGTGGCTTGTCTGATCTCCCCTGGGGCAAATCATTCCAAAGCGACGAGGCCCTGATAGCAAAGGACCCACTGGAGGATCTCAGGCTACATTTGGGCTCGTATGGGATTAAACATTCATTGATATACTCAGGGGCCAGTCCCATCCGGGCCTTATAAGTGATCATTAAAATCTTAAAATCTATTCTAAAACGCACAGGTAGCCAGTGTAATGACGCTAAAACGGGGGTTACATGTACTCTTTTGTTAGAATTAGTGAGGAGTCTGGCAGCAGCATTTTGAATTAACTGAAATCTGGAAAGGTTGTGTTTACTTAAGCATGAGTAGAGTGAGTCACAGTAGTCTAGGCGGGATGTGATGAATGCATGAATGACAATATCCAGGTTCTTGGGAGACCGAAAGGACCTGATCTTAGAGATTGTGCATCACTGGGTAAAACAAGACTGGAAAATTATTTTAACATGCTCATTTGAATTAAGATTATTATTAAAAGTGACACCAAGATTTCTGCAGCTAGTGGTGATACTGGTTGAGAATGAACCAAGTTGTGGTGTGATGCGATTACATGTGTTGTTTGGGCCTAAGATAATGACTTTGGATATAATGTGAGAGGTTCGCCAGCAGAGATGAACATGCAAAGAATTATCATTCAACTCTGCAGCTACAGAACATTTTATTCTCTTTTATTCTGTTTTGGTTATAAATGAATAGTTTACCATTTTGAGAAATACACTTATTTGCTTTAAATAATAAGATTGATACTAATCACTTGTCATGTAAGCTAAGCTACACTAACCAGCTGCTGGCTGTAGCCCTATATTTACCATACAAACATGAGAGTGGCATCGATTATTTAATCGAAAAGAAAAAAAGTGTTTCCTGACCTATTCTCTAACTATTCCTTTAAGGCTCATACATTTGCCAGCACAGTCCCACCACCCTCCATCGACGCTATTTCTGTTATCAGCATAATAACTTTCCACCACCAAACTTCAGACAGACACAGTTAGTGACTAGCTGGTGAACAAAGCTGAATATCTGGCAGGATTTTTTCTCGGGAGTTGGTGTACAATCACAACAGAGCTAATGCATTCAAGTGGTGACCAAAAACACCCACAGCAAAGGTAATAATGAAAACGTTCACTATTGTGACCTTTAGATCATGTAAAACATCAAAGGGACACAAGTAGTTAAGTATTTTACACAAAAAAGAAAGGGCACATAGGCTGAAGAGGAACTGAGATTAGTCTACTACGTCATAAAGTAGAGCTCTCAAAACAAAACGCCCTGACCTTCACACCCACCCACAGCCTGAAGTAAGAACTGTTAACTCAACATATATTATGCTGAAGTCTGAAATCTTAAAGAAGGCAAACCATTTTGTTAACTGTTTTGTAACAAATCGATGCTTGGGCTTGACTCAGTAATGTTCCAAACAACTTTGGTCCCCCTCTTAATTTTGCTTTTGTTTTTCATGTTAAACTACGCAAATCATTCGTTTCCCATCCACACTTAGACATTCATGATGTATTATTTGTATAATGTACTTTACAAGAGTGCTACCAACTCAGACATTCAAAATATTTTCAGAGCTGATGATATTCATTGCTGGAAATAGGCTTCCTGTGACACACAATTTGCCTGCAATTAAAGATAATACATTTCTGATTTTAAATAGCCTTAAATTGTTTCTGATTGTGCACCAGGTCTTGCATTAATTTCTGCCTTAAGACAATTTTATTCTGTTTCACGAGAAGGTTTCCCAGCATCCTCTGACCCTTTTTTCTCACTTACTTTTCTTTTCCAGAAATTGCTGCTGAGATTCAGCTCAGAGGGGAGGTTGGCGGAAATGTGACCTTTCGCTGCCCCATTGCCAAAGAAAAGACAATTAAATTTTTTTACCTTCAGAAGGGCCAGATATTTGTCAATGGCTTCTATGCATCAAAAAATATATCAGACATATGGGAGAACACCAGATTGGATCGCAAAAAGACAACGGTGCACATGTCCAGTTTGAATGTCTCGCATAGTGGTGACTATCATTGCCATATCGTGTACAGTGACAGCGAGATAGCTCCTGAAACTGTCATACACCTCAGTGTCACAGGTATGAATGTTTTCCAATTAACATTTAAAAATGTATTTGGTTGTTCAAATTTTAGGTTGATAGGAGTTTCGGTTTCTAACACTTTAACACACAATGATGGAATAATACTGTATATACAGTATTCTGAACTATGCACTTTTATAGCTCCTTTCTAACATTGTAGGTGATTAATAGTTTTTCCACCTGAAAGTAGTGGCAATGAAATTGATTAGATTTAGGTAGAAGAATTTTATTTCTTCAGCTTATATATGTGTAAATCTGTCAAATTTAAAATTTCTTCTTCTGGAAGACCTGTTTCAAAAGTTAGAAACAAAGAGCTAAAAGTACGTCATCAACAAAATCCTTGTGTGGGTTATCATTTATCAAATAGCTGTGAAATCACGGATGTTTGAGCAATAGTGCTGGAGAGATATCAACAATCGGGATGACATAGCACAAAGTCAATGCCCTGGATCTGAACTTATTTTAACACAGAAGTATGTGCATGTGCCTTAGCCAGCTGAGTCAACAGGAAATCTGTTGCCGTGCAGATACTATACCTCGATTTTACTGTCAGTTATACATGTTGAGCTGAGATGTGTTGTCTGAGGTAAAGGAAATCTCACTCACAGACACATTTCAATTAGTTACATTTTCAATATGAGGTGTAAAAATCACATCAAAGCTTGTCCTATGTCATCCATGCGTGTCTTCTCCATGCCCATTTATTCATGGTCGGAGCAGTCTGGAGTCCTTGAACAAACTCTCTCGAGGTTATCTATTACAGGGCTAGCACAGAAAAAAACCTTTATACTAATGGGCAATGCAGCATTTTCATCTCCTCTCATCTTATAAAGTTAATGCTTTATGACAACCATTGTGGGAAGTTTGTGAAAACACTGCATCGATTAAAAGGTGCAGGGTGCTTTTAGTAAACATGGCCATTTTCGGAAACTTTGACATGCTGGAGTTACACACTCCAACCTGACCGTGCTCTTTTTTCTGTCTGTCTCTTCTAGCCAACTACAGTAAACCTGAAGCCACAGTGTCCTGCAAAGATATATTTAGTTGTCTGGTGACGTGCATCTCACATGGCGGCTACCCGGGCACCAAGATGATGTGGAACGTGACTGGGAGTCTGGACTGGAAAGTCGTGAACAACAATGAAATGAGCAATCCATACACCATGAGGGTTAATAGCTCCAGCAAAGCACGCTTCAACTGCTCCAGTGGAGAGCGGGAGATCAGCTGCTATGTGGGCGACGTCACCTCGAAGAAGTTCTCCATCTGTGAGTAGTAAACTCAAGTCCTATACCAAAATCTGTTTAATGCTTTCAGCAGTCTGGGCAAGTTTTTGGGAAGTGTGAAAGGCATAGGAAACCCCTTGACATAGATCCCCTTTGATGGCTACTTTAAAAGGAATGTGTGAGGGAAATTTACTTTTACATCCTGTCAATGTTTGACTGTTTGACTTTCACAGAAAAGCTTAGAGTTTGTGTTTCTGTGAAGAGACTTTAAAGCGTAAAAGAGCCAGCTGCTCTGTGAGGATGCAATAAGGCACAGCATTGCTTTGATCTTAAATGCTCATGGTGGCATTGGCAACATGCTAACAATAAAAATGCTAACATGCTGACGTTTAGCAGGTATAATGTTTACCATGTTCACCATATTAGTTTAGCACGTTAGCATGTTAATATTTGCCAATTAGCAATAAATAGTACAGCTGAGGCTGATGGGAATGTCATTAGTTTTGCAGGTATTTCGCCATAAACCAGAGTATTGGGCAAACTCAAATTTTGACCTGATGATGGAGGAAATAGTCACCAAAGTTATTAAAGTTCATCTTCTGGGAAACCATGAATGTCTGTACAAAATTTCATGTCAATCTGTCCAGATCAGTCTCGGACCAAACAGACGTTGCGATCCCTAGAGCCATGGCTAAAAATGTTACAGTGGATAGGCTTGTTCACGCCGCAGCCAAAATGCTGCTGGATTTGGCTGATGCAATTAAAGCCTTGTTCAGTACCAAAAAATCCTGAAAAATAAAGTAACGTTTCTCATCATCCATTTTTTGGGTACTGTATATTTTATTTAACTCAGATGCAGATGATTTCAGTTTGGTCCAAGTTTTGATCCTATAATGAGATTTCTGCTTCACTACGAACAGTTTTTGTTGGAACTACAGCACTTGACTTGACCATTAACATTGTGTTCTGTGTATTATCCAGAATAAATATTCAGTAATTCAGTATTATTCAGAATATTCTGACAACAGTAAAATAATGTTGCTGTTGATTTGTTGACAATAAGAAAAATGTCAAATGTTGCCTGCTTCATGCTTTAAACTCAACTGTCACATTTCATATGCTTTTTGACTCTGATAAACATTTGTTCTCAACTGAAGGTAAACCGAAGGACGACCGTAACAATACTTACGTGATTGTAGCAGCCATCTGTGCAATGGTATTCATCAGTATTATGGTGGTCGTGCTGTGGAGGACATGCAAAAAAGGTAAAGACAAAGATTGAGGTTTTTTTACAATGTAGCAGTTCTACACACATTTGCATATCATTATAAGAATACAAAGATGCCAGTATGAATGACTCTACAGTAATGGGCAAAAACTCACAGCAGTTTCTGTTTTGATTTCCAGGGGGAGAAGCAAGAGATGAGAGGAAAGAATGTGGCGTAAATGGATGTATGGAGTAAGTGGACATTTACATGACACAAATGACCACATTTAAAATATCAAAATACTTTGATTTAATTTGTAAGTAAAATAAAATGTATCCTGGAAAAGAGTTCAATGAGCCACAGACAAAATCCTGTTACTGTATTCAAGATTGTGGACACAAGTCCCAGTTGCATCAAAATGTACTTTGTAACTTGTAATGTACATCATATACATGGCTCACATTTTTTATCACTACTACATCTTGTAACCACTGACCTCATCCCTCCCTTCCACCTTCTTTCCTTTCTATTTTTCATTCTCTCCAGGGAGGTAATATCCCTCAATGTAAATGAAGGAGTAGAAGAGAAACTTGAGTGCTGAATTGGTGAAGAAGATGATCCGATTTCTACTCGCTGGACATCTTATGAGTTCTAGAATCTAGAACTTAAACTGTATGTCACTCAAGTGTACGTTACATTTGTGACTGACTGGCTACATACATGGCAGGATTGGCCAGTGACCACAAGGGTCAGTGACTGACTAGGCACCGCATGCTGTCAACATTTGACTGACATTTGTGACTTAAAGTGTTTGAGGAAGTATTCATTATCAGTATCCTTTAACTGGTGAAGTACACTGCGTCATTTGACACTGACAATAGCTTGCTTCTCAAAAAAAGGACTTTTCTACTGGTTTGTGGTGAGATTGTTGTTGCATGCTGGGAAACTGGCCACGGCATTGTGAGCAGTAAAACCAAAAGACTGTATTTAAAGTTTGATGAAATCTTATTGTTAGACTGACCTCTATGGGGAGATGTGAGATTTGTTACACATGCTACAAGTGTGACTTTTGTTAAATACAGTATATTGTTGTTGTTGCACTTTAAAATTGCCCTGTCTGTGCATTTTTCTTAAATTTAGCCCAGTTTACAATTTTATGTTGTCTTTACTGTTTGACTTTAAAAAAAATTTATTTAGGGCACATAATAGAACAGTCAATGTTAGGTTGAAAGTGATCGAAAGGCACTGTAGTTCCCTAATTTGTGTCCAGGGGTTTTCTCTTTATTTAGTTTTGTCAAAAATGATCAGTAGCAGAAGCTGTGAAAAATATGGATGTCAGAATACTGTTTGCACATGAATGTCAGTCAGTCAGTCAGTCATTTTCTACCGCTTGCTCCCGTTAGGTGACTGGAGCCTATCCCAGTGGCTTTGGGCCTTAGGCGGGGTACACCCTGGACAGTGGCCAACTCGTCGCAGGGCTGACACAGAGACAGACAACCATTCACACTCACATTCATCCACTAGGGGCAATTTTAGAGTTATCAATTAACCTACACATGCATGTCTTTGAACGGTGGGAGGAAGCCGGAGAACCCGGAGAAAACCCACGGTAACACGGGGAGGACATGCAGACTCCACCCAGGGAGGTCGTGTACACATGAATGTGCTCTCTGTATTTTGCTGTTTCGGCAAAGTGTTCTGCAACAGAGTCCAGGATTCCAGGATTCCCCTGTAAGGTGCAATATTGAAAACAAAGCGAAATGGGCTTAAATAAATTGCGGATATCCTCACGATTAATATTTTGGTCTTATCTTCTTCACTGCTGTGACATTTTGATTCTCAGGTGACTGTTGTGAAACCTTTTTGTATGCTGTTTTGCCACGTATTTATTTAATTTTATATTTTTCTTTCTCAATATCAAACTGTATATCTTTTACCCTGTTAACATTATTTTGAGTAAGGAGAGATCTATTACTCCTCCTTTCATAGAAATACCAAACAATCTCAGAGTGCTGCTTTCATTTCCTAAATCACCCCTCTTGCTGCTGTAACTTTGTTTGTTGTTTCACATCACAATCCTGTCTGTATCTCATTTTTTCGATGTTACTGAAATGTACGACCAATTAAACATGAGAAATTTTATTTTGAATTGTGCTGTGGGAAGAATTACACTCACTTTTGGCTCATTTCACTATACGGTCAGAATATGCCATAGACTGTATTTACACAAAATACACTGTAATAAGAGGCTTGAATGGGGGGCTTCTAGTCCCATATTCTTACCTATAAATACATCTTTACCCCAATCATTTTTCTTTTCAGTTGACATGCACTTGTATTGCCACTAGATGTAGCACTAGCACCACAGAGACAAGACAAATATTCTGCTGTCATGGCTTATTTGCATGGTTGGTGTTGCGTATACTATAACATCAGAATATTATTGTGAAGTGCCACATCCTTGAGCCTGAACACATTTGTCAGTAAGTCTGCGAAAGCTCTTGGTCAAACCGGGGTACATAATTTCTCTCTGACCTCAATATGTGGTCACCTGCCAGGAGAAGGATGAGTATAGCCCTGGTTTACTGAAGGAAAAGAGAAGAGAAATTAGAGCATGAACCTATTTGGATCTATGAGAGAGGAGACAAGAGGATGTGTGTCTAACACAGAATATTGTTAACATTGTATACACACATCACAGCAGTCTTTCTGCATACATCTCTGTCTCAAACTATTTTCACCTCTTTTTCTATATCTTCTTTACATCTCTCTTGCTCCCATTCTCTTTCATCTTCTTCACACATTTCATTTTTCAAAACACACCTCCACTTCTCTTCCTCGATCGCTTTCTCTCTGTCTCATGAACCACCATGACAGGCTGTCAGTCCACCTCTCTGCCCTGTGTTTACATTGGGCAGCAGAGTAGCACCAGGCTGGTTGCACTTCAGGAATGTAACCCCCGAGGTCCTGGCCCTCCTCCCTCTCCTTTTTTTCCCTTCTCCCCAACACTTTTCTTTCCCTCCTTCATTCTTTTATTCCCTCATTGCACAGATTCTCCCCTTCTCCTCACTTTCCTTCTGTTACTTTTTCCGTCATTTCCCTTGCGCTCCTCTCCTCCCTCTAATTGTCTTCCCCTCTGCCCCATCAACCCCCAACCACCTCCTCCAAGCCTCCACTCCCCTTCTCCCACACCCTTTTCTATCCCCTCTTTAAAATTCAGAAAACATTGTCCAAGCTCACTCATAACCCCCCCCCCGTTCCCCTGTCATCATCCCCTCACCTCCCACTTCTCCCCATCTCTCTGTCCTCCCTCCTTCATTCCTCTGCTGTCTAACCCAAACAAACCAGGGACGACTTTCCTCTGTGGTGGTTGTAGGAGAAACACCACATGTCAGACTTGGTTTAAACATAAACATTAAGTCAATTTGAGGTACTGGCAAAGGCTATGAGGCGCTTAAGTTCAACATGAGATAGAGCTACTATTAGGAAATCGTAATGCTAAAACTTACCACTGGATATACTTTACACAAATCAGAGCAGACAACAGTATATTTTGGTGTATATTGGCAAAAGTATATTGGGCAACTGTATAAAAGGAAGACTAAAACTAATGGACTCCATAGAAAAACAATGAAAAGCCATTTTTCAAATGGATTTGTTCAAGGTAAAAACCTACAAAGCACAAAAGACAGTTGATCTAATAATTATGAACAGTCTAAGCAGACTGTTCTTTGTCACTCTTTTTCCAGTGATGCAGCAGAGTGTGTAATCTCCTGCTTAATGGAGAACCTTTTCAGTCAGTACACAGTCCTGTGGCATTTCTCAGCAAGAGGCATGTGACTTCTGCCACACTGTTCTGTGTGGCGTCCATACCAGGGAATTTATAATCAGATTATACTAGTTATGAAAGTCAACTAGATTAGTTTTAGTGCGGGGGGCAGGAGAACAAGACATTGATTCACAGTGGGAGAGGGGAGCTGATCAGCATGAGGGAGATTGGGGCTGTTAATGCTTTCAAAATAACACCAGGCATTTCACTGTCTCTGAATCTGATAAGTGTGTGCATGTGTGAGTGTCTATTTGTCTGGTGTAACAATGCAAATGATGCAGAATAAATAGGACCATGAATAAAAATTACATTTTAATTAAGAAAAATCCCAAAATGTATTTGCGTTTTACTCATTTGTTTATATTTTATACTATAATTTTCAGTATTTTGCTTTTGCCTCCGAATTGTGAACACTGGATAGAAAACAATTTATGTACACAATGAATCTAAATGGTGACAGAAAATAAAGCATTTTGAGTATTTGTCAACTAATCATAATTGAGAATATAGTTGTGTTTTCCTGCTGTGTTTTAAAATAATAGTAATGTGAAACAAACCATCAGCAGCATCAGAAAACTAACAAATAACTTAGATTTAGTTGTCTGTTTTTCATTGAATTACAAGACCTGCTAGTAGGTTCCAGTCTTGTGCTTTGAATTTTGGTGGTGTGTGCCCCTTTTGTGTACATTTTGGTAGATACCTTTATTAGATGGTGTTGTTGGAAGAAACAGAATGAGGGGGATGGAGCAGAGACAGTGAGGGACAGAGCAGGTCACGAGGTTCAGAAATCTGGTACTTCAGCTGAGTGATCATGTTGTTGCTGTCACTGCAGAAACCCTGTCCCTGACCCCCAGAGACAGGAGAGGTGACCTGGAAGCATTTATCACCTCCATGCTTTCTGACCCTTGACCCGAGGCCTGAGATAGGGAAAAGACACACCAGAGGGAAGAAGGGAGGTGATAAAGAAAGACACCGGGGAAGGGGAGACCACTGTAATAATATGTAAATAGTCATTTGTTATACTAAGTTTGTAAAATAGAACTGTTTGTTGCATTGCACATGAGAAGAATTTGCATTCATCTGGGAGAAGAGGTACTTTCTGTACTCCAAAGTTGTAGTGTCTGGTTTATGGAACTGTTGGAAACCAATGTGGACTTTGTGAGTGTGCAACAATGACAATATTTCTCTTGGTCAGAAGATGAAAACATTGCTGGTGTATATGTCTGGTTTGGTTGAGCCAAAAACCATCAACAGAGACTTGAAAGAGCTTGAAACAACCTGGGAGAGACAGATGTTTGCTGGCTGGGAGCCCAATAGAACTATTAACACCTCTCTGTAATGATGATACACCAAAGGAGTTCCTGGCCAAGGCCTTTTCAACTAGGCTATGACCGGATATCTAAAGTTGCCTGTGCATTTGTGTGTGTGTGCAGATGAGCGAAATATGAGCAGACATTGACTAGAGTCACATCTCCTTTGAATATTTATAGAACTGCTTAAGATGTGACCTTTACTTTTGCACACAGACACACTCAGAGAACACTTTATACATGCAGTTTATCTATGTATGAAACTCTACAGTAGACATTGTTCTGCTGCCCGCAACACTCAGACAGATGATCATGCTGAAGCCAACTGTGCCGTGGGAGGATCGTATGAGGGAAGTCAACAAGAAGAACACAGGCCAGTATGAGAGACTGGTGGGTAAGATGCCCAGTTGGCTGCAGACGGTTGGCAGCCTCATGTTTCTGCAGTGGCTTAACATCAAAGACCATCAAAAGTATTTGTAATGTGCACTGTGAACGTAAGTGACATTAAAATATAACATGATGTTTGGTGCTTAGTACAACATTTTATGTTTTGCTATTTGCTGTTCCACAGTACTTTTCTGTCACTGTGTGATAACCAAGAATGGTTGTTTACATTTTACAGCCTACTACTGTGAAGATTCCACGACCTTATTTGGCTACTGGGACATTTTCTGTTGCACTGCAGACAACTGCACAGCCATAAATTGCAGTCTTGTTTGCTTTTCACGTCATGCACATGTATAAGTAAGCCAGTGCAGATTAAAGATATGGTATGGTTTACAGGAGACCAAACAGTTTAATTAACTCCAGTGTAGAGTAATGGGCCACAACTAAAACCTGGCTTATTTTGGGTGTTTGTTTACTTCTACTTTCACAAAGACATTATTTTGTTTGAATCATTTATTTATTATAGGTGTGATTTTCCTAAAGTCGTTTTTTCTGATGAAAAATCAACCTCCTCAATAATGTGAACAACAAACTGTATGTTAGCAGATGAGCAAAACTAAATCACGCATGTAGCTTTTAGTCCATAAATTCAATTTAGCCAGAAAATACTAAGAATATGTAAGTTACGGCACTGAAAGATGATCAAGCTGTTTGGTGTGTGTACATGTGTGCGTCTGTGTCTGTTTGTGGATGCATGGATCCTATCACCTCTGGCAATGGCTGTTGCAACAGCTGTGTGACATTTATCCAATAATTTTCTACATACAACACTATGTCTTCTGCATATCAACTGCTGCAAGAAGAAGGAGGTGTAGAGATGTGAATTTAAAACTGAGAAAAAATGTGAAGAAAAATTGATGACATGCGGTGCAAGCTGGGGATACTCGACACCAACAGGTCCCTACAGCAACCTCCGCTTAAATTTATCTCTACACCCCAGACGTGATGAGGGGTTTGAGGAGGGACAGGGTGGACAGACACTAATGTAGCTGAAATACAAGGCAGTTTACGTAGAGACATTTTTTGAGTATTTTCCCCCTTGTATTTATCAAAGACCTGAGACTATGGACTTGTATCTGTAAGAGTAAGACAAAAGATAGATTTATTGGTCATTTTACAACATAGGGTTGTATCATGAGATTTTGTTTTGTAGTTCCCTTTATGCTACTCAAACAAAATAACATAGAAATAGAAGTAAGTGCGTGTGCGTATATACATGTATTTGCGTGTGTGTAATAAGAGACACCTGAGACAGTTAGAAGGTCATTCCTGGAGTCGGGTCGCATAGCTTTGATCATTTTCTCGTCGCCTCAGAAATAGACCAGAGAGGACGGGACGGGCACAAACTCTCTCTCTTTATGTGTGTGTGTGTGAGTCCAAGGGAGAGTGCTAGCCCAACAGACTGACAGGGAATCCACACTTGTTTGTAGTGCACAAGCCTGTTTGCATGACTGCACTAATGCATTAGCACCCGTACCTTTGTTTGGCACTGCTTGCATTTCCTACAAGAATGTGTTCATGCGCATGTATGCAAATGTGTGTGGGGACAGTGTTTGTGTGCACTCATGCGAGTGTGAAGAGGTGTGATCGTGGTTTAAATTCTTAAGTTGTCAAAACAATAAATTCTAGCAAGAGACTCGGATCAGATTATGAGAACTGCCTCACTGCAGACCACATTATTACACAAGCAACCAAACCGTTTTAAAGACCGATGTCTCTCTCAACAGGCGTGGGCTCCAAAATAATACATACTAGAATGTGTATAGATTTAGGGAGAGTGATACAGAGATGTTTTTGTGATTGTATGTTTACCTGCATGCATGCCCCAGATGCAAACTGAGTTCAGAATGATCAGAATAATACCCATAATTCTGCAAACATCACCATTATCTTAGAGTGCATGGCATGCAACATCAGCACCATGTAATCTGAGTTTCACTTCATTAGATTTGAAGTAACAACCATTGTAGTTATTTTGAAGGACACAGTTACAAACAAAACATAAATATGCTGATCAATATCCATCTCACAGACTGTGGCTTTTTAAACGGGGTGTGGTAAGTTTCCACGTGAGAACAGGTTTACAAGGAGCAGGAGTAGATGTTGTGGAAAGAGATGCCCTACTGGGTTTGGTTTACTGAATTATGACTTGTAAGGCAAGGATTAATGCAGAGTTTGAATAAGGCCTTCAAGTGCTTAATTTGCCTATAAAGCAGCACACATGTAGAAGGGAAATGACTCACCATGCAGGGCACCAATCATACTGAAAGAAAACCACCCAGCAGGCAAAGCTTCTTCAAAAATGTGAGCAGTTTTCGGTCAACATGCAGCCATACTCCCATGACAATTGAAGTGAATGGAAACTTTGGCAAGACAGATGACATCATTTAGTTAAAACATTTATTTTTCATACTGATGGTTTATTCAGAATTTAAAATACTAATAAGGTATTTATTTTTGCACACTGGGAATTGCACGTCCTCACACAAACGCACAAAACGGTGAGCCTATTTATACTTGACAATTACATCTATAGGTTTTTTTATTCCTCAGTTATATTAGCGTTTTAGGCTAAGCACCACTGGCTTGCCTTCAAATGTAGAAAGTAACAAAGTATCATATACTCCTGTAATTGATCCTCACAGATATTTACACAGGCACAGACACATTGGAGACTGTATGAAACACAAGCCTATAAAACAGTCATATAAGACCACAACTTAATTTAAACAACTTGGTCTATAAATTTATCTTTCCTACACACACAAGTGTTCTATTTTTTTTCTCAGTGTTGACTGTAAATGTAAATGGACTGTACTTGTATAGCGCCTTTTTAGTCATCCGACTACTCAAAGTGCTTTCACACTACATATCACATTTACTCAGACACACACATTCATACACTGATGGCAGGAGCTAACTGCCCATCAATACAAATTAAACTAATCATTCACACACACACAACAAAGGCACAGCTTCGGGAGCAACTTGAGTTTCAGTATCTTGCTCAAGGATACTTTGACACATGGCTGGGGAAGGTCGGGATCGAACCGCCAACCTTCCGGTTGGTAGACAACCCGCTCTGCAAACTAAAGCCACAGCCGCCCCATTGTGAGTCTAAGTTCAGCAAAGTTGTCTGACTTTTAGTCACACACCCCTCCTGCTATCATATTTGGAGCCTTTAAAGTACAACCTAATTATCTGGTAGCTACTCCATGCCGTCTTTCTTCCTCTTGCTTTCTGAAAACAACTATCCTTTGAGTCAGCTGCCAAAATCACAGCCGTCACAGAAATATTGAAACTCGTGTCTTGAGAAATATATATAAAAATATAATGTTCAAAGAAAAAGACGTATCAAATGAACAAATCCTTCACATAGCTGTCCTGACCTCTGAGTAGACCATGTTGTCACTGGCATACACAAGTGGATGTTGTTGAAAAGGACTATAAATATGTTTTAAATGCAATCACGGGGATCTTTTTTGTGTGCTGGCAGTCTCTGCTTAATGATGCTGTTGGGTAGGTTCCTATTCTGTGCAAAGCAACAGCAGTAAATTTTGCACAGCAACAAGTCACCAGGTGTTACACCAGATATGAGGACCAGGGAAATGGTTAAGAGAAGAACAAGCTCTCATTAGATTGATACTCTCTGTGTGGGGTTTTTTGCACAGGGTTTCTACCAAACATGGTGTTTGTCGGAGTTAACCTTTGCTTGATGAGGACTTTGGTGTTCTTTGGAGCCATTACACAGAAAAGTCGATGCTTGTTTGAATAAATGCCCAGAACAAAAGGAGTATCTTTCTTTGAAACTTTGCACAGAGACCATGTTTGGCTGCATTTCAAAACAATGAGAGGCCCACAGGTGCCATCAATCAATTATAAAGGTATTGCACCATCGCATCTTCCTCAGAGCAGAACAGAGGATCCGGACGGGGGGCTGTTGGCCGACTCTCCGAACAGTTCCAGTGAGACAAATCTCTGGAAGCAGAATAGACATTGTTAAAGTATGTCACCATGGGACATGGTCAGGCTCACCTTCCTGTTTCACAACCCATAGAAATGCTGAGAAAGCCGTACATCCACAGACAAATGCACCCAAACATGCAGGCATTCACTCAGAGGCCTGAGGAAAAAACAAACACTGAACACACACACTCACAAGGGACTGGGTGTAAATCAAAAGCATGTTATATGCAAACAGACCAGAGGAAATCAGAAGCCCGGAGGACGGGGAGGAAGATTGTGATTGAAACAGAGAATTTATAACGAGAGAGAGGGGAATATCTACTTTTGTGTCTACTCTAAATCAGAATTTTTTGTTGTTCCTGTGAGACATTTCCATCCACATCTGTGAACACGAACAAGTCTAGGTAAAAGATTGAAACTAATTATTCAACACTTTAGATCCCAGTGAATGTATTTCGATACATCACACAGCATTTTCCTATTGACTTAAGGTAATCTTTCTTTGCACAAACTGTGGTCAGAATCTGGGACATTGAGGTGAAGTAAATTAGTAATTGGCTGTTCAATTTATGGATTCGTATTTTGAATATGTAATGTGAAAGCAGAATCCATGAGTGGAAAGCAATATAAGAGGAAGCCAAAACTGGGAAAGAGATACATTTACAGTCAGATTCTAAATAATACTGAGCTTCAATACTGTGTCAAAGGTTTTTGATATAACAGTCCTGTTCACATTGGGTGTGCCGTGCTGATATTGACTGATATTACCACCTGCACCACGATCCTTGGCAGACAGTAGATATTATCGTTTATATATTATAGACAAAACTCGTCCATGTTCACTGATGGTGTCTAGAGGTTATTGCATCTCCAACAAGAACGTTTTGTCAGCGCTGCTCTTTCTAGTCCAGTTTGTACTGTACTAAATTTGTTTAACATTGGTTTTTAAGGCTGCTCAAAAATTCTGCTGCCTGCTTTTGTAAGACTTTTTTTTACTACATTTATCTGTATTATTTGACTGTATTTTTCCTCCTTCCCCCACCTTTCCCTCTTTGTTTTCATTCTTTTCATGTGTGAGGGGAGATTGGGGAAATGAAAAATATGAACTGCATACCTTTCCACCAAATCAAATCTTGGGTAATTATGAGGCTAGCATCTCTATTGGCCTGGGTTGGCCAGAAACCTTTTTTTTGTCTTACAGACAGAACACTAGATTAATAATGGATAATGGTAAGCAATTGCAAAAGCATTATATACACACATTTTATTTTAATTTGACATTTTTGCTGTCATCTACTGTACTATCCCTTTACTGTATGTTATGACTGTCTTTTGTTTGTGAATTTCTTTCTCCTGCTCCCCAAACTCACTCACAGACACACACACACACACACACACACATACTCACTGGAAGCATCTTTCTCTCCTTGAGGCCATGGATTTGTTGTCAGCTATTGATCCTGGATTGTCAGAAGGAATAACAATAGAGATGTCTCGACGTTTGGATATTGAGATACATCAAATATACATCAAAGAGCCACATTGATTCAAAGACTTGCAAGGAAGGCAAAGGGAGAAAAAAGAAGTGGGAGCCATTTTTTAGCATCATCCACATACAGCTTCTAGCAAAAGAGCTACTGTGTCTGCAATAAATTTAAACTTTACTCACAAACACATGCATAATTGATCAGAAAAGCATCCTTTAAAACATCCTAGTTCAACAGATGGGCTTTTTGCCACGGTTTTTTTATTGTGATATGTTGTGTTGGTGCTCTGGCTAGCATTTTTGGAGGAGTGCTTTGTTCAAAAATGTATAATGTAAGACAATGGAGTCTTTAAACGGTCCAATTTTTATAACCACATGCTCTGATTGTGGGCTGGGGAGCTCTGTTTGGCAAACAGTAGTGCAAAAAGAGCCAGAATGTGAACTAACTGGCAGTGTTAGATCTAACACATAAGAACCCACAGTTTAAAATAAATACAAATGTGCACAGAATAGAGAGTTGAGTAGTCCATGTGGAGGAGACATAGTTTGTCTATTAAACACACTCATTAATTTGCTACGGATGGGGAGAGCACGTGTTGTGACTAAAAGCCAGTCTTACCCAAAAACTTTATAAATCCACAAAATGACCGGCGTACTGCTGGGCTAGGAAAACTCTGCTAACAATATTGTAACAGCCAAGACACGTTTTTAGATATTCAAAAAATATTACATAAGGCTGCCAAATTATATTCATAAGAACAAAGCGCCTGTCCAGCATTTTGATAGAAACCAAAGGCTGTCTTGGTGTTTTGCCTTTTCTTTAAGCTTTAACATTGGGGCATAATGAGATGGTTGCTGAGCCAAACCACTGAAAATGTATGGTCAAATATCAAAAATACATTGTCGTCAATCAGAAAACAAACCCGTTTTTTTTCTCAAACCCTGAAAAGTCAATGTAAGGTTTCTGTGGGTAACCACTGTGTTTCTAAAAGACATTTCACAAAACCAAAAGGAGCACAGGGCTGGAAAGCAAAACTGATGAAAACCTGATCTCAGAATGATAATCGGTCTATCATGTTGTTGTTTTTTTTGGCAGTGCTCCTTAATAATAAGGAATAAATTGACTTGGAAACATACCCGACTCGTCAATCTGTCCGCCCCCCTGTCTATCCAAACTGCCCTCCTCCCCCCTGCCTCCTACAATTACCCGCTCCTGCCTTTCTACCCCGCCCCGGCAACCCCTTTGCCCTCTTGTATCCGGCCATTTAGCGTGACAATCCATTATTTTGACGGCTCCCAGTAAAAGAAAGGGAAAGAGACAAAGAGACGGGGGTTACTGTGACTTTCAGACATGGGCCCCAATTTCTTTCTATCTCCATCTTTCCTCTTCTTTCCTTCACCCTGCCTTGCTCTCCTACTTCCTCTCTTTATCTCTTCTTCATCTGCCCCTCTTTAACCCTTTCCTACCCTTTTTTCTTCTTTTTTTTCCCCTTCTGCTATTTAGCATTGCTCCCCTCTCACTTATTTTACTCCACCATCTCTGCTCTCACCCTCTCCTACTACCCATGCCTTTTTCTTTCCTCCCCTCTCTCCCTCCAGACTCACTTTACCCCCCTCTACTCTTACCCCTGCAACAATTCTCCCCCCCTCCAACGTTTTGGCTCTGTATTGCTTCATTGCTGGCAGCCTTTGGGAAACCTGATAAGGCCTATAGAAAGAGCGGAGCCAGGGTTTAAAATGTCTCAAGGCAACCCCCTCCAAACAGCCTCCACTTATATCAACCATACACGCACCCCACCCAAACACACACGCACACACATTCCCCCCAACCAGCCTTCCAGCACCCTCCACCTCCATCGCCAGTAAACTTCTACAGCATCTCTGCCACAACTACACCGGGTGTTTTCCAACCACTGTTCCTACCTCCAGACTCCAGCCCCACATACACACACTCTTAAAGTAACACTCCTTCATCCTCAACATCCTCTCCAACCGACCTCACCACCTGTTGCAAACCCAAAACAACCCGCTCTCCCTTTCTTTTGCATAACATCTACATTCATGCATTTAGCTGACACTCTACAGAGCCATTTACATGCTGTGTAATAATTTGATTAGCATTTGAGTAAGGCAGTACTCTGCTTATTGTTAATGCACTGATTAATGCCATATAAACTCCTTAACAAAGTGATCTTACTTGCTTTATGGTCATAATGACAGTAAGCATAACTTGATTAAGCAAACTGGGTTATGTGTCAATGTTTTGAATAACTCTTGTCGTGCATGCAGTGTGCTCTGGTTACTGGGGTTTGGATTCTGTGCATGTGTCACAAAGGGCACAGGGTCAATCTAATGCAAGGCAGAAGCATGGATAGAAGTAGCGTAAATATAAATTGTGTGTCAGATCCCGGTAAACCCCCGTACGTGAGGTACTGGACCAGCTCTCTGTTTCTAGGGTGCGATCCTTGGAGTATAACCCTAAAGCATTGAATAAGGACTGTTTAAGCTGGTGCCGAGGAGACACGCCTAGCTTCTAACTGCCTACGTCCGAGCATCTACCATGCTTCCTCTGATGCGGCAACCGACCGAATAGCCCTTGTGCGTCAGTTACCACTATCAGCCACGCTTGTTATGGTGCTAGGTTGTTTTAATGATTCGGGCGAATCCCAAGGAACTATTAATTTGATTGGCTAGAGTAACCTGTAAGAACCTGTTACAATGTTAGACACACACAACAACCTAACTTTTTACTACCATCGATGAACTCGTAATCAATGTCACACAACTACTTTAACTATAATTTGATTATTTATTGCAATAAGCTTTAGCAAGGGCAGTGGTAAGCAACTCAATTCACATTTCAGACTTCAATTAAATCATTCGAATGAATCACAATAAAACATAAAAACAATAAATCAGCTGAGTTTAAATTCAATAGTTGTCTGCTTTTAGGTGAGGGAGCGAGTAGTTTCTCTGGCCAGAGCGATCCCACTCTTCCTGTAGGGGACCAAGTCTCTGATGAACAATTCACAGCTCTGTCCAAAGCTCCCGAAATTTTCTCAATCTCACGTCCGTATCCCACAGAGTGAGCGAAAAGTAACTTCAGTCCAAATTTATGTTTCTCTGTCACCGCAAAAAACGCTTGTTAATAAAACATGTAAGTAAAATGGTTTCCATGTTCAATTAAAACATATTTTCTCACATAAACCTCGTGGAGCATGCTGACAAAAACATTTTCATGTAATTTTTCACTGCTATTAGCATTAAAAGGGGGAGTGTTTAAGTTAAGTCTTACCTGAACATATATGTGACTGAGTGCAAGAGTAGAATCAAATCTAGCTCCTGGATTATTGAAATTACAGGTAACGAGTGCAAAACTCAGGGCCTTAGCACATACTTTAGGACAATCATGTGAGAGAAGAACAAAAAAAAAATAGTAGCCTTCCTTTATACTGTTCTCGCTCCTCATACAAAACACACAAGCCCCAAACTCTTACACTATTTCCCCACGGACGCTGTAAAATCTGTGTCAGGGCTTAGAAGTGTGGCCAAGGCAAACACCTGGCACAGCGCGGTGATCTGCAACATTTCACCTCCTACCACAGAAATATGCACACGGGGAGTTCATACGCACAGACATAAACTTCAACTACAGTTAAGTCTCAGTTTCAGACAGTGTGTGTGCACATTAACACACACAGCAGATGCTGGTAAATGCAGAAAGATTCACACACACACACACGTGCAGACATATGCACGGGCAAACAGTCACTATAGTGCAGGGAGAAACAAATGAAACCTGGGCTCCACCTCCCTTCTCTCTTTCTGTCTTTCTCCCTGGTGGTGTGTCATGTTTCGGGGGGATAATAGGTGTCACAGTGAGACCCCTTTGGTCTCAGCGCTCTGGGGGACTCTTAATGACACACACACACAGACACACACACACACACGCACACACACACACACACACACACACACAAATGCACACGCATTCAACCATGTGAGCACAAGGAGCTCATTCTCTGGACCATGGGAACCACAGATGACTCTCCACTCCTCTCACCTTTCTCTACCTCCATCATTTTCTTTCTCTTTCTCCCTCAATTTCTCTTTCCTCCTCTCTGCTTTTATCCCATACGCACATTCATCTGCCTCATTTTTGAACCACAGTTCCCCTTGGGTGATCAAACAAGTAGCTTGCTATTGAAGCCTCTCTGTCTGTGTCTTTTTGTCTCTCTTTGTTTTGAACCTTCAGTTTCTTTCAACACCAGATGTCATATCTAACATAGGCCTTATTGGGTCACCGCACAGCAACAGTTGCAATAAATCTCAACAACCCATGAGGCTATTTCTGATTCATAATATATATTTGGAAAATCACCCAGGACACTGTCACAGTATCTGCAAAGTCAGACACTTTTGTGATGTCATGACTTCACAAGGTAGAAAGAAAAGCTAATTCCAGTTTATCATAACTTATTTTCATAGTTTTTTTTTTACACCTATCAGTTATGATAATATCATACAACTGCAAGTTAATTGCTGAGATATGGTAATACAGCGAAATCACTGAGAAAGAAATCAGAGGGGGAAAGGAACATGGAAAGTCAAACGATTATAACAGTTTTTAAATAATACCCCTTGTTAGCTAAAGCTGTAAGACATGACAGTGAAGAGTAAAACCCAAACAGTTGTATACATCCATCCTAGCTTACAGATCAACTTTAGAGCAATAGTTCAACATTGTTTGTAGCAGATACAATCGAAACGCAAATATATTTCCATTAAACATTAAGCTACAGAGCCTGTTGGCTTAGCATGAATACTGGGAGGGCAGGGAGCAGTGTTATGTTTTTATTCACTAGACTAGCCAAGAAATAGTCCCTCACAAAACCCCCCATAAAACCACACCATGTTGATTTCACACTTTGTTTTGCTGTTCTAGTAGGTGTACTTTTGTTACTTTTGTTACAGATATGGGTGCACTCAGTTCAGTTTCAGTTTTACCTCCAAATAATGTTGTTTAGATCTGGGTAATCTGGCTAAACTGTTGGTGTGTTTACAACCTGTCTGATTGTTTGACCACTTGTTTCTTTGTGCTGTCAGACTTATTTGTAGCAATGTCACCATGGTCCCAGATATCGGCAATTAACTTTGATGACACAATGTTTTCACAACCAATAGAAACAATGTGCAAAGCAAAAAATCTGACCCACATTGCAATAAAGTGTAATCATCAATAATCAAGACACTAATGCAGCTGTTGTGAAAATTTGGATTTTAAAAATGTATGTATCTATTTGAAGGTGAGATTGTGTGACTTATGCTATTTTATGATTATACATTACAGTGAAAGAGGCACAATTACATGGATTCATATAGAACTTGAAGGGTTTCATTCAACAACATTAAAATTAGACTTTTATTGCAGGACCTTTTTCTTCAGTAGCCCCCATTCAGGATGACAGACACATGATAAACTACCATGACCTACACCTGTATTAACTTTCATGTATTATATTACTTATCCTCTTTCTCTTCCTTTCTAATAAGACGAGCAGAACGACAACTGCCCACAGCCACAAGGCAGAGAGAGGGAGGGATGAAATGAGGAGAGGGAGTATACCTGCAGGTATAGTGTGGGAAGCTCCTCTCTTCTCCTCCTCCATCTCCTCCACTCCCTCAGGCTCCCTGGGGTAAGTGTGTGTGTGTGTGTGTGTGTGTGTGTGTATTAATGAAGTGCAATTGTGCACTTCAAGTGTCTGTGCACACTATAAACATGTTTTTATAGCATTCTGTTTATCTCTAATGCTGTTATTACTTATTACTGACATTTTCCTGTGCACGAGTGAAATGTAAGCCATTAAAAGCCTCTCATCTTTCACACCTCCCAGACACCTTGGCCAGGTGAGCCTCTGGCCTCAGCCATTCACAGGGTGGAATTACAACAGTCTCACTAATCCACCCAACCTCACTCCAACTGTCGCCAGGTGAAGTCATCCTCATGACGCCTGGCAACAGGGCTTTCTTTCTTCTTTCCATTGACTTAACTGTCAGGAGTCATTTGGTATGTGTCAATATGCGTATTTCAGAAAACCTTGGATCCCTTAAAGTGGTGGCTGTGTTTATCTCCTTTTTGGAAAAGCTGTCATGTTAGAACTAACACATAAAAAGTATTTCTTTTTCATTTTAACACTTTTCAATACTTACAATATGGTACACATACATTGCGATCAGTTACCAAGAAATGAGCAACAAACGACCTGATAATTAATGAATTCACAATATGTGTTATGGTATTTTGTTTCTCTCTCAAAGAGGCAGAATACCATTTAGAGACAAAAAAGGAAGCAGTGGCATAACAGAGACCACAAAAACTGAGACCAGGAGGAAAAAGAGAGAGAAAAATATAGATAAAGTAAAAGAGACAAAGTAGGAGGACAAGGAGGCGAAGAAAGAAAGAAAACCAGAAAAGAAAAAAAGATGCATCGTCAAATAAAATGTACCGATGAAACTAAAGTGATAGTCTGGCTGTTAAATGAATGGTAGTTTCATCCTTCACAGAGAATAGAAACTGTGGTCAGTTTGATTTCATGTCACTTATGGTGGATTTCAAGGATGACCAGTTTCCACAGCAGATGAAAAGTACTGAAACTTCCACAGAAACCTTTCAAATTGCTCTTGTGGTATAATCCATTTCTCAGTTGATCTGCATGCTCAGCATAATGCAAACAGCAATAATTGTTTCACCAAATAATGTATAAATACACTGCTTTCAGGTAACAGTTTGAAGACTAATATTGTCTAACTGCATGAGGAGTGAGTTCCAGTGGCTCATATTTGTTTTGTTGTCAAAATATTGCACAGATTCTGTGTTGCAGGTCCATATTCTGATAGATGCAGTTTATGTAATCTAACAACCTTTAACCATCAAAGTCTACAGGGGGTAATTATTTGATACTAAAAATATTTTAGTAAGAGTTTCACTGTAAGATGTATTTTATTTTTCCAGCCACAAGTCACATTTCTCCTTTCTGAGAATCTAGTGTCAATCAAGAGAACTACTGACACACACAACATCTTAACAGTGTTAAGGACAGTTTACTATGTCAAACAAACTCTGTGTCTCACTGCTCTGCCTGTGTCTGTGTGCGTTTACTGTTTGTGTGTGCATGGATCTGTGTGTGTGTGTGCAACCTAGCAACGGTTGTTTCGTGCGCTAAACAAACCAGGTTGTTATTTTATAACCCTCTGACTTTGAATCTAACCAGTGGTGTGTGACTGGACATGTTCGCATTTCTCTCCCTAAATGCTCTCACTCCACGGTCCCATCATTATGACTTAACACTGGAAACTCATCCAAGAGTTGCATAGAGACGCAAGATGTTAAATATTTGGCATGGCAACGTGGGTCTCAAATTCAAGCTTTCAGTTAAACTGGCAACTGACAGGTCTAATAAACAGTTAAAACCCAGATATGACTGTTTGGATAAAACATGCCATGTCATATTTTGTTTAGAATTTCTCCTTTAAATTGTCAACAGGAATGATCTGCATGTTTGTCTAACTAATAAGCCTCTCTTCATCACTCATTTCATATACCCCTGCACTACTTCTGACGTAAACCTTGAGGTTAACAGGCAGACTAACCGTGGCGTCATGTCTACAAAATAGGATAGCCCCGCATCGTCAACACCTGGTGGAAGCAAGCGTCAGTGTCGAACATTTGACAGACATGAGTTATGTGAACAGACATTCTGTTTAAAGTGGAAAAGATATAATTTACCTCTTGACATGTAGTGTTTGAACACAGTGGAAGAATGATGCTGTTGCCCCAGCTCATAGTCAACAAAGATTTTATTTTTCGCTAGTCTCCATTGAAGCCACGGTCTTTCTTTTTTTTTTTAACTCTGTTGTCTTGTTCCTGATAGCCCTGAGATTAGAGGACAAAACTCTTTTAAGTGCTTTCTAACATCAGCAGGCAAACTCAACACCACCGCCAATGCAACTGTGACATCAGTCATGACAACCATGACATCACTTTTTGGGGGGTGTGCACAGACTTGTAAACGTACACACACACCTACATTTCAAAATGACGAGTGTAACTCTCAAGTATGAGACACAAGTAGTAGGACAAGTAGCACCAGTCCTTCTTTCTGTATCTCAGCCTCTGCTTCATCACAACTTGAAATGGCTGGCTCTGATCATTGTGTGCTTACTACGTTTCCTGTGTGTGTGTGTGTGTGTGTGTGTGTGTGTGTGTGTGTGTGTGTGCTCTTGTTTTACTACATTCGTGGGGCCCAAAAACAGGGAGCCCACTATACTTGTGGGGCCCGACCTCCTTTGTGTGGCCAAAATGCTGGACCCCACAAGTTTAAAGGGCTTTTTGAGGGTTAAGACTTGGTTTTAGGGTTAGGGTTAGAATTAGGTTAAGGTTCGGGTTAGGGTAAGGGTTAGGTTTAGGCATTCAGTTGTGATGGTTAGGGTTAGGGTAAGGGGCTAGCGAAAGCATTATGTCAATGGCGGGTCCCTACGAAGATAGTGCCGCAAACCTGTGTGTGTGTGTGTGTGTGTGTGTGTGTGTTGGGGCTGATAACCTTTGCCAACCATGCTCTTGGCCTGGTTTGATAGAGCAAGGGGAAGGAAACTCAAAGCGAAGAAATGATAGAAACCAAATTGGACATAAAGATGTAGGTCAAACATAAATCATCTTAGGGTGACAGTTAAAGTTATAATCTCAGAGTAGTCTCTTTAACAGCAGTGCAATGTAGGTGCTCTCGTTCACTTTCTCTTCTTCTTCTCTTCTTTTATCTCTCCTATTAGTTCAGTCATGTCCCTATCCACCATCATATCCTTCTTATCCATCTGTACCTCTCTTTGTGTCTTTCTTTACCCCCACCGCTCTTTTCCTTTCTCCCCATCTTATCCCAAACTAAGTATTTTGTCTTCACTACAGGAGGTACAGTGAGGAACATTAAATTGTAAAGGTGCCCCCTGTCACTTCTGTCTCTCCCTCCGCTGTGTGTATAATTCATCTATGTCAACTCTTCAATCATCCTATCCCGCAGCCTTACCCCAAACGGGACCAGGACCTGCTGACCCGCCCACTAACCCCTCTGCACCCCCCCCTCCCCCACTATATGTTGCCACGGTGACGGTTGAGGCTAAGTCACTATGGAAACAGTAGCTACACTTGTACTTTCTGTGCTCTTGTTTTTCTTTAATCTTAAGAGAGCAGCAAGTTTTTAACTTTGTAGTTTGAGAGACAAACTGAGTTATTGGATGCAGGGTAGGGGAGTATGGAGGGATAACCTATGACCCCTGGATTCCTGTAGTCTCACTGGGAGCCTAATCACTCCCAGCAGAAATAATTGGAATACTAATACAACCCCCCCACCACACACACACACACACACTTTTCAAGTGAGCCCTTTCAGCTCTGTAATTTAATGTTTTTCATTAGGACATATACTCCCACATTCATGCACCAAATTCCCATCATTGCCTACGCACACACTTTCTCACACACACACACACACACACACACACACACACAGTATGAATAAGATAAAACCAGATTGACCCTGTACATGGGAGATCTATTTGAGGCTAGATAGAGCAGGAACATTTATACTTTCCATCATATTTCTCTGACAAGCTGGAATGAAGCGTCTACACAGAAGTGGTTTAAGCTGCGTTTTTCAGTCAGTGTGTGACGGCACAGATGCGCATCTATTTTAATCAATCTGCTCCACACATATACTCCTGCTATATGGACGTAAACACAACAACACTACACTCAATACTGTGCCTGAACGCTTCTTTTGTGCTGCTCATGCTACCCCTCCTGTTTAGACACAGTGTAAGCATAAAGAACATTGATAAAAACCTATTGTGGGGGAGAAAGCAAAGTGTGTTTAAAAATGTAGATTACCTGAGAAAAAAGTTTCTATTTGTGAGCATGGGGTCACAACCATGGTGTTGGGAAACCAAAGCTGGCTGAATAATACGTCACTGAGGTCAACATTCAGCTCTAAGGTGTCTAAATATGAGCTGAACACCGGACCACCACATACAAACAAACACTCTCACAAATGCCCATGCATGCACTTAACATAATAAAAAACACACCCACAAATACAACTGACTGCCTACAAATCATCCAAATTGTCTTGTTTTGAGCTACTAATAAGGCATAAGGGAAGGGGATGTGACCGTGGGCAAAGAAAGCTGGGTTGAGTAGAGGTGAGATGCGAAGGGAGCTTCAGCTCAGACTGAGAAACTTGTGTGCTTGTACTGCCAACACTTACAGGAACTTACAGTGCAGCCACATGGTGGTCATACATTGTGTGAAGAAACTTCTGAATGTCTTAGAGTAGTTGACACCAAGACATTTGTGTAAAGCAACTATCAATCTTATTTAACAGAACTACCACTGGGTGAGAAACAGACGTTTATTAATCGCTTGAAAAATGGAATAGAAAACAGAAACAGGGCAAAGGGACAAAGATTTACAACTTAAAGAGAGTTGCAGTGTTGTATGCAGAGACTCTGAGCAGTGACAAAAGGATGAAAAGAAGAACACAAACAACAATAATAACAAGAAATAATAATAGGCCACTGGCGGGAGTCAAAGATTAAAGCCAGAGTGATTCCAGTCAACAAATAACTGTGGGAGCCATGTTATCAGCCAATCAAACAGTTTTACAGACAGTGTAAGATAACTACATTTTATTTATTCTTTACAGGGCTCTGTCCTTTATATACAACAAGTATTGCACTTTAAAGTAATATGTCTAACACAAAACTCTTCTGTCATGTCAAAAGCAATAAACCACTGTTGTCTCAAGGTTTCTGGCTCAAAGTATAAGGACTTAAAAAAAAGGTATTTTTGTTGTTATTTTAAATGGAATTTAGTCCTGTGAGAATGATAAAAACAAGGTATTCCTCCAATAGTCTGGAATGGATGGCCAAATGTGGGTTGAACACATGTGGCACAGGGTTTTTTAATCTTGAACTACCGCTTTACGAAAATCTTTGTATCCTGCACACATGCAGTATTGTGTCAGTTGAAATGATCTGAATAGGTCTGTGACTATATCCGCCTTCTTGTCATCTCACCCATGAAAAACAACAAATAGCTTCTGAGGCAACAACTGAGGCAGTAAGAGGAAGTGTTCCATTAGACAGAAGGGAACTAAGGTAATGCGCCTTCATTGACAAGAGCTGTCAAAGAAAGAGGACAGAGACAGACAGGAGGAGAAAAAGGACTGTGGACAGAGGAGAGTGAGAAGACAGGTAGGAGAGTGACAGAGGTGAGGATGGACAAAAGACACAGAGAAAGCAAAAGCTATTTCTTCTCCCCTTCCCAAAAACAAAATCCCCCACAAAAAAGCCCCACAAATCTTCAGAAAACTGCCTCTTTCCCGACAAACGTTTGTCCAATGAAAGTAATATGATCCACTGTGTTACGGCAAAGTGTGTCACTCACTTAATGTGAAAGCACATTATGAAAGCCTTACTAAACATAGTGTGCTTGCCCTAAAAAATGTATGACTTATGCTCGTGCAGTGTCATTGAGGAAGATTCTCGGGAATTTCAACAAGTTTTCAGTGAAACAAATGCACGACTAGCCTATCACAGTACGGACCCAGCTATTTGTCATTTAAACATGACATGGCAGAAAAAAAGTCAGTCAGTATATTTTGTGTTTTTCTGATGAAACGGGCAGGTACACTGAATTGCAGGCTGCAGAGACTATAGTGTGTTTACTCCTGCGAGTAAACACACAGCCCTTGTCCCATGCCTCCTGCTGAAGCACAGAAACGCTGTGTTTTGAATTTATATTCCTGCAGATAAATAAATAGTTGTGGAACCAAATGTGTGTATAGTGGCTGTTCTTGTATCTGAAGACAAGTATATACTACTAAATAATATACCATATTCTAATATTTACGCTCTGAGGAAGTAGCGGCTGTGAATTTCACCATTATAAAGCGGTAAGCTCAGTATTTAAAACAGGTAAGACAGCATAGGTTAAAAAAAAACATAGGTCCTTATGCTGAATTGCAGGTGATGTGTTTAATAAGTTAGCTGCATAACTCTGTTGTTTTGTGTGATGGGTGTAACCTAATGGGTGTAATTTGCCTAATCTTCACGGGTCTTAAGACTGCTGTGGAAACGCAGACAACAATGGGTTTCAGGAACCATGAAAAGTAGTTGCTGGGAATAACAGTCCCGGGTACTTTCGGTGGAAACGATGCCATAAGGGACACACACTAAAGTCTCTTTACAATCCCGGAGCTTTCCTCATCCAGCACATGTAATGCCAGCTGAACAAGAGGCCCAACTAATCAACTCGGAGGTAGTTGTCCCTGTGTGTATGGTCTGATCCAGGCTTGCTAATAGAGTGCCAGGAATCACTAGATTAACATGACAAAGATATCCTCTGATGGTCAAAGAAAGACCAGGATAGGAAAGTAGTAATCCTCATCCAGGCTATGTTTCTAAAGAGATGTTACATTTGTGTTATCTATGTATCTGCAATATTTTGGGTTTAAATAAGGACACCCACTTTTTTACCATATTGCAGAGTTTACTAGGTACTAAAAAAAAAAAAAAATTATATTTACATAGCAGGAAATAACTTCAAGGCATAGTTATGTGTAATCATCATATCCATGTTGCTTGTAATTCTTCTGTTTATTGCCACTATAATGAGTTTATGATTTTGTCACTTACTTCACTGTAGAGCTTAAAGTACCCCAGTTTTCCCAGTACACACACAGGAATGTAAAAGTGATTAAAGTGCACCTATTCCACATAATAACACAATTAAGAAAGCGAAATTACTTGAAAAGGTTTCCTCCTTATGACCATTTGATTACTTAAACACATATAGAAAGTGTTCATCAGAACATTGCACATAGCCAGTTGAGTCAATACACTCTCAGAGATCATATGTTGTACGCAACATACACTTATGTTAAGTTGGCTGGTTTTAGTTCATCTTTATTGTCACTGTAATGGAGCCTACATTTTTGCGCGACACTGGAAATCAGCATTTTGGAATATGAGGCAAAATGGTAAGACTTGTTTAAAGTGATGACAAGCTGAAAAAGGAATAAAGAGGCAGAAAGACAAAAAGAGAGAGAGGGAGCAAGAGATGACAGAAACGGCAGCGGTCATTTTTATTGGACTGTTTCTGGAAGCAACAAATGTTCCCTTAACTTTACAGGGGAAAAATTCTCCCACAAAGATTTTTACAGACTATAGCACAGAATACGAAGGGAAGAAAAGAGAAGAGAAGAAAAGACAAGGGCTCTAACCTCTGTATGAGTTGGCATTTGTAGAGCCAAACAATCGAGATTTCCATTAAAATAAACCCTGTCCATAGGCCATTTAGCTGGTTACACTTCCGAAAGCTGACAGAGAATGTTTCCTTGTTATATCATGGAAATTAGCAGTAGTCCAGTGTATGACTCTGCCAGCACTGATTTGTTACCATAACAATGGACTCATTTGGCTAAACATTTCATTGTATAAAGTTTTCCATGTTGTGTGGATGGGTGGCCTACTGATGACAGAGGCCATCTTGAATTGGATGATGCAGGTTCAGACCACATGCAATGCCAGCTGGACAGTCAGTGGAACAACCCAGGCAAAAAGATTCAGGAGTATTCAAAACATTTTCATATGAAAGATTGCTCATAGCGACATCTTGCAAGAAATTTCCCATGACACATCAGCTGTGTGGTCTACCACCTGGACTATGCACTTCTTTTCTTTATCTCCAACATTAGAACAAGACACACAAACCTTTCCCATCTCCTTAAAAGGTCAGGGGACAAGTGTGTTTCTATACCGTCTTTCCCGCTTCTCTCCTCTTTTCAGCTCGTCCCTCATTCCTCCAATGGCGAGTTCCCCAGGGGACAGATGTGTCACTCTCCCTATTCCTCTCTATCTACCCCTCCCTGGTGCCAAGGGACAGGTGTGGGGTGTACTGACCTTGCAGTGACCTCCTTACCTGGGGGGTCTCCTCCTCCTCCCACCATTCCTTCATTCTTTCTTCCTGCACCTATAGGCCTGCCTTGCACCTGCTCCAACCCCACCTGCCTCCGAGGAGGGAGTTTGGATCTGGATCTAAACAAGGCACGTAGTAGGGGGGATGCTTGATCAAGAATGACCAAGGTAGAGAGGGGGGTTGGGAGACAGGACAAATGCAAAGGAGTCACACATCTTCCAGAGTGAATGTACTGAGTATGTGAGTGAATAAGAGAGCAAAGAGTGAGAGAGAGTGAGACAGACATGTGATACGCCACAGCCCACCAGTTTTCTTTGTTCTTCCCCTCCAGCAACTGACAGACAGGACAATAGCACCTGGCACTGCTCCTTCTCTCTATGGCTCCTCCTATCCTTTTCTCCGCATTCTCCTCATCGCTCGCTCTCTGGCTCCATTCATCTCCATGTTGCACCCTTGCACATGGTGCAAGTTTTAAATAAAGCCAACAAAACCTCATAATCATGTGTTTTGGTAATTGTGTGCTTGGATGACTCTTAACCCAAGTTTCCGCTCTTATCTCAGTGCCTCGAGCAAACACCGGGCCAAACCTTGAACCATGGGGGGAAAAAAATGCAGCATGTGAAGCATTGTGACTGTGCAGTAAAAATACATTTAGAAATTAAAAAAAAGAACTGAACTCTATCACACTCATAAATGACACTTCACATGTGTACTTGTGTGTGTAAGTCACTTTCCCTTTCATTCCCTGGAGGGGGTGCATAAGCAAAATATTTCTTTCTAAAGCTAACAAACCAACACTTATATCAACACCCACTAGCCAGGTGTTGGGTTGTTGTCAATTCACAACTGAGGAGCTGTAACCTGATTGATAAATTAATTAAACAATGAATCAGATTTACTTACTTTCAATCAATCAATTCATTGTTACAGCTCTAGTTCAGATATGAGCCTCACTGTTCCCTGATGTGTTTTGTGACTAAATACGTCCTTAGGCCCCCTTTCCAGTGTTTGGGAAGGACTTTTTTGTAGATGGATCAGCTTTAAATATTGCACAGGGAAACGAAATGGCAGCTGCAGGGAAGCTGAGCAGATGAAAAAAGAAAGAGGATCTGTGTGTTAGATGAAGATGTGGCAAATTCCATTACAGCAATTGCATGAAAAAGCACAAAAAACTCTAAATGATAGCAACTATTTTCGTTTTCTTAATACCATCTGTCTCTACAATGGACCTCTTCTTGCTGCACTTTTGACTTTCCAGTTAAAAGTTATGAATGTCCTGGCTGAAGTATCTGATATGGTTGGACAATGTATTTGACAACCTAGTTCATTTAAAATATCCAGAATCATTTATTCTCTTCCTTTGCATTTTTTCTTTTGCTCTTTATTTTTTTTTCTTCTTCTCTCTCTGAACTCTTCACCCCATCGTTGCACTTCTGACTCTGTGCTTTGCTTCCCCACACAGAGCACACAAAGACTCATTCACACACCTGCCCTGTATTTAAACACACACCCTCACATATTAGTGTGTAGAAGAAGTTTGCTTCTCTGTTGCCTTAATCGAGGAATTATCTAGTGGAATAGATGTAATCAAAATACTACATATCATAAAACTAGATAGCAGGCTGGAAATAACGCTTTAACTACTGAACAGGGAATATTGTTTAGGGAGTGGAAAGCAAGGTATGGAAAGGCCCCTTTCCACACTAACACTCCTGAGACCTATCCATTGTCCAGCCAACATCCTCTGTGTGTGTGTGTGTGTGTGTGTGTGTCTGTGTGTGGAACAGGATGTCCCTGACATCTCTGAAAAGCAACTTTACCTCCCTCCACACCCTGCACACCCATTCCTGTGCATTGTTTCCTACAGAGAAGCAAGAGGGAGAGAGAAGGAGTTTGTGTGTGTGTGTGTGTGTGTGTGTGTGTGCGCATAAGCAAGAGAAAGAAACGAAGCAAGGTAGTAAATAGGTGCGCATATAAAGGAGACAGCGCACAGAGAGTGCACATGGGAGATATTGTGCAGCATAATGTGAGAGTTTTTCTAAGACAGGGAGTCAAACAGGCAGACAGAAGGGGGGAGTCCAACAGAGATGACAAAGGGACTGAAAGGAGCAGAGGAGAGATGGAGGGATAATGGATGATAATGTGAGAAACAGGAGAGGAGCCAGTGAAAGAGATTATCTGATCTGACTGCTCTCCATAAAACAAATACACATTGGACACACACACACACACACACACACACACACAAGCCAAACAGAAGAAGAGAGAGAAAACACTCAAACAGGCTTTCGGCTCATTTCTTTCCCTTTGTCCCCCAACACTTTGCCTTACTTTACATTGTTGCTAAATTACAGTTCAGAACATGGAGTAGATGAGAAGCCAATTTCTTGTCAGCATGTTGTCAAGTCACCAGTACATATACATTAACCTAATTTTCGTGGCATGAACTACATTCCTCAAATTTGGGACCAACTACTTTTGGAGCTTGTGTTGGGGTATAAAGTCTGTCCACAGTGAGTTGAATACCACCACAAACAGAAACACCACAGCAGCTAATAAACATTGTGTAAGGGGAGGATATATAACACCACAATGGGACAAATGATAAAAGATTCGTAAACAATCCGGCTTTAATGGTTTTTTTGTCAAACCACAGGGAATGCTTTAGATTCTACCTAACCCTCTATATCAACGTTACACACAATGAGGTGAAAGATGTTGACAGGTGTTTCAGCACTTGTCCCTCAAACACAAAATGTGAAACACGCATGAACAACTTACCTTTTTCAAAATGTGCATGTACTTTCCTGGTACACTTTCCCAGCATGGCAGAACTCAGCAACCACAAAGTCAGAAGGCTCTGACTATGACACAGAACAAAAGTTTCAATATTTAACCCTTGTTATATCAAGATCTTGAGATCAGGATTGGACTCATGTAAAAGAGATTGTTCAATAGAAAAGGAAATAAGCTAATAACTGACCCTGCACACTGTGGACAGTGATGTAACAATGTCCATGGCTTAACAATGGGTAGACCTATATCACGGGTCATAATATTTGGTGTAAGAAGAGTGCTGTGTTGGGAAGGAAAAAGATCCAGCCCTTCTTTCAAGAAATGCAGTCCACTTTAATGTTTAAAACACAGAAAAAGAATCGCACACACTGTAGCTATAACTGACAAACCTTTTAATGTAGCTAAAGCTGGGGAGCCAAAAAGCTCTGCCTGTCTGCTGCTCTGTCTGCTGCTGTGGGATGCTTGGTACATGCCCAACTATTTGTCTGCCTGACTGCACTTTGACTGACTCTGTATGCAGACTTCAGTTCAGCATATTGGGCTACAAATTAATCATGGCTTTGCATGTTTTAATTAAGAGGCTGAATGAAGTGCATGAAACACAGTTGAGATAGTAACATCTCACACATCGCGTTAACTAACCAAAGACCATTAAAGAGTATTGAACAAGCAACAACATGAATAAGTCATAATTAGATTCACAAATACTGATCGTTTAAGTGAAAAGATTTCAGATGTTCTTGTTTACTCTAATTCTGTGGGCTGAGTTGACCAGAGAGCTTTTTGGTAAACATGCCTTGGAGGCAGAGGGGGCAGAGGTTGGCTAAAATAGGGACATACCATCGTAATTTGACCATGAGAACTTTTCCATGTGTGCTGTAGTGTGCACTTGACTCTTTGGGTTGCTGAGCACATTTTTTTGTGTCTGCGGATATAAGTGTAGACACATATGTGTGTGTTCAAGTACGTGTATCTGTGCATGTGTGTGGGCTATGTGTGCGTGCGTGTGTCTGTCTGTGCTTAATCCATAGACAATGAGGGATGTGTATGATATTTCTTGGGCTTTAGCCTTGATGACAGAAGTGCTTTTCCATTAAACTACCCTGCCTCTTTGTCTCTCTTCTTTCCTCCCTTCTTTCTTTTTCTCTCTCCCGAACTCCCTTTTCCACCTGTCCTTTTCGCTCTGCTTCCATCTTGCTCTGCTGTCTCTCAGTCATCCATCTCACCTCTCCCTCTTTCTCCATCTTTGTTCGACCGTAGTCCTTCTATACTACTTCTCCTCACATTGTACCCATCTAATTTCACTCTCCTCTTGCTTCTCCCCCTCCTCTCTCACTCTTGCTGTACATTTTCAGGCCTTGTATGTGCTGACAGCACCAATGAGGTGGTCCACTGACAGACATCTGAAAAATGTACCTGTGCAATTACTACTACTCCTATGTGGACACAGACACACAGAGCGATGGAGAAAAAAATTCCACGATGGAAAAATATGTATTTAGAGTTTCAATACTTAACACTTCGGTGCACTAAAAGTCAGACCCAATGTGTGTGTTGTGTTGTATGCTGTCAAAAAGGCTACCTCTCAGTCTGAAATGATTTGCTGTCTAGAAACAGACACACAGACCTAAAATTATCAACACAATAAGCACAGGCTTCTACAAGCAAGGTTACACAGGGATGATAATTGACCGTTTTGCTGTGTTTTGCTGTGACGAAACAAGACAGGAATAAAACATATAATACATGCGTATGATTTGCATTTTTATATGTACGTGATTGGCCGCGCACCTATGCCTGCAGCTATTTAAAGGCAGGCAATGTTCAGAGGAAATGAGATAAACGTGATGCAAATCAAGACTACACGTAGAGTGCTGGTTGTATGTTGATGTACAAGTACTGTAGGTTGTTGAAATATTATCTGTCTGCGTGTGCAATTGCGTGTGTTTGTGTGTCATGACGTAATGTCCAGCCTTTAAGCAATTGTGTCTTAGGAAGGTTTAGTGTCAATTGTCACAAAACAAAAAGGAAACAATGGCATCCCAACGGAAATGTATGTGTGTGGATGTTATGTCTGTGTGTGAGAGTGTATGGGAGTGAAACAGAGACAGAGGATATCATATACAGCCTTTCAGGAAGAGCCATTGTCTGTCAGGAAGGTTTATATTGTCAACCGTGCCAAAACAACAGAATAGCTAGGGACATCCCAACGGAAGTGTGCGGGTGTGTGTGTGTGTCTGTAGGTTGTGACAGTAAACTCACATGCTAGTAAAGCCTACCAACGAGCAACACTTGTGACATTTGATGTAACCATTAAAGAGTGAATTTGAATAGAAATGAAGATTAAAAACCTAGAACATTACATCTAACAGTAAATATGTAGATACTGGGATTGGATCAGTGAAATTGAGTTTGTCTGCAAAACTGCATAAAGGCCTGGTCACACCAAAGTTTAAAATGGTAAAATTTTGCAGCAAATTCAGTCAGTTCCAATGGAAATGCTGCAATCAGTGGATTCACTGATGGGGTTGAAGCACTCTAGATCTGTGCATATTATTTTGAGTTCGAGTTTATGTTTGGATAACTTTGACACTCAAACTTGCAGCATTCACATAGCAAGCCGTCTTCACAGTGCTAACTGTTTAAGGGAACAGTGAGGAAAAATGGAGGAAGCTATCATAGGTCAACTGTGTTGCACCTTAACCTCCTCGGTCGCAATATAAACTTCTCCTCAAAAGAGGAATAGATTGTAGACAGTTATGAGACATGAGTTGATGATTCAAATACATTTTTCACAACTGTGTGAATTTATGGTCCCATCATCATCCCTGCTAAATGTCTTCAATGAATGCTAACTGACAGTTAGCACTTTGACAGAAGATTTTATCACCATTCAATAACTTTACTTAATGAAATGATGTAAAATCCACAGAACAAAATGTCATGGGGGAGTTGTGTTGATGTTCCCGGCTGGCTAGCTACAGTAGTTAACCAACTATCCCTGTGAATAGTCCCTACATCACCATGCCTCTATAGAACTACATCCTTCATAAAGACACAGAATAATTTGGCTGAGCCACTTTCGGGTGTGACCAGGCCTCAACAACCCAAATTTTTAAATAAAAAAATATCCCTCTAATATGGGACATTATCTAGATATTATTACATTGACTGGGTTTTATTGTTGCAGGTGATGTTATTAACATAGATTAACTTTAAAGCCGACCAAGACCTCAATTCTAAAGTTGTTATCCTGTACTTTTCATTTGCCTTTTAAATCCATCATATTATTTTAGCTCTGACATGTTACAACTCCAAGAGGTCCCTAAATAATTTGCTGTAGAGCTTTCACTTGCTTTCAGCCACAGTGAAAGTGAGCCCTGTGGAGCCACAGAAAACATTGTTATAGCTTTGAGGTATGCAAAACCCCTCCATGACAATAGGACCAGAAGAGCAACGAGCCGTTTTAATTGCCTGAAACACTCCGTCTATGCTCTAAACCTTCAGACTGCCATATCCACCATTTCAATCAGCACTCTCATTCACTCTTTTCACCCGTCCTCTCTGTTCAGTCTGTGCCTCTCCCTTTCTCTAACTCCCCCTCTTCTTTCTGTCCTTCTCGCTCTCTCTTAACTAGCTCTCTAATTCTTTGGCTTTTAGGCCTTTATTCCATTCAACCTCTCCTGTGAAACCAGCTAACTAATTCATCTCCAGACAAATTGCCAATCAGCTGCGGACAAAGAGAAGAGGAGAAAAGAGACTGGTCCTCAATAGAGCCGATCGCTGTTTTACTAAACGCTCCTTCAGAGGAGGAGGGGAGGAGGACGAGATGGGGGAGGGAAAGGGGAGAGTGTGTTTAAATGTGTGTGTTTGTCTGTGTGGTGTGTATAAATTTGGTTTGTGGGGGTATTTTTGAGTGTCAGTGGGGGTGTATGTGTGTGTGTGTGTGTGTGTGTGTGTTCATTAAGACGGTGTGTGTCATCACCCCCTCCTGCCAGGGTTCACCACTTTCTGTATGTGGAGGTTAACGACCTTGCCGTCCAATCACATTCTCCTGTCAGGGCCCCGTCGCCAACAGCAACAGGTGGTCTGGCCAATTGGTATCCCGCAGAGCGGAAAAATAGGGGGAGAAAGAGACAGGATGGAGGAGTAAAAAGAACAGACTGGATCCCGAGAGCATAGTTTCACCAAAATTCACTCTTAAAAAGGTCCAGTGTGTAACTTTTAGGAGGAGCTATTGGCAGAATTTGAATATGATATTTATAAATATGTTTTCATTAGTGTATAATCACCTGAAAATAAGAATTGTTGTGTTTTCATTACCGTAGAATGAGCCATTTTTATCGACAGAGGGAGCGGGTCCCCTCCACGGAGGTCGCCATGTTACACCACCATGTTTCTACAGTAAAGGACAAACCAAACACTAGCTCTAGATAGGGCCTTTCACATTGTTCACATGTTTTGCAGCCACCGTAGTTTCTCCTACACACTTGGAAGGGGAGGATGATGTGAGCAGTATTCAAATAGTTGCAAATTACAATTTAACCACTAGATGCCTCTAAATCCTACACACTGCTCCCTTAAATCCCCTGGCTTGTCCAGGTTCTTAAACTCTGACTATAGACCCAGATGACATTCCTTGTTAAGCTCATTAAGTAAATCCAGTACTCAGCACTATGTGGACCCACCTGCAGCCGACACATAGGCCCCATTTTGCCTGTATTTTTAATAAAACCCACCTTGTGTGAAAGACAGAGTGACAGTTTATTTGTGTTACAACGCTGCAGCTATCCATTCACAAGCTAACTTGTGATGAATGACATGCCAGAATTGGCATGGAGTCCACACTGTGTACACTGATCTGATTTGAAATGCCAAGACTGCACCCAAAGCAAGAATGAGTGCTGCTAACCTGAGACATTTCTCAGCCCAGATTTCTCCAATTCCACATACCTACTCAAGTCCTACCCAGATCTGGCCGTTATATATGAGCCAAAGCTGGCTTACGTTTCAATCTCCAGTGCCAGAATACAGTCAAGTGCACCAACGCTCCCAAGAACTCAGCCATAACCGGCTGACTCAGATGCTACCTGTGGAGCAACTTTAGCCCAATTATAATCATGTCGAGCTGTTATATGAATGAGTGACTCCATGTCCTGTCCGATAACATGGCCAGGACAAATTAACCGCTATAAATTGAAAAGTGGGTCTCTGGAATAATACTGACAATAAGATGAAGAGAGGACAAACACACACACTTAAAGGTAGACTGAGAAGAATTTTTCCGTTGTACACACCATTCAAAGTTCGCAAAGCCTGCAGTATCATATATCACTTTATAAACTCATGCCAGTTTTGCGACAATATGGGAGAACTTTGATTGCTGCAGTTCAAGGTGGGTTTTATAGACCCAGGTTGTTGCAAAGCAACTGATTTCCTTCCTGAACTTGTGTTTCCCTCTAACCTGGTTCCTTGTGTGTATAAAAACACAGCGAATGTCACAGAGACGCACAGGAAGAACATGTGAGAAAGGATGGACGAAAGGAGTTGGGCAGGAAAGAAAGCGTGGAGCAGCAACAAGTTTAATAGCTCTTGTCAGTTAATGATCACAGTGATCTCTCTCTCTTTCTTGTCCTCCCTTTCTCTCCACTAATTAAGCAGCTAACAGACTCATAAAAAGAAGGGAAGAGAAAAGAGGAAGGAGAAAGGCGGCATTAGTCTAGGCTGAGTGCCCCTGTCTCGTTAGAGAGGGAGACTGAGAGCAAGTGAGACTCCGCTCCAGCATCTGTTTGATCATTAACTCACTTAGCCAGACGCGGCCATAAAACCTCTCTTTTTTGTGTACTCATTCACAATTATTGAGCTCTGTCAGTTTGTCAGTCCTTGCCTTCTATTTGCTTTGCCCATGAACTTGTCTATCATCTTCAACAGTGAACACAAGGTATATAGTTCCTGGTTTCTGTTCACATACACTTAAAAACACAAAGACACACACACCACCCCCTCCTCCCTTTATACAGGCACAATAAGGCTATAGGAAGAGGTAGGCTAAGTTATCACTGCTATGAGTTTAGCATTGTATTTAATATAATAAACTGTCCAAAGGGGATGAGATGTGGTCCTTTAAATGGTCTCTCACAAACCAGACTGAGGAAGGAAAGAGGGATTTGAGCCTGTTTCCCAAATGTGATTAAATGTAGGAAACTAGGCAGACTGAATGTAGACCCCAGAGCTCCTGCTCTCACCATTAACCCCCTACTAACTGTGTGTGTGTGTGTGTGTGTGTGTGTGTGTGTGTGTGAGTGGCTTGTCTACTCTCAGAGGAGTGATATAGTGCTCTCTTTCCCCTCAACCCCTTTACTGTGTCTGCAATACATATCCCATTGTTACAACCCAATTCAAATGTGATCAATACTCACATGTGTTTTTCTTATTATCCTCAAATACTAAGATTCTACATTTGTAAACTAAGGTCAATTCAGTGTTGGGGAATTTGGACTTTTTACAGGGTAACAGTCTTTTTAGACAAGGTCTGTGGAACACAACTGCAGAGGATGGTAATGCAAAGGGAAAAAGAAAAATTCAGGACCTTGTATTTGATGACCCGTGTTCCCCCATGAATAGATACTGCAGTGTGGAAATAATATCAATACTTGAGTCTCTTTTCCAATAGCAGCATTGCACTGATTTACATAAAGTTGGGGGAGCATCAGATGCCGAGATATCCTGACTTTTAGCTCCTTCTATGGAGCAAGGAACTAGATCCTACATTTCCCATAATGCAACTAATAGCATCTTTTGTTTTTAAAGCCCAAATTTTTCAAACTGCACACCTCCAGTTTGTTACACAGACTTTCTGTTGTAAATGTGTAGCCTCCGTGCCCAAGCTAAGATAACCCTGATGACATCATTAGGGTTATTTTATTTGACAATGCTCCCTCCAGAGAAACAGAAGACATTATACAACTGTTTTCACAGGCTGAATAGTACTAACCACGACGAGTAAACAAACCATTATGTGTTAAATCTGTAGATTTTCCCTGTAAGTAAAATACCTAAAGAAAAATGGATACTATGATGAAATGTTTTTGATTTTCCAATTTAGGTTGCTGTTATGCACTGCACAGCTTTTTTTTTTACCCTCTCTTCTATGGAGCACTCAAAGTAGATGAGGAGCGGTAGCTCGTTCATTCACTAGATTTTTGGCATAGTTAGCTATTAGCAAGTAGACTTATTTAGCAAAGCAAACAATGTCGATGCTAGCATTAAACTATTCTACACTATGTAGCTTCTGTGCAAATTAGATTCACTTAAAAAGGCAGTGATAGTGGCCAAACACACTAGCTAATAACCAGATGTGGCAGCGATCAAATGATCAGTCTAAATTCAGATGCAGTACAGACGTTCACGATGCATATTCAGTTATGTTGAAAAGGCCGAGATGTTTTCAGCTGCTCACGGTCACACAACTTCATAATGATAGCAGAGCCTTCAATTAAAGTTAACATCAAACATTACCTGTAGACCCAAGCATCAGATACAGCCAGGATTTAGGACCTGTACCGAGATGTTACAAGTGATATCATTGAATTTAGTTTTAGAAGAGATTATCTCTTTGTGCTGGTTCAGGTAAGAATAGATGGAAGAAATGAAATACGATAAAATAAAAGCTGTGCAACAAACAAGAGGATTATTAATAAACCAGCTGAAACTCTCATGTCACCATTAACAATTAGCCAGTTATAGCATTTCTTCTTGTCCATATGTCTCTTTCATACTCTCTCCTTTTTGTAGCTTTCCTCTGTTTTAGTCTCAATCATTCTCTAATTCTTTCTAATCTTCATTGCACCTCGTTCTCACAGTTGGTCTCTGTCTGCAGCCGGTTCAACCTGTTAGCTCTGTAAGCTTCGCTGAACAACAACAACAGCAGCATTTGTAATCAGCACTTAATTTAGTGCTTAATGCTTAATTCAGTGAGTAGCCTATCAGTTCCCTTTGTAATCACAGCTGGTGCTCTGCCCCTGCTATGGGCTAGATCTGAAAGTTAATCTTTGATTATGTTTTTTTATTATGTGTCTGTTTATATGTAATAAAAAATTACATTCTCCAATTTAAAGTTTGACATTGCCGTTGGTGTGTGTGTGCGTGTGTGCGCAGACTTTTACCCCTCTTTCTGACGTTTATATCTACCAGCTATTTATTTGGCTGTGTAGTTTGTAGCCTCTCTTTAAGGGGTCAGTTTACTCTGTCAGATGGTTCAATAGTTTAGGAACCCCCAGCACCTCTCCAGCATCGGTTAGGGGAGGTTGGTGTCCGACCATTTCTGTAACTTCCTGAAACAGACAACCCACCATTCACACCCACTTCACGCCATGATTGGCAAGCTGTGTGGAGGTGAAAAAGGAACAACTGAGAACAACTGTGAACACTATGAATGTCTTCTAGGAGAGACTGTCTCTGTCTTGTATTTAAATGACATTGTTTCTCCCCCATCTCTATGATAACCGGCTTTTCACCCTGGTTTCTAGTGTAGCGGTTCAGAACAACTTTAAACCTCGGCTCTTATTCTTCATCTTCACAGTTCTCCCTAAAATTGGAAATACGTGAGACTTTAGTCAGTCATTTATCTTTTATGTCCTTCTGTTTTAGCAGTTTTGGCCAAGATTACATCTCACCCCGATTACAAATGTACTCACAGAAACACCCTGCCAGACATACACACATACGCACTTGGTCATGTGTACAGCTATCACTATTATTCAAAAAATGTCCAAACAAACATCCTTCACACTGAGTAGGTCCAAACCAGGATCAACAGTGAATGTGACAGGACCAACAGTGAGTAAGTGAGTGTGTGTGGGTGTTTGAGCTGGTGCCAGGTTTAATGGTATGAAAGCACATATAGGGTATGTGCACAACTACCTCGACAAATCTGCCAAAATATCTCAATTTTATGTGAAAACCATAAAATCTTACCATACCGCCAATGTTTAACAAGTGTCACTCAGATTCCAGCCTTTAAACAGGTAATAAAAGTTTAAAAAGTTAAAATGTTGACACTGATGTCTCTCTCTCACACACACACACACATAAACTTACACAAAGAAACTATCACACTGTACTTGCTGTCCACAAAAGTACAAACCATGTTATTTATTGGCATGTTAATGATGGACAAGTGTGAAAACAATGAATGAGACTGAGACTAGAGGGGGTTTTTCTGAGACTTTGTCCACTCAGGACGCCGGAAACCAAACCCTTCCGTTTAAACACACACACACACACACACACACACACACACACACACATAGAGTTAAAGCAGTGTGATTCTCCTAATCTTTCTTATACCAAGTCCTCTGTGCCTGGCTCTGCATGACCCCCATGCTCATGCACACATACTCACAAACACCCACACACATGCATAAAGAAACATCAACATAATCTGCAGCACATTCTTACACATTCAGTCACACATTTCTGCAGTCTAGTAATGTCTATTAATTTACCTGCTATAAGAAAACACAGAGCACTTTTAACACAATGTTAAAATGGTGATTATTTTGCTCTTTTGCAGTGGGTGTATGAGGCAGGCACGTGCTCATAAAAACATGTGCTAATATGTGTTTTGGTGTCCGTGCATGCATGTGCGCATGTGTGCTTGAAAGTGTGTGTGTTTAAGTGTGCATGTGTGTGTTAGGGGAAACGGGCTAATTTGTCTGTATATCCTGACCATGTTCATATGCACTGCTGCCGCTGCTTTAATCAGGAACACATTTGGGCTGATATTACTTCCACATGCCGTGGAGACAGGAGGGGGTCTTTTATAATACAAACAGCGCTTATTCAGCACACACTTGGACAAACACTTACACTGGTCTTAACCAATATAGACATAGTTGGTAACACAGAATATGTCCCGTAAATTGAAAATGACCTCTTTATTCAGCAGATAGCACATTGCACCGCAATATTCAGGTCAGGTTACTCGCCATAGAAGACAAATTTGGTGCTCAATTCCTGAAACTGTTGTTTTTTTACTGAAGTCCATTTCGTGCTAAATGTGCCCTGAAATGCGATTTCCAGACAGGTATTTCACCTAGCTTCTATGTAGATCCTACCTTTTTTAGCTATTGCTCTTATCCTGCTCTTATCCGGCGTTTGTGGCTTGGTGGCAGAACGGTCGCCTGCCAATCGGAAGGTCGGCGGTTCGATCCCCCAGCCATGCGTTGAAGTATCCTTGAGCAAGATACTGAACCCCATAATGCTCGCGAAGCTGCGCCTTCGGTTTCTGAATGTTCCATGTAAGTCGCTTTGGATAAAAGCGTCTGCTAAATGACTAAATGTAAATGTAAATCTATCCTTAGAATTATATCTTTCTACAATATTGGGGCATGGCAGCTACAGTATAGTTAAGGATACGGGGATTGTGGTTATGGAATATAAACTACGGTTAAATACAATTAGGGTTAGGCAACTGAAGCACATGGTTAAGGTTAGGTTAAGATCATGGTCTCCCAGTCTCCCTCATTAAAGTCGGAGGCACTGCATGTCCAGCCACCACCCCGACCTCCACACCCTTACTTTCGGTCTCATTACATTAAGGGCACACTTCACTTCCTGCACTGGCACTGAACATTGGCATTGGAAGTAATTCGTTAGTTGACGAATCGTTTAATATAAACTTAATTCCCTGGGATACAGGGTTGTACCAGCAGGCACAAAAAAAGAATATAAATTCTAAATTTTGAAAGGTGAGATAAACACTGGTGTAGCACTCTTAAGATGGAAAGTTGGACAAAGAACAAGTGCAAACAAGAAACCAGGTTATTTGGAGAAATCAAGTTAAGAGAACATTTATAGAACATGTTTTCCACCACAATCCTCTCAAACTTGCATCAAGTTAGTTTGTGTGTATTAGATCACCCACCTCCTGACTACCATTAATTCATAATCAACTACATTTTAAGAACAGCCTTCATTGAAAACCACTGAAATCAAGAATATAAAACACAATGGACAAAATCTGATTCGTGTAGACCTATGTGCACATTACAAATTGGTGCTAAATTAAGTATTTTGGGTGTTTTGTGTGATGTCATTTGACAAATGATAAAGACTTCTCAGTTTGACACACATAATGGATGGATCTGATCTGCTGACAAATCATTCATTGTCAAAGAGGAATGACAGAGTGAGGCATGGAGGAAGGGAAAGAGGCAGAGGTTCTGAGGTAAAGAAAGGAGGGAGGATTAGGGAAAGGAGTAGGGAGAAGGGAAGCAGAGGGGAAGAGAAGAAGAGGGAGAGAGTCATAAGGAAGGAAGAAAAACAGATAAGCTAAGAGGGATAAAAAAGACTAGGCTTTTTTTGTTATCTGAGGGAATGCAGAGAATCGAACCACGGGACATGTGAAATAGTGCAGAGCTACACCCCAAGCCAGTTCACTTCCCCTGGAGCAGATATGGAAATAGGGGAAGGAGAAAAAAAAGCAGGGAGGAAAGGAGAGCCAAGGGTAATGTGGGAGAAAAGATTAACCGTTAGAGAGAAGACAGAGAATGAAATAAGAGCTGAATCAAATGGGGGACTTGAGAGTATGCGGAGGAGGGGTGGAAAACGAGAAGGTTTGGAGGATATCATGCAGCGAGGGGACGGAGAGGAGGAGAGGAGGGGGTCATTAAAGAGCTCTAATGACCTGCTGATTGACGAGGGGCCCAAACTCTGACCCCAAATTATTACAGAGCCTGAGAACCAGTCCTGGGTTCTGCGAGTGTGTGCAGGTCGGCATCTGAGTAGAGGTGAAAGAGAAATTAGCAGTTTCGACCCATGCTCCAACGTCGGACACAGCCCAGGAAATATTCACAGAAACACACACACACACAAACAAACACATTTTAAATGCTTTGAATCCTGACTTCTTGAATGCAATTGATTCAAATAGATTAAATATGCATTCTTCAACACACACTTCACACAGCCAGGCAACCTGTTACAGATGGGAGGGAACAAGATTTGCCAGCTGTCTAGCTCTTTTTATGGTATGCCTGCACATCATTACCAACTAACAGTCAGTTTGTGAACATGCCCAAGGCTGCCAAATATCAGTATTACTAATCTACATAGCTCACAGATATTTGTAACCAGAATACCTAATCAGGTTATTAGAAGAAGTATCATCCATATACAGGTAAAAAAAAAACAGAGCCCATCTCTGGGATTAAAACTTTGGCTTTTATCTTAGTCTGTAGTTGTTGTTTGTACTCAGCTACTAATTAATGAATATTTTTATATCAACAATGGATCGTATAACTGCTTGTATGTGGAATTCGCTCGTAGTGATTGACCCACAGATTAGTATAACCCACTCTCCTCGTGTCTACAGAGTGTTTTGACAACTTTCAGCCCATTTTTTTGGTTACAGTTTTTGTTCAATCGCACCACTCTCATCAGTGTTGTTTTTGGCTGCAGCAGGCAGCCATTTTCAGCAAAAAAGCAACTATACTACGAAACGACTACACGCTTGTGACTAGCTAGTGAAGAAAGTGAAGCATTAAGTAGCTAAAGAGCAATATTTCCCTATAGCCTTGGTGGAGACCAAAGACAGAACTAAAAGGAGAGTGAATATTGTACATGCATTTATCAAGTGGCTCATAATGCTAACTACATTGCTCTGTTTCTACTGGATGTGTAAATTGGCAGCTGTTTGATAATAAGTTTGCCATATTAACTTAAAAGGTGATATGTCAGTGTTCTGTATACAGCTTGTTTCTGCTTCCCCGAAGTGGCCATTAAAAACACCTATTGTGGGTTTAAGGCTTGTTCAAAGCCTGACTGTAGTGTAGTCACCATGCATATGCACACCAATAGTGTCCCAAAAATATTCAACCTCTACTGCTTTCATGTGGATAACAGATGAGATGTAATATCAGTTGAGCAGCAATATGTGCATTGTATCTATCTGCATGGCCTTGTGACACACACAGATACATAGATCTACGTAATTCATACCTGTATGTACCACTGACTCATCAGAATTCCTTATTTTCTGGTAAAAAATTGTACATTCATATTATGTTCTTTTTCTCAAAACACATTCTCACACACATGCAGACAGTAAGATACAGAAGCAGGCAAACATTTGTAGCCAAATGAAGACCAGATGAAGCAGCCACGATGCTGCTGAAACACATGTTAACGCACACACACAGACACACAGACACAGTTCTTAGACCCGTGCCCATGCTTCATCTAGAGCTGTAACCACAGCTCTATTTCTCTTCTCATTTTCTATAATCCCCATCCTTCTCTCATGCACACACAAACAGTCACACAGCAGGAGCAGCAGCACTGCTCCTTCATTACAGGGCTGTAAACTGCAGAAATCTGTTTGGGGCTGTTTAACATGCAATAAAACTCTCTGTTTTTCCACTCACCCCTCCCCTCTCCAACCCCTTCCTTCCTTTATGAGTAAACAAACAAAGTTGCTCTTGTTGATAGATATAATCACTCACACTCCTCAATAAATGCCACACACATCCACAAAATGATGGGAGCATAAAGGTATTTCTGGATGTAAGACAAATGATGCTCATCATTTTTGGTTTGTATTGTTAAAATGAATTATAATTTATCAGTGTTTGCCTTGAATATTAAGAACTGGTGAACTGGTTGAAGGAAACTGGATCTTAATAATACTGTATGCAGAGTAAAAACTCATTATTTAACCTTCTATTACACTGAGGGACTCCAGTGCATATTTAGCAGCTCATTTGCATTTCCCCCCCATTTTTCTCTTAACTGTCTATTAACTGAAGCATATTGTGAGCTGCCCTCATCGCAAAAAGGACTCTGTTGACCACAAACTGTCGATAACACGGTCTTCAAGCAGCATGTCTGAATGCAAGGGTGAACAAGATCCAGTTGAAAATTCATTCAAAATTCAACAGCTCTGTTCTTTTACTAAAAGGCTATTTTTCAGTCAAAATCCAAAGAAGATTAAACTTAATGATCAAACGAGATGAAACATAAAGCATGGGGAGAGAGAAAGAGGGCACAAGGAAAAAGACAGACTGTGAGTGTTTGTGTGTACATGTCTCTGTGTGTGTGTAATTGATAGGAGAATTTGGCCCAAAGCACAGTATGACCTCATTGCTTGCCTGATTTCTCAGCGTTCACAGTTTTACACTAGCCGAGGATCCGGTTAACATAGAAGGCTAGGCTAGCAGGCACACACACATACACAATCAATCTTCACCATTCCACCACATCTTTCAACTGCTTAAGAAAGCTATTTTCCGAAGCTCAGACAAACCACAGACTAATTTGGGAGTACAATTCTGCGGCTGTTGACACATAAACACACACACACACACACACACACGCACACACACACACACACTTCCACAGCAGAAAAACATACATACACACGCATTCTTGCTGCAGAAACACACAGGCGTAAGTGCACCCAGATAACATCTTAAAACAACTATTACTTGTGGTGTGTGGTGTGGGATAAGTGTTGAGAAGTGATGACTTTTACCTAAAACAAACACCAGGCAGTGAAACAATACACAGGAAGGGGAAAAGGCAAGAGAGGAAAAGAATTGGAGTCTGACACAAGAGGGGGAAGAAGAAGAGGAGGAATAGAAAGAAGAGGAGGAAGAACAACAAGGACAGCATTAGGTTACAAGCTACTTTGCAACCTCTTCCTTTGTAACATAGAAATAGATGGTCTCGTGGTCTTCAAGGTCTGCTTCTAGAAAGCTCTTTTTGAGGATAAGGAAGCTTTAACAGGTGTCAAATTAACTGGATGAAATTGAACATCCTCCATTTGCAAAACAAATTTTGACTAAAGGAACCCAAAGAAAACAACTATGTCGAAACATTAACATTGTACAGACTAAGTAAAAAAAAAGCAAGAAAGTGCCAAAGCACCGTCAGTCATTGGCCCACTACAACGAACATTTTGAGTGAATCTTTTACATTTACATTTACATTTAGTCATTTAGCAGACTTTCAGCAGTCATTTAGTCGCTTTATCCAAAGCGACTTACATAAGGGCACAGATGCAAGTAGAAAAGCAAGAAAAGTGACAACACACAAAACAAGAATTACAACTACTTGGAACCAACTACAGAAATAGAAACAAGGGAATTAAAGAGTCTCGAATAAATGAGAGTGAATAACAAGAGATGGAGATCGAGGCACATAGCCAAAGACCTGCAGGGTTTGAGGGGCCCTGTAATGTTCCCTTTGGCTCCCAAGGTGAGAACAAGAAACCCACATGAACCTGACACAACTACATACACATACACACACACACAGTCTGTACGAGCTGATCTTGGGATGGTGGTAGGGCTGGCAGCCGTGTTTACTTTCTGTTCACTGTGATTTTTTTTTCTCATTTAATCATTGTTGGATGTAATTGCTCCTCTGGTAGAGACCTGGCACTGTTTGGTAGTGGAGTTTGTGTGATGTGACATACACGGGTGTACGAAATAATGTACAAGACGAGTGTAAAGACAAAGGAGAGGACATGTGTTTATCAGTGAGTAGATCTGAGTGAGTGACAAAGAGACAAAGATAAAGAGAAGAGAAAGTCTCAGAGGGGCATTATGAAACAAATAACCCATCCCATCGAGAGAAGAAGGGAGAGCCAGCTGGACAGCTTCCCAGCCTTTAGATTAATGGCAGCACACTGAGGTAAGACTGAGAGGAGAAAGTCAGTACAACTCAGGGGGAGCAACAAATACATGCACCATTACTACTATATTGTTAAAAGGGTGTCCCATCCATCATGGTTGAATAAATAACAAGTGAACTTTAGATTGTCAATTGTGGAGAGAAAGTACCATGGTTTTAGAGGGAAAACAGGAGACCTTTTAGGCAAAAGCAAAGAATAGAAAGGAAGCTACTTCTTCTGCACTGTTTTGCAAAACACTTTAGGGTGTATCAGAAAAGTAATATCGGATATAAAAAAGTTATTTCTGTGGAAGCTACATAAATATACTGTATGTGCTTCACTCACTTCCACTTGTTAGACAGATTTGCCAACATGACTACCATCATATCCTGAGTGTTGTGTAATAGTTAATAATAATAATTTTGAAAAACCTTTAACAAACAAGGATAGGATCATTGACATTTGTAGTAGTGTCAACAATTTAACTTTCTATTACCCCCGCCTCTTTCTGTAATATTGTTTTGACATAAGTCTTTTGTTTTTCTGTTGCAACTTGCAAGTATGAAATTATCATGTGATTACAGGTCTCAGAGCCCAGGGATTACTGTTAGCCTTGCAGCCTTTATGGCCCTTAATCAAATAAAGGTTTTACACATTTCAGACTGGAACACAAACTTACAGAAATACATTTTTTCTTTTTTATTACGTGTGCGCAGACACATTTCTAATGTGTTTACATTAGCTATAGACACGCCACAGAAATAAACAGGGAGAAAGTGAAAAATAAAAGGAGGCAAAACAATTGAAAGAAAAAAAGAAACAAACAATGGACAGAAAGGCCAAAAGAGAGAGAGTTGTTTCCATTTTTGGCCAAAGGCACAGCTGGTAGCGCAGTACATTTTCTCTCTGTGGGTAAAGAGAAGGTAGGAGGCCTCCTTCCCTCTCCACTAATCACACTTAATGATTCAAATGGGCCTAAGACATACCTTTGAAATCAAATCCACTTACAACCACACAAAAACGCACACATGCAAGCACACACAGACACACTAACAGCCATACAAAAGACACACAAAACTACACGTTTACCCAAACTCAGACACACACAAACTTGTCTGGGAGCACAGCGAGTAATTGTCATAGAGAGGAGAGGAGAGCAGAGGAGGAGGTAACTGAAGAAGTGTGAAGAAGTGTGTTTTGCCTGGATGTTTCCAATCCATCACCAGGCCCCTAACTAGCGCTGCAGTGCCACAGCTAATTGCTCCTAATGACCTCATAGGCGTAAGCACACACACAACGGCACATGTAAAGGAAAAAGAAATTGAGCCAACTGGTGACATAGCCAGTAAGAGGATAAAACACATAAAACACTGGCATGTCAAATATTTTGCGTGTGTGTGGACTAAAACCCTACAGCTACATCAGGCCCCTATAGTGGCATTTCCTGAAACCTCTACACAGCAAAAGATATCCTCTTTTACCCCCACCCCCAAACACACACACATTAATAAACAGAGAAACTGTAGGCTGTAGGATTAGCCCTAGCAGGCTTCAAAGTAATTAGCTCAAGGATAAAGTAAAGCTTTACTTTCCTTAAAGAATTACTCTGTAAGTACAGAAAGTGTGTTATTGTGCTTTGAGAGGGTTTCCATACACAGACAAGTCCAGTGTTTGTTTCTTGAAATATGTTACAGCGAAGTGTGCGAGAGAACAAGACAAAAAAAAATAATACTGAAAGAGGTTAAAAAAATTTACCAGAGATTAACAGACTCACTGTACTGTCACTTCACTGTTAGCACTAAAGGAGCCCCCCCGGATGCTTCAGAGGGAACTGGAACTGAATTGGAACATCATCAACATACCAACAAATCAGGCTTGCACTTTAAGGTATGAATGTGCCCTCACAAACACACACATATTCAAAAAAGTACATGAATTAATTTGCACACACATTTTACTAACTATCACACACTGGCCAGGGAGCTGTGAGGTTATTTCCATAAACCACAACATTATAAAGTAACTCAGCTGCTAACTAATCAGTGACACAAAGGACAAAATACTTCCACACAAAAATAAGCACATGTGCTTGTTTATATGCCTAGAAACAAAGAATGTATTTCTCCTAAACCACCCCCTGCCCACCCAAACACACATTGAGAACAGCACTCCTGCTTCTGGGTGGCTGCACAACTGAGCGGGCATGTGCAGAGAACTAAGACCACAACACTGGCATCTACAGCTTTCTCCCTCTCTCCCACTAATTACTTCATCATGTATTGTTATGGTTAACAATATTAGGTGGTATACAGAGCAGTGTTTTGTCAAAACAGGCCTTCAGGTAAATATAAAACACCCTAAGAAAGTAATATAATGGTTGGATGGCATTATTTTCATTCCTGATGCACCTGGCATGCTGCAACACATTTTACCATTTTTGATAAACTGATACTTTAAACTAGAAAACAATAAACCATGAATGCCTTAAAAACATTTTTTTAAAACATTTTTATATAGGTGATTTAGTACTGCTTTTATAATACCTTAGAATTAGGGGACTGCAAAATTTTATGACATTGTAAGGACTTCTGCTTGATGCTAACCAGACTCTTTGGACCGAAGGGTTTTATATGTTGCCAACAGCATTAGCGTCACAATGGAATAGGCTATTCTGTTGTGATTGGAGTATTTCTTTAATTTTTCTGTCACTGAATGACTTGCCTTTCTATGTGTCAGCCCTGCGATGAGTTGGCCACTGTCCAGGGTGTACCCCGCCTAAGGCCCAAAGTCACTGGGATAGGCTCCAGTCACCCGCGACCCTTAACGTGAACAAGCGGTAGAAAATGACTGACTGACTGAATGACTTGCATCCTCCGAAACCTCTCCATGCTATGCGAGCATTTATCATCCCAGCAGAAACAGACAACTCATCTGTGACCAACAGAATGACCCCGGTCCACTGTCAAATTCTAGGGGACTGTCCTCCCAATAAAAACAACCGAATCAGTCATTTCAGCAAATGCCCAAAATCGACATATGATGACGTTCAAGTGACAAAGCACTTTAACGGCCGTAGGAATTATGACTCTTGTTCATTGGGCGGAGACAGTGAGACATTGTTATCGAGCCAAGTCTGCAGAGGAAGGTTAGGGTGGTTGGTTGGCTCAACAATATGTCGGACTGTAACACAGTAGACTGCTGTTCGTTTCCTGTTTCGTAACAAATTCAACATTGATTTCTTTTAACCATGACCACAATTGTTTCCCCAACCTTAAGCACAAAGTTATTTTAACCCAAACACTGATCTGTCCCTAACCATAACCAAGTCATTCTTGTGCCTAAACCCAACCTAAGCTTAACCACAACAGTGTAAGATCAGAAAATGTTTTTATTTTTGTAAGTGATTTGTAACGGATTTGGAAGTCACTGACAGATTGTTATCCTGTTGATATGGGCATGAGATCAGATTTTATTGTTTAATTTGGAGGACTTGTTGAACTCTACTTAGCTAACAGCTGCGTCCACATGATGGTAGAAATGATTTCAATAATAATAATATTATTCAATAATAATAATAATGTCTTGGAGAGGACATCTACCTTCAGTTGAATGTTGCCTTGACTTTTTGTCATATATGTCACTTAATGGTTGAGCACCTTCCTACTTCTCCTCATTCTCCAGCTCAGTTTCAGACCTGTAGACCTTTACCTTCACACTATTTGCAGTCTAGTTCACCAGGCCACTTGGAAATGGATCAGTGACATAATTTGGTAAGTGCCTCTGGATACTTTGCATGTAAAATCATGGTTACGCAAAATAAAAAATTAGGATACTATATTTCTGAAAAATGTATTCTGACCCATTGTTTGTAGTACTATAAAATAATATAAACTGACATCTAAGTTTGTATGCTGACATAGGGGCCTGGGGTTTGATGCACAGCAGAAAAGAGTCAGGCAGCAGCAGTCTTGAATTGAGAGATTCATGGGACTTAACCAACACATATATCAAAACGTGGCATATCGGATACATTCTTAGAATTAACAATACCTTGTTCCATTTAATCAGCTTGTTGTTTGGGTGTGGAGTTCCTTTGGAAGCTTAGCTTATGGCTGGTCTACGTTATGGGAACCAGGCTAATGGAACATACACATCCTTGTGCTGAGCTGAGAATTTCAGGCCGTCTGCCAAATTGCAGTCAGACAAAATGGCTACAGCCTTGCTAAATACATGTGGTCTGTGGTAGCGGTAGCACTCAGTAAGACAAACAAACACACCAGCCCACAACCACCACCACGCTCAAAGAGTGTGTGGTGTGTGTGTGCATATTAATATATAACCAAGTCTTTGCTGTATGTAGTCCTGCACCTTAGTATTTGTACAATATTAAGACATAAGCATGTATCAATAGTTCTGTGTGTGCAGAAGTGTGAGCGTGTTCAGTCACAACTATCAGAGCCAAAACTACACACTGCTGCCAGGATGGAAAGAAAAGAGAAAGAGGAGAAGGAAAATAATAGCTGTTCACAGTTTTTAAAAAAACAAACTATTCCAATAAATTTGCCCCCAATCCCCATCTGCCGTCCCTTTTTTCTTGTTCCGAGCTGCTTTTATGGGTGAAATTAGTCGTCCCCAACCCCCTGACAGCGTAATAAAACAGTCTGCCAGGTACATACACTTAAACTAGGCCTTGGAGAGTGTAGAGCAGAGAAGAAAGAGAAATAACAGAGATGGAGGGAGAAAGTGGCCCATAGGGAGACAGAGAGAAAAAAAGGAAGAATGAAGGAAAAAGAAAGTGAAGCATGAAGGGGAGAACGGGAATAATAAGACAAGAATTAAGGAAAGAGGGAGAAATAAGCAAATGGGTGGGATTGGCAATAGACATATGAGAGGTGAAAAATGTAAAATACACACAGAAATGGAACAAAAGCAGAGTAAAGTGGGGAGAAAAAGGGGAAGAATAAAGGCTGATGACGATGAGAAGGATAGAGTAAAGCTGAAGAAAGAGTCAATAAGTTGTGAAGAGGGAAACAGCACAGGAATTACTTTTACATCTGTGGCCAAAAATCCCTCTGGACCTTTTCACACACACACACACACACACACACACACACACACACACACACACACACACAGATTCATCCTTGACTGTCTACTGAGAATTTTTAAACTGAAAACTTTACATCCTGAAATGCACATAGTTAAAAACTTTGGAAGGAAAAGACATAAATTCATGGGGGCTTTTGACAGCAGCCAGGAAAACAAGATGATGACTTGCCACAAGTGACCTCATCAGGGTCATGGGTCACACACCCTGAGAAAAATAGCAAGAAACAGAAGAAATAGAGAATGGAGGAGAGGGAGGGTCGAAGGGAGAAGATATAGTAATTCATGACTCTCTTGGCACTGCTTTCGAGACACATGATACAAAGTTTGTACATAGTTTTAATCTGTAAAAATGTGTTTTTATCTGTATTCATATATTTCACTGGTCTCCATTTTCATCTTGTAAAAACAAGACGTCTGCTTGTGGGAATATTAGTTATCATCAAGTGGGAACCAGATCTATTTATTGTAGAAACAGGCAGACACACAGCTTGACATTTGCATCTTCATCATAATAACTTGTTCCCTCAAGTTAAAATCAAGTCCTCATCATCCCCTGGGACATCAGAGACTATGTATTTTTGAACAGTTACGCAGCTCCCTATCCAGGTTCCTTGAATGAGCCAGCATAAATTATTGGATCCTTATTTGCTCACATAGCTCTTTTCATTACACTAGTGACACAAGTTCTGTATATTAATTCTGTAAATGTTCTGTAAATCGATCCAAAACTACTTTGCACTTGTGTTATGTTCCTGTAAAAAGAGAAAATGTTTGCAAGCAATTGCGGGAAATGCTGATAGGAGTCAACAGCCCTATAAACCGTGTGTGTCTGTGAAAAATGCCTTGGAACACATTCCACAGGGCCTTCTCGCTGTGTCATGCATGGTTATGTGGAAAAAAATGTAAACATGTCAGAATGCCATGTTACTGGTTTTATTTAATCACTTTGGCCTATAAAGTACTGTATATTGTATCAAATAGGTGATATAATAATATGCATCTGTAAAATCTGTCTGCACCAGGAGCAACAAACTGAACTTTAACTTTAGTTAGCTAGTTAGTCACAGTTCCATCACAAAATTCCTTGTGTCCATTGTCAATTGTTTAACCATACAATGAGTTTTAAAGAATAGCATCCAAATACAACCTTACAGTGTCACACCCCTGCTGTGTCACATCATCATCCTGCAGCTCACAGCACAGTAAATACACAGCACGCTATCTCTGCTGCAGTCAAACAGACAGGGACAAGTGTAATTGTGGCTTGCGGTTTGGCTGAGCATTCAAACGGAAAGGCAGCTTGTCCACATCTCTTTCTGTGTGTCAGCAAGGTCCATTTGTCTTCCAGTCTGTGCATGTGCTTGTGTGTGTGTATAGACAGAGAGAGAAGGATTCAGTGTTCATGTAGATTATGTCTGTCAGCCGCTGTCTGTGGTAAATCTAGCAGTCGTGAGACAAAGATGGGACACATGGACACAAACGTGCACACGCAGACACACACACACACACACACACACACACAGACAAGTCAAACCACAATTGGGGTGAGCGGACCTGGTATGGTGAGAATGCTACGCCGGGTGCCCACTGCTGCAACAAACGTGAATAAGTCGTTTGTATAAAGCATTTTCCCAGCACACACTCACGCACGCACACCATATGCTGGATGACGTATGACTATAAACCAACATCGGATATCAAAACTGAACACCCACATAAGATTTAACTGTACACACAGGCATTACACACTCAGGCAGGCATCTTAACCAGAAACAAACAACAGACGCACACACCACTCTGAAAAGCTATTGTTAAAATCTACTGAGTATTTTATTTTATTTTAGTTTTATCATCTATGATCTTGTCAATACTTCAGACAAGCCAAGCAAGGTAAAAGAAATGATCAGTGTATGGTAAATGGACTGCATTTATATAGCGCTTTACTACCTTACCGGAACAAAGCGCTTTACAATATTGTCTCTCATTTACCCATTCACACTCACATTCACACACCAATGGCGATGGAGCGATGGAGCTGGCCTGCACATCGGGAACAACTTGTGGTTCAGTGTCTTGCTCAAGGACACTTTGACACATGGGCTGGGGGAACCCGGGATCGAACTGCCGACTTTCCGATCGGTGGACGACCCGCTCTTCCACCAAGCCACAACCGCCCCTGTATAGCCACTAAATGTGAAATAAACTTAAATAACGCTCTTAAGTACTACTACTTGAAAAACAACAGCGCCACTGACACTCTGTGTTCTACACTCACATCCTGCTTGGACAACTTCTGCACTCTCACATCTAGACCAGCCCATACATCCTCGTCTGCCCCCTGGTTATCTGATGTTCTACGTGAGCATCGTGCCAGCCTTCGGTCAGCAGAGAGAAAATGGCGCAAGTCAAAAGATCCCGCTGACCTCTGTCTCTACCAGTCTCTCCTCTCTAATTTCTCAGCTGATGTCACTTCTGCAAAAACTGACTACTACCACTCAAAGATCAACAACTCACCTGACCCGCGCACTCACTTTAAAACCTTCTCTGCTCTTCTTTCTCCGCCTTGCATCTTTCTTTGTAAAGAAAACAACCGCCATCAGCAGTCAGTTCTCTGCGCCGCCACCTGTTGACCTCGCACGCATCCCAGATACGTGTTGGCTCACCTCTTTCTCTCCTCTATCTGAAGCGACGTTTCCAAGGTCATTCATTCTAACCACTCTACCACCTGCCCGCAGGATCCCATCGGCACCCATCTCCTTCAGGCAATCTCTCCATATGTTGTCCCTGCTCTGACCCACATCATCAACTCATCCCTCACCACTGTTGTTCCCCACAGCTTTTAAGGAAGCCCGCATCACATCGCTACTGAAGAAAGCCACTCTCAATCCGACACTATTAGAAAGCTACAGACCGGTTTCCCTCTTTCCCTTCATTGCCAAAGCTCTGGACCAAGTTGTGTTCAACCAGCTCTCTTCGTTTCTCACACAGAACAACCTCCTGGACCCCAATCAGTCTGGTTTCAAGAGCGGCCATTCCACGGAGACCATGCGGCTCTCAGTTGTCGAAGCCCTGAGACTGGCAGAGACGAGGTCTCTGAGTCCCAACATCTCAATACAGGGGTGCCGCAGGGCTCGGTGCTTGGACCGCTACTCTTCTCCATCTACATGACATCCCTCGGCTCGGTCATACAGAAGCATGGCTTTTCTTATCACTGCTATGCGGATTACACGCAGCTATACTTGTCATTTCAACCTGACAATTCAACTATCTCTGCTCGCATCTTGCCATTGCTTGAGTTACATCTCGCTTTGGATGAAGAACCATCACCTGCAGCTGAACCTCAACAAAACTGAACTGCTTGTGAGCCATTCAACTAGGCTCATCGACCGTTACACCGTCCAGCATGGCCAGAAATCTGGAGGTGGTAATTGATGACCAGCTAAACTTCAAAAGTAATGTCCCCAGCACCACCTGGTTCTGTAGATTCATCCTCTACAACATCAGGAAAATCAAACCTCTCTTAGCTGAGCAGTCTACACAAGTCCTAGTCCAGGCTCTTGTCTTGTCTAAACTGGACTATTGCAACATGCTGCTGGCTGGACTCCCTGCTTGCAAAACCAAACCTCTGCAGATGATCCAGAACGCGGCGGCAAGAGTGGGTTTCAATGAACTGAAGAGAGCGAACACCTCTCTTCATTAGTTTACACTGGCTCCCTGTTGTCGCTGCCATCAAGTTCAAAGCGATGCTCTTGGCCTACAAGACCACCACTGGTTCTGCACCATCATATCTTTGCTCGCTAATACAGACCTATGTTCCTGCCAGATCCCTGTGCTCTGCAAACGAACAACGTCTGGTGGTACCATGCCACAAAGGCAAAAAAATCACTCTCGCGCACCTTCTCTGGATCCGTTCCACATTGGTGGAATGATCTGCCTGCTCCTACAAGAGGAGCAGATTCTGTAGCCACCTTTAAGAAGCACCTGAAAACGCTTCTCTTCTGTCAACACCTAACTGACAATCACTAACTTCTTCTTCCTTTCTATCTCTTTTCATAAAAAAAAAAAAAAAAAAAAAAAAAAAAAAAAAATTTCTATACTTAACTTTCTATGTTTACTACTATATCATTTTTGATATTTTTTT
>CM022478.1:17633087-17650857 GCA_011952105.1 Coreoperca whiteheadi
ATGTACGACTATGTTACAGTATTGAAAGATGAAATCCTATGTATTGGGATTATTTCAGATTTGTGCATGCACGTGTGTTGTTTTAAGGTTATTCTTGTCCAGACTGTATGAATGAGCGGCAAGAAAACAATCAGGAACGTTACTGTTGAATGAAAAGACCTCAAACAGTGTGTGTGAGTGTGTGTGTGTGTGCACACGCGCGCCTGTGTGTGTGTGCCTGTGCACGAGTGTATGTGTGTTTGGTTTTATTGTCATGCATGCAAGGCAAACACCCACACCCTACACTCCTTGTGTACACTTACTTTTAATAGTTTTATGAAAACAGCACACACTGTACACACTACACGCTACACACATTCGGTGAATTTGACATTTACAAAAACCCACGGTTATCTAGTGAACATATCACAATCACCCCAAGCAAAAACTTGATTTAAAAACCCACTTTAAGTATTTGGACTGGTTTCTTTTGAGGTTTTATGTTTCTACTCTACAGCATTTTTCTTTCGCACACATACACACACAGATACTCTGTCTCTCTGTGAGTGTTTTCAGTGATTAAGTCACAGGAAACCATGCAGGCTGCCAGTCAGGTTCTCAGGAACACTGAACAGTCCATGCTACTAAGCTCTACCAGGCTAGTCTGGGCTGGCATGACCTGAATGGCTGAATGTGAACTTTAACCTGATTAATATTTGATGTATTAAACTCATTATTTTTGTCATATTATATTTCATATTCATGGGTCCTTCTGCACAAAATAGTATGTCATTCTACTTTGTAGATAATAAATGTACATCATGCTGCAGTTGTTCCAGGAGTTTCAATAATAAATCAGAATGGGAAAACTCAATGTCTACATTTTTATTTTTTGCGTTTTGGGTTTCAAGTTTATTGCAGAGAACATTACCTAAACTAGAAGACACTTTAACACTTGTTGATGAGGTGCGAGATTATTTATGGAGAATAGTTTTACCACAAACTCTGACACCATAGCACTTGTGGTCCAACAGTTATTGGCAGTGTGCACTGCAGGAGGGCATCTCATCCTGCCTCAACAAACAAACAATCATTAAACCAGATGTTTCAGCCCTATTCAGTGATGGCCTTGTCCTCCCGATTCCCCAGAGAAGGTTCTGAGTTGCATTGGGTGCTTAGACCCCAGTATACCTGCTTGCAGGTCTATTATGTCTTGGTTCAATGATAATACCACTAAACCACTAAGGCCTCAATAGCAGATCAAGTAATAGCAGCTGATAAGGAAAACTTGAGGTAAGGGGTAAGATGAAAGTCCTAAGTGCTTTTTCTTTAACTGTCTTACCGAAGGATTTGTCACATGGGGCATGAGCTTACTTTGTGTTGATTTAATCAGTTTAACACTAACAAACAGGAATTCAGATCTTATGAAGATCAGTTTTCTAAGAACTGCACAGCATTATCTGAATATTAAACATTGTAAAAGTTTGCAGACAAAAATTACATGCAGAGTTCCCCAAGGCTCCATTCTGGGTCCTCTTCTGTTTAACATCTACATGCTTCCACTGGCTCAGATTATGGAAAACAAAAAAAGTTCACAACCATATCAACAGGGGACTATGGTCAAACACAAGCACTGAGTAAGTGCATTGAACAATTCAACGATTGGATGTGCCAGAATTTTCTTTCATTAAAGAAAGATAAAACTGACTTAGTTGTTTTTGGAGCCAAGGAGGAACCATTCAAAGTAAGAACTCAGCTTTAATCGGCAATGTTAAAAACCATAAACCAAGACAGAAATCTTGGTGTAGTCGTGGACTCTGTATTTATCTCGATGTGGCTCTTGAAATTTAGGTCAAAGTCAGCCTACTGTCACCTTAAGAATATATCCAGGATTAAAGGACCTATGTCTCAGCAGGATTTGGAAAAACTTTGCATTTATCTTCAGTCGACTCGACTACTGTAAAGGTGTCTTCACAGGTCTCTAAAAAAATCCATCAGACAGCTACAGTGGATTCAGAACGGTGCTGCTTACATCCTCACTAAGACCAATAAAGTGGATCATATCACTCCAGTTCTGAGGTCATTACACCGGCTTCCTGTCTGTCAGAGAATTGATTTCAAAATACTGCTGGTATATATTGGTTTATAAAGCACTGAATGGTTTAGGGCCAAATTACATTTCTGATCTTCTGCTACATTGTGAACCAACTAGAGCTCTCAGGTCGTCTGGGACAGGTCTGCTTTCAGTCCCCAGAGTCAAAACTAAACATGGAAAAGCAGCGTTTAGTTTTTTTTTGCATCACATCTGGAACAAACTCCCAGAAAACTGCAGGTCTGCTGCAACTCTTTTAAATATATGCTGGACACTTTTCTGGTTGCCTCTACCTTTAATTAAATCAAAACATTATTAATTTCTTACACTGCACTGCAACTTTTTTTTCTTATTCTTATTCTACTTTAGCTTGTTTTACTTTTCTGTTCTCTTAGCTCTTTAATGACTGTTGTCTAAATTGTATTTAAGTGTTTCTTTTGCACTTGGTTACAATGCTTTTGATGTTTTGTGTGAAGCACTTTGTTTTTGCTGAAATGTGCTATATAAATAAACTTGCTTACAGATAGGCCACGGACTTGCCCCCAGTGTGGTCAGAAATTAACTGTAAGTATATTACTATACAGATATGCTTGTCTGTGTGTGTTCTGTGTGCGTTGGTCTGTATTCCCACGGCAGGGCCAATGTTTACTCTTCCTCTGGAGACACAAGTTCTATTTCAGGGAGTGGAGCAACAAGACAGAGAGAGAGAGAGACAGGTGCCAAGGAAGTCAGCAAGGAGGTCTATGAATAACAAACTGAAGGAGAAACGGATGATGGCGGGTTTGCAGTAGAAAGCAGCTCTCTAACAGTGAACACAACTAGGAAAACAATTATTCATTGTTTACTTCTTGAAGGTTACAGTTACTTTTTTAGTCAAATCACATAACAAAGATTTGATCAATCCCTTCTTTGCTTTCTCCTTTTGTCTCTCTGTGAGTGTGCAGTCCCATCCCTTTCCAACTTTATATCTGAAGTAGTCGCTCCCGCTTTCATCTTAACATCTCTCTTACTGAAAAACAGAGTGCCCACCTCCCTTCCCTATGTACAGTATCTCTGGCCCTCTCCTGCCCCCCAAGCCTCCCTTCATTGAAAAATAATGTTTATGCACACACACATAAACGTTCTTATCACATATTCAAACTCCAATCACTTACTCAATCTTTTTTTCCAGGACCTATAATACATGCATAGTGTGTATGCATGTTCCACATTCTCATTCTCATTAGTGCGCATGCGCCACGGTGCAGGCTGCCTGTTAGCTCCGTCTCGTCGTCTTACTTTTTCTAACTTTTAGCCTTCCTTTAAAGAGTTCCCCCTCGGGGATTAATAAAGTATTTCTGATTCTGATTCTGATTCTCATCTGATGGTGTCACGGTGGTAATGCAGAGTCCATGGATGAATTGTATACAAGGACACACACACACACACACACACACACTCATACTAAGTGGTTCCCAGAAGTTGTCTGTCAAGTGGTAATCCTACTAGTCAATTATAAATGCTTTCACGAAAAGGTTCACGATCTTGGCTTTGTGCAATGTACATCTAAAACATGGCTCATAGAAACACACTTAGTTAAATATGCTAACTGGAACAACCACTCAGACTTGCTAGAAAATCCCATACAATGAAAATGCTCACATTATTTTCCGGGCACTGGTCAAGTTGTAATAGTAGCAATAACATCTACATTTGGAACTTTGCTACTATAAAAACAGGTTGTAGGTATCGATTGGTGTCTGCATATTATACATTTATTTCTTTGCCAAACAAATGTATGTTTATTCAGGTATTTTACTAATCCCTCTCAGGCAACACTGAAGGCTCCACTGCAACTGAATAATTCACTGCAGTAACAGATCCACACTGCATTAAAAAAAAGACATGTATGTACAGACTTCAGGCTACAGAGATCCATATTATGTAGTTACTTAGTTACAGCACATTAACAAAACTCATCCCAGTCACCAGTAAGAGGAGAGGAGATACAGCTGTGCCTGCAGAAGGTCAGGAGGAGGAGGAAAACTACTCCCTAATGTTCTGTGGGTATGAATGCATGTGTATGAGTGCAAACTTAATCGCAATTGAGCTTTTACATGATATTAATTGCGAATGAATACAAAAGAACACAGTCACAGCACAAAGAAACACATTCAGCAGCCCCAACAACTACCTAATTAGTTTGCCCAGCCTACTTAGTTGACCTCTGTGCCGACTTTTCATCCGTTAAAACCTTGCTATCGTGACATTTCTATAATCACAGGAAGCCGTATTCAGCTGGTGTTGCAGATGTTCGGTGGATGGGAGATGATTTTATTTAGCTATTTTTCTTTTGTGAGCCAAATTCTCACCCACGCAGCCATATACAGCAATGGGGATGGTTTTTCGAGGCGAGCACGTCCGTCCGCTTCCCAACTGGACCGCCACCACCTGCTCATTGGATTTCTGGGAAAAGCTCATCAGCTGCCCTAGGCTGTGAGAGGGAAGCCTGCTGTTACAGACGAGCAGGGTTACAGGGGTTAACTCTCCAACAAGAGGCTGATTTACAGCCATGGACAGGAACCATCTATCAGCACACTGTTGCCTGTCACCAAACACGCCAGACCGAGCTGCCTTGGGCCAAAGTCACCACTCAAAAAAGCATCTTATAGAATTAAAAATGAATAAACCGGACACTTCCTGGTGCATGGTAGTAGCCTGCCAATAATGCTCATCTAATTATACTGAAGCTACTGAAGGCATTTTTAATGTGGGATATTGTTACCCACGTAAAAAGCTGTTTAAAGAGATTTTGTTTTCGTTAGTCTGTGGTTTAAAAAAAAAAAGACAGACTGAATTTCAAGACATCAAAATATTCTTTAAAAGGGCCTCCATCGGAGACCATCCATAAATTTGGTTTAACAGTGTATAAGTGGTGTACAACCACAAGCAAACGAGCAAATAAATCAAAACAAGTAGTCCAGATGATTTTTATTAACCGGTTATCCAGTATTTAGTGCAAATGATGGACTACTATCCCCTGTTTGTGGTTTAGAGAGAGAAAGAGTGTGAGAGACAAAAACAAAACACAATTAGAGCCAGGCCTAAATTTAACAGGAAAGCTTTCCTTGGTATTTCTCAGTCGTATCCCTAGACAGAGGATCAGGCCTCAGTGTGCTGTTTCTAGGAATTAAAATAAAGTGTTAAATCTAACGTAATTTGCTGGTAATGCAATAAAAAAATTTTGCTAACAAAAGTATTTAAAACACACGAAAGAGCAATACAGTTACGCTGGTTGACATATTACTGCATTACAATGAACATGGCCCCTGGGCTTTATTCTGAAAAGAAACTGACTGCATTTTCTATCTCTGAAAGAGGAACTCGATGTCACTAAACATGTTTTGGGATGTGGTTATGTTTTATACTGCTTTGCTAGTTTGACAAGCTAAGAGCCATAAACTACACTTGCTGTGTTCATTGTAAAATTGGGCAAAAAATTACGATACCAGTACCAAAATTAGTACCCTTAAAGTGATACAGATACCAATAGATTACTTTATTTGATATCTTTTTTTCTACTTCATTAGATGCCCATCATGTGAATGGAAGCATTCAGTTAGGTAAAATGCCCCCACTCCTACCCATACAAATGATTTTTACATAAATCCATTTTGAAAGTTTTCTTTAATTCATGTGTACGTGAGTGTAGCCTATCTACAGAGACAGCATAAAAAACCAGCCTTGTTCATCAGAGTGTTGAGTAATGGGAAACATTAATTCTGAAGGACTATGGGTTGACAGTTTGAGTCAAGCATAGAGGTTGTATTATATAGATCCAGTGGTGCTGCTGATACAGTGGATCGTGAGCTGAAATCTCCCCAGTAAACACACTGATCTCTATGGCTGTCACAGTCCCTCCTGCCCGGCCTGCCTGCTGCTCCTCTCGCGATCACTTCTCCTCTGGAGCTGGCTTTGATGCCCGAGTGTTTCTTGGTTGGACAGAGCGGACATTCCAGGTGTCTGCAGGGCGGGCTGCCACACACTGGCACACTCCACACACTGGTCTGGAGCTGGGTCCGGGTCCAGCTCGTCGGAGAACGAGTGTCAGGGTTTTGGGAGTATCTTCCCTCTGCTTCCTCATGTTTCCCAGTGTTTTTCCCTGCCTTGTGTTTCCTGTCTGTCTTGTTTTGTTTGTCTGGAGCCTTCCACGGAGCAGACCAGTCTCTCTCTCCTCCACACCTGCAATCACTCACCTGCGCCCCGCCTACCTGCACACCTGCAACTCATCCCGGTTCATCACCATCTCCTGCAGTATTTAAACACCGGTTCAACCACCCAGTCTTCGCCAGATCGTACTATCCCTACCGTGGTATTTACGTCGGGCTCTTCCCTCTACAACTTCCTATGAAGATTGTTCTAGTGTTTTGTCTCAGCAATTTATTGTTTCCCTCTGTCTCCACATCCAGAGATCCTCCCGTCTGCCTGTCTCGCTCCGTGGATCCTCCAACCACCTCTTGCCTGCCTGCCTCGTTCCTCCCCGCTCCTGCAACTCCTCCAGGAACTCTCAGCCTACCAGCCAACACCCTTCATCCCCTGGTTATGCGGACACGCTACCTCCACCTACCTGTCTATCTGGCTTCCAGCCGTTCCCGCTCTCACCTCTCTGGAAAAATAACAAATAAACCTTATTTGTTCCCCTACCGCCGACGTTGTGTCCTGCCTTGTATTCTGGGTTCAACCAAACAAACTACCTTAACCGTAACAACGAGGTGAATAAGTGTTCAGTGTGTATGGAGGGGCAGCCCAGCAGTTAGCTGCTAAATGTAGCTGCGGTAGTAGGCCAATCACACATCGCATTAAATCAAAGAACGCAAGGATCGAATGCAGTTATCGATTGACTGGAGTCATTTTAATACTACTTTGTATTTCGGTCGATACCTTTAAGGTATCCCTAGCCCTGTAATTAAGAGACTTAGTCAGTCAGTCAGTCATTTTGTACCGGTTGTTCCCGACTGGGATCGCGGGTGACTGGAGCCTATCCCAAAAGGCCAAAAGTTACTTCAGGCCTTAGGCAGGGTACACCCTGGACAGTGGCCAACTCGTCGCAGGGCTATTAAGAGTCTTAATTAGGCTGAATGAATTAAGGGGACAAAGGGTCTTTTTGTGAGTTATGTTGAAAATATAAATTATAATTATAAGCTTATATTAATCCATCTTATGCAATTTGGTTGTTATAACTATAACATTGACTTCTCAAGCATTTTGAGAATTTAGGTTCTGGAGAATTGTCTAGGTGTGGAAACTCGTAGGAAACTCACAGGCCCACAGAGTAGCACTATAGTGACTATGAAAATGCACATTAAACTGGTGAATTGGCATTAGTAACAGGCTCATTGATGTCACTGATGACACATTGTGCTGACAAAGTCTAAAATATGTGGTCACAAGCGTAAATAAAAAGCAGAAATAAGATACTCCTATTAGCAGAAGTAGAAATTACGAGGGTCAAGGAATGGAAAGGCCAGAGGTCCTGGATATTGGACAAGTTTAAAACTGAAGAGACGTATATCACAAATCATCAGCACTTCTGACGAAATTGATTTGCTATCACAAGAAAAATTAATACTTCAGTACAGCCAGAGATCACATGAGAACTTTTTCAAAGCATCTTACTAGTAGAACAACAAGACTTACCTGTGTAGAGTAAGGCAACAATTTCTGGATCCCAACCTTTGTGGTTAATTAATTGCTTTTGTTACATTTGTGTTGCTAAAAGAAAGGATAACCTCACTAAAGATTGTCTTCGTATACCACCGATCTCCACTCAGGTTTCGCAGCTGGATCTTGATCTCCTGACTGTTTTGTACATATACTGCTTTCCCAAACACCTGCACTTAATATACACAGAAGCTTCAAAATACCAAAATTTATGGCAGTAAAGCCACACATTCAGACACACACTCCTGCATGCAGAACATTTGCAGTTATGCACACTCACACCATTCCAAGGAGTTGGCAGGCCTATTAATACCACACTTCAAGGACTCTGGGATTGGGCATCAAGCCATAAGATGCTATCTGGTGACTGATACACACTTGTGTCTCTCTTTCTGTCCTCGGAGAACTGCCTTTCACTCTGCCTGCCAAGCTGAAAGGTTAGAATGGTTACATTCCCAGAGCAAGAGCAAGTTGGCCTCAACAGGGCTGTGGTCAATCTAATGTTTATGCATTCATTTAAAAAGGAGAAGGGGCAGGGTACTCCACATGTAAGAGAACTGCATACTTTGAGTTGCGCTTTGACTCTGTCCCTTGAAAACCTTGCACTTAAACACTGAATTTATTTAGTGGTGTTTCAAAAGAGCTTCATGTGATATAAAGTGATAGATTTTTCTCATCTTTAGACAAAATTTCAACTAGAGAATGTTTATGTGTCAAAAGCAACTTACCTTACAAGGTCAATTATTATGTGTCATTAAAAAGTCGCAGCACTGCCAAAAATGTAGGAAGTTAGCAAATTAAATCTAATTTAATTTTGAACAGCTGGTATTAAATCATTAAGGACAGATGCCGTCCCTGCCCATATCAGCGCTGTATCTGGTTTTAGCATCACGGAGCACTACAGCTGTCTGCTCAAGTGAGGATACATTATTAATAATCATTAATCAATGCGTCAACATTGGTGGATCCGTTTTAAGCCGGCAGTTACGCCAAATGAGACTCGTCATTTTTGAGCAAAGACGACAGCAGGTGTTATTAAGTAGACACAGATATGTGAGTTAAGGGAATTCCAACGAGGTCTAAATTAAAGATCGACTGAGAACATTAATCCCAAAACTTTGTCAAGACATTAATATTTCTTTAACTTGCCTCTTCTCCCTAAAGCTCCTTTATAAACAGAAGACTAAAGCTGAATTAAACAATAAAGGTGGTGTTCACTTATTCTACTTGCCCAGCCAGTGTACCTCATGTGGTACCTATAATTCTGCATGTATTTTGTGTTAATGTGGAGGTAACAAAGGTGGCAGTGTTGCAGAGTAGGGATTAGGGAAGTTAAGACTGCGGGGAAGGTTTGATCCCAGGCCAGCCAGGGCACATGTCCTTCCAAAGGCAGGGCTCCTAAGCATTAAACCATCAAAATGTTAGCAAGGGTGGGTAATCTGGGAAGAAAAACCACCCCATTGAGGCCCTTCTGTTGGCATCAAGGCGCAAAGAGAATCACATGAATGTTGTGGTGGAGGAAACTGTGTTGCATAGATAATTAGAAAGCCCTGACTATTTTTGCTTGGCCTACAGTAGTGGAAATTAGCTTTACTGGACTGCAAAACAAACTCTCACATACACGTCACACTGCATGTCTTGTGTTAAGTTTTACAATCTAGTTTAATATTCTGAATAAGTCCCAGCCCTCTATGATGTAACTAAGATAAATCCATAAGAATGTGTAGAACTGATAGGGAATGTTTTTAGCTACTGTACACATGAACATATTATCATTGTAGTTGGTTCAATCACTGCCATCAGTGACACGCGCAGCTGAAAATCCTAAACCCTCCTCAAACTCCCACTTCCTGCTATCCACATAAGGTTTTTAATACACTTTGATTGGATATTTACTGTGGCCAGCGCCCACCGCTGCAGCTTGCAAATACTGTTTTCCATACAGTCACCATTAATTAACTAGTCAGCATAAATGTTTATGTTATGCTTGCACTAACCCGAACATTGGCAGCCTGACTCCTTCCTGCAGCTGATTGCTGGTTTGGTCTGAAAACGGTTTGTGCATAGAAGTAGCATGGCCAGAAAATACACCCCTTGTGGATTCATGAAATGAAAAAACAGCTGATCTGCAGTGTAATACAGTGCACGGTGCACTTGGCCTTAAAAATATTCTTAATATAGCCTACACATTTTTTTTTAGGTGGGCCTTTTTGTTATGTAGCTAAAATATGTTTTTTTGCTGCCCCCGTCCACAGCAGTCCACTTCTTAGCTTCCCTGCTGGGACTCCTGTCCGCCTCTCCAAACTAGGGGCTGACCGACATCTACTGCAGGTAATACACTAAATATGGATAAGTACCTCATACAACCTCGCTTCAAAATACCTGAACTATCCCTTTAAGTTTCATGCACCGTTGCAGCTTTATTCATATTATTTAAGTTGATCTGTGACTTTAAATGTACCTTAAAAACATAGCTATATATTTAAAGCCTGCTGTTTCCTCTTTGCTTACCTGCCACATGTCAATTTTAATGGGAAAGCCATTGTATTATTAACTCAGTGGTTTTATGGCTTAAAGAGTGACTGTGGTCATTATCCACTCAGTGTGATGGTCATTAGTCTGTCAATTCCGACACGTTGTCTGCTCACCCCTGCTATTCACACTCTACTGTGAAAGTAAACAGAGGGCACGGAGTGTGTTGGTGGCTCAGGCTGGTAATTTGCAGGTAATTTTGTGCCTTTGCTCTTGTATGAAACATACACAAGAACTTCAAAATTGACCTTTGGTTTGGTCCTAAGCCTTCTCCATTTCATGTTCTCATTCATTCACTTCTTTCTTTTGCATGCATATGCTCACACACACACCACGCCCCTGATAACCATCAGCTTCAGGGCACACTATTGTTTCAGCTCAGTGCTAATTACTTCAGGTCTTGACCCCAGGTTCAGCCAAAGAGCAGCAGAGGGGGATGGTGTGCATATGAGTGTGTGTGTGAGAGCAGATAGAAGTGTGTGTGAGTAGATAGAAGTGTGTGGGTTGGGGGTTGGCTGGGTGGAGAGGTCATTGCTGCTGCCAATCAATTGTCACACTGGATTCGCCGAAACATCACAGTATAATCCAGGAGGAAAAACACAGCAGCACAATGAGACCAGCCAACCAGACTGCTGCTGATATTTTCATGTTTTAAGTATTTATGTGAGTCTCTTATCAACAGCAACTCCCTAGAAATACCTGACACAAACATGGCAGTCAAAGATATAAGAGCCAAGGAACAGATTAGTACAGATGCACAAAATTGTTTGTTAGCCTGCGATTTGCTCATTTTTATAGTTTGGTCTGTAATTTAATTTGAATAGTTATACAGACAATTTAGGAAGTGTGTAGCTTTGAATAGGATTGTTGTTGTGTGCCTCCACTTTGTTCTGTGTTGGCTCCTTGTGTTTCTCTGCTTTGTTTCTTTGGGCAGAAGAAGAAAGATAGGTTTGAGATGAAAAAGTTGTGTGTGTGTGTGTTTCTGGCTCATATGTGGAATGTCAATACCAAATGATCCCTCCCCCAATTCAGTTGTTTCAAAGGCTTGAAACTTAAGTAAATAATGCTGAGGTTCAGTCGGACTCTGGACGTGTATAAATCGTTTGATTTCAGAATTCTCACTCACTGTCTCAGGATGCATGTACATAGACTGAGTTGAAAATGATAACTAAAACAAAACATCACTATTACTGCAAAGAGGCATTAGAATATGGGTTCAGGTATATGTAGTATTTGAATAGGTCTGTGGAGCTCTTAAGTTGAGTTTGATTACACCTGGCAGACGCATAAAGTCTCAGAATTGTGCAATTCACTTGGAAGAAAACACAAATCAAGCATTCCTTGAGCTCTCCTCCTCTTGAAATATTTGCAACAAATCCAAGCACTTTCACACTCAAGTCCACTTTTACAACACAGAAAAGCCAAAACAACACTCTTCACTGCTAGTTTCATGCTGTAAAAGAAAAGACTTCTCCCAGGGTGCCATGAGCACACAAAACCTGTCCAGTATGTGCATTCATTGCAATGCAAAACAGATTTCCAATGCTTCAGCATCACTTAAGGCCCTACTTTCAATTACAATGTCATGAGCACTTAGAGCTGACGGGCCTATAGAGAAGGAGAGTGGAACCTGTGGTGAAGTTCCAGACAGGCTTAAAAGACCATTAGGAACTTTAAATATAAAATAAAAACACTCACACACAGGGAGAGACACTGAAAAATCCCCTTATTTTCTAAAAATACAGCCAATAAAAACACATGTAAGCCACATCAGCCAGCATAAATACAGGTTGTGGATATTGTCAGAATTAGATAGGGAATGCTAGCTGATTTTCTTTGCAGGAGGAGAGGAGGGAACACGGTGGGGAAAAGAACAGAACAGGATGAAAGAGGGAATAAAACAAGTAAAACAGTAAAAGAGAAAATTCTGAAAGCAAAGGAGAGGAGAGAGGAGGAGAGGGGAGAGGGGAGGAGATGCTGCTCGCTCTTCTATTTTTCTCTTGGATCCCGCCCTCCCGGTCAGGGGTTGGTCAGGGAAACCCAACTCCCGCGCATGGATTGGTGGGCTCTCCTCTGGACGTCCAAAACAGTCTCTCCTCACAGACACAATAAAGTTTAGAGCTGGACGCTCGCAGGCACTAGGCGCAAAACCGGACCTCTGTATCTCGTCGCTGCGCTTCTCCACACGGAGTTATAACAGCGCAAGAAGGACTTTGGGATTTATCCAAATGTAGGTTGTTTTTTTAAACTGCAGAGGCACGCATTGTTTTAATTGAAAACACGCGCTTTTGATTACGCACAGCTCTCGCAATGATTCACTGCTGCTTTCTGGATGTTTTAATCTATTGAATGCCCCCGAGGTGGATATTATAGCCTCCGAGACGCACGGACTACACGCGCTCCACTCCGGCTGGACTATAAACACGCGCTGCGGTTTCCAGGGCGACCAAACCTAACTTTGTGTTTGAGGAGGAATAAACTGTGCCAACATTTACATAGAGGGCAGCCGCTCAGTGTCGCGGTGGCCATGCCCGGGATGATGGTGTCGCTCGGCGGAGCAGCCTTGCTCGTCTTGTCCGGGCTGGTCGCTCCGCTCTGCGTGGTGCAGGCTTTCGGCGACGAGGTGGAGGAAATGACCTGCGACCCGATACGGATCAGCATGTGCCAGGGCCTCGGTTACAACGTCACCAAGATGCCTAATCTGGTCGGCAACGTGCTGCAGTCGGACGCTGAGCTGCAGCTGACCACGTTCACACCGCTCATACAGTACGGCTGCTCCAGTCAACTCAAGGTAACTGGACTGATGTCAGACAAACTGCATGCATACTGATATTAGAATAGACTGTGTGTTATAAAAAGCAGACACTGAAGCTGTAACATGCACAAATTTAGGAACACTGATCCTGGACTCAAAAAAGGCATGGCGATACCGTCTGCTATATTTATGTGTGTGCAGAGAGAGAGAGAATGGGGGGGGGGGGCAGTGTGGTCCCAGAGCACATGACAGGGAGCTACTAGCAATAGTTGACTATTCAGTCAACTGTTCAGACTGATGGTGCCATTGATAATGAGGACCATAATATAGGCTGACCCCCATAGAGTTAAAATAAGTGGAGGGGGGCCCTGCCTTCCTTCCTGTTGTGCCATGCAGGCTGTCATGCTAATTTCAATGAAAATGCCCCCCTCTGTCTGTTGACATTCTGAGTTCATGCCCCACACAGCAACAGCTGAGTCTTCAGTGCTATATACTGTACCGTCTTCTCCTTAACAATGGTGCCCTCAGTGTCCCCAAGACAAATGCTGCTTGTTTGCCTCATGCACCATGTAAGAAAAAATTTGATTGGCCCTCTTTCCCCTCTCTCAGATTTTACTTAAGATTATAAATGGAAAGACTGGTGACACAATAGGGGTCACGGTTTTGGAAAAGCCAACAACATGGAGTGCATGAATGGAGTTCACGTTTTCTGATCGAATCTTTTTATTTAGAGATGCCTTTTCTCACACATGTACACACGCACATATGGTCATACCTAGACATCTGCACTCGGACATAAAGAACAAACGGTTTCCCAGATGCTCTTTTGTGTCATTATTTTAAGGAAGTTGGAGTTTTGAGATGTGTGTGGTTTTTATCACTGTGTGTCTTTGTGTGTACAGGTATTTGGGAATAGGGTTTAACACTATTTTGACATGCTAAATTAATACAGTGCTTAAGAGACATCTGTGTGTGTGTGAGACAGTCAGACAGAACAAGGAGCAACTGCAGCATAAAACCAAACTGTGCTCTTCCAACTGAAAATTGTCCCGTAAAATTAGCTGACCCCCCCCCCCCCCCTCTCTCTCTCTCTCACTCACACACACATGCTAAAGAGGGTGGAAAGGAGAAAGGAGAAAGGGAAACCATATCCCCTAACATTTGCTCTAATAGGAGGCTTCCTGACTAGTAACCAGAGCAGCTTTTAGCAGTGAAGTGACAGCACTCAGGTTACCAACGGTCGGGGAAAACACCCAGAATATGTTACAATACTGTCGCGGATAATGCGCGCTTAATTCACCTTGAGAAATATCAGAAATTGCATTGCATCTAATGTCATATCTTCTGCTTTTATAAGCTTTGTGTGAATTGAATCAGACAAACAAAACCGCCACACACACTGTTAATTTGTTAACTTTTTACATTTAATTTAAATCGAAACAGCAAATTAGTCAGGACAGCTCCGATGTGTGTGGTTCACTTTAAGAATAAAAGATTCTCTATTTGTGGTGGGAAACTTAATACTGTCTCCAGATCAGCCAGTCTGCTCCATTTTCAGAGATAAAGCGGCGCTACAACCCAGATACGGATCAGAGAACAGTGTAACAAATTGGGTTCCCTTTGATTCAGATAACTGACTTTGAGGTCCCAAACTTAAGAAGTTATTGTATCATGGTTTAGACTCATAATCAAAAGACAAGTCTGTTTTTTGTGAATGTGGTATTTAACAGAAAAGTTGTTCACTGACTCTAAATCTGTAATTGTTATACAATGTTTTTATATGGTTGTACATTTTATAGCCCACGATGAATGTGGTGCACAGATGCACAATTTTTATGTTTACTTTGCAAATAAATTCTCACAGAAAGTAAGAGTTGTATAATGTTTCTGTGTGTATTTATTTCCCAGCCTTGACACCCTTCTTGGATTCATGTTTCATTTGGGCTCTGTTCAAGGGCTGATTTTAAGCTGGGTTTTCTCTATCACTGGATCAAGGCTGCAAGGCCCAAAACATTTTGTTCTTATTGTGGCTTATTAAATATTTTGATATTTTCTAAATGAAAAAAAGGTAGCAAACCCGCCACTCCAACACACTTTAGTATTTAAAGTCGGCCCGTCCAAGTTCCTGTAGCATATGTTTGTTTCCTTACCTGAAGGTAGCTGAGTGAAGTGTACTTTCTGCCTCTGTGTATTTTCATATCATGAGCGTGGCACAATGTTACACTCCAGCTTCAAACAGATTTCACTGCGAAGGCATGAAATCACTGAAAATTGCAGGCTATTGTAACCCCAGAGTACTTCTTCCCTCACTTCAATACCACCTCAAACAGTTAAATGTGACTTTCAATATCTTTATAACCCTGACTTAGATATATCTTTATAACCCTGACTTAGATATATATTTCATAACCATTGCCATGGGACAGAGAAAACTGAGCCTTGGATTAGGGGAGAATGCCCTCAGTGTTGTTAGGTTTACAGATTGTTTTTAAAAATGCAGAATTGTATGTGTAATCTTGGAGCCAATTAGTGTTGGCTGTGGTGTTTTGACTCAAGTTGTGGAGTTTTTTTTTTATTAAAAGTGAAATTAGAGACCCACCACTAGAAGAGGTGATGCAATGTATTGAAAGCAGTAGGATAGTGAGTCGTAAGTGGATGGAGGATCCACATGTGGGAGTGCAGGGTGTAGCCACCTATCACCTGTAACATATAGAAAGATTGGCCCACAGGGTAGTCACAGCACTGTTTCCACTTCTTTAACAAGCACTGACAGGATTTTACCTGGGCATTATTGTAATAGTAATTCAACACATTTTGCAGTATAATCAGTCTAAGCTCGTTTTATGACTTTTGTATCATTTATTCCTTTTTAAAGATACTGTGCAGTCACTCTTTACTGCATGCTATGAAATCACACTACAGAATACATCATTTTTTCAAAACATTCCAAGAGCAAAATGCTCAAATTGTAATCTTTGATCTCCCGTTTTTCTCCAGTTCTTTCTGTGCTCAGTCTATGTCCCGATGTGCACAGACAAGGTTCCCATCCCCATTGGTCCATGTGGTAGCATGTGTCTGTCTGTCAAGAGAAAATGCCTCCCCGTGCTCCACGAGTTTGGCTTCATATGGCCTGAGGTGAGTCACAACATCCTGGAATATATTAACAAATATAACTTTGTGGTAGAATGGTTTCTTATATTCCATTTTCCACACCAAAGTATTAGGACAAAATGCTTTCTTTTAGGACAAATTTAAAAAATAAATAATAATTCACAGAAAACGTATGTACATTTGTTGTTCATAGTATATCACAGCCTTAATAAGCAGCCAGATTGCAATTTCCCCATCATGTCTCTTCTCCAGGTGCTCAACTGCAGCCTCTTCCCACCTCAAAATGACCACAACCACATGTGCATGGAGGGTCCGGGGGACGAGGACCTGCCCTACCAGCCTGTCCGCCATCCTCCCCACCAGGAAGAGTGTCAGGCCCTGGGATCTGCACCGGACCAGTATACCTGGTTAAAACAGACTGAAAGCTGCACCCTCCAGTGTGGCTACGACAGTGGGCTCTACCGACGAGGGGCCAAAGTCTTTACAGATGCGTGGATGGCGGTATGGGCCGTGCTGTGCTTCCTGTCAACTATGCTGACGGTCCTGACCTTTCTGTTGGATTCACAGCGCTTCTCCTATCCTGAAAGGCCCATCATCTTCCTATCTATGTGCTGTAATCTTTACAGTGTTGCCTACCTGGTAAGTGGGGGATTCAGTGTTATATCATCCCATATAGGTTAATTTGTTTAGGGAGAATGAATAATAAAGAACCTATCAAAAACTGAAATAAAAACAATACATTAAACTAAAAGACACAATAGTACAGAGCCTTGTCTGTCTTGATCAGTCCTTTGTCATTCCTTTCCTTACATGAGTTTTTCCATTAACTATGGGTTAATATTGACTATATATATACATACACACACACGCTATAGGATAAACTGTTCTGTGTTATGTTGTATATTGTAATTTTATAAGATATGTGGATATATAGATATGTGATATTGAGGTTAATTATATTTTTAGGGCGCCTTTACTAGGCTAGCTTGCTAATTTACAGTTTTTTTCCTCCTTGTTGTTCACTGACCTTCGTCCCTGTCCAATAAACTAATAAAATAAAAAAGCTATACTGCCAACTTCAGCAAACCAATGCAAATACAGATAGTCAAAAATTAAATCAGTAATTGAAGAAGATACATCCCCTACCCCTTTGTCCCCGCCTCTCCACGATCCCTTTCTGTCCTTTCCTGCAGGTGCGGTTGACTCTGGGGAGGGAGCGTGTTTCCTGTGACCTGGATGCCACAGCAGTACCAATTCTAGTCCAAGAAGGGTTAAAGAGCACCGGATGTGCCATAGTCTTCCTCCTGCTCTATTTCTTTGGCATGGCTTCCTCACTCTGGTTAGTACAAGCAAACACAGACACACACTTTTTTTACTACATCAATCCTTCATCTCTCTGTCATCAACTGTTGTGAATGGACTTTGGTGGAACAATTGGAACACGAGACTGCATCCTGTTTAGGTTTTTTTTTTTTACATCTAACTATCCTGTCTCATAACCTCTCTACTACATGGATTCATTTCCACATAACGGAGCCTTTGTTAAAAAAAAAAAAAAAAAAAACTCCTTTTTGTGTGAGCAGCACAAAAAAAACAAAAAA
>CM022478.1:17650882-17840483 GCA_011952105.1 Coreoperca whiteheadi
AAAATATGTCGGTCTCTTATAAAAATGTGGATGGGTATAAGAGACAGCCTCTCTACAAAAAGGATTCATTTCCAAATAACGGAGCTTTTATAAAAAAAAAAAAAAAAAAAAGCTACTTTGAGTGTGTGCTGCACTACAGTTGCAGAGGAAACACTGCTGTCACAGCTCTTTTTCTTCCTTTTCACTTTGCCCTCGTTTTCCTATTTGACTTCCCTTTTGGAAGAGCAACAGACTGAAAAACCCAAGGACTTCATTATCCACTAAAACATGATCACATCCCTCTGTTAAGTAACTCATTACTATCCGTTATCAAGATGAGCTAATTACAATGGCGGATTATATGTGTGTGCCAGATTTGTTCGTTACATAGGGGCCAAAGTTACGTTTTGAGCAACTCTAGCAGTAAACAGTAGCCCAATGTTGCCTCAGTGTCTTGTTTCCAGGAATAAATTGTTATTCACAACTAAAATGAATGCCAGTTCAGTAAGGCAATCTGATAACTGTACATATTAGCAGTGTTTTGCCTCTTCGCTCACTCTTCTTGCTCTCTCTTTCAGGTGGGTGATCCTGACCCTCACTTGGTTCTTGGCTGCTGGACTGAAGTGGGGCCACGAGGCTATTGAAATGCACAGCTCCTACTTCCATATAGCAGCCTGGGCCATCCCAGCCGTCAAAACCATCGTCATCCTCATAATGAGGCTGGTGGATGCAGACGACCTGACAGGGCTCTGCTATGTTGGCAACCAGCAGCAGGAGGCACTCACAGGCTTTGTGGTGGCACCACTGGCCACATATCTTCTAATAGGTAATTACAACATGACAATCAGTGTATTTAATTGTATGGGATTTGTACCTCTTTCTACTAACAATAGAGTGCTTATACCTATATATTATATACTCAGACCCCACATTCATTCTTTAACACGTACATGTAATTATGTTTTCTCTAGCTGATGGTGCTCATATATCTATTTTCCTTTCTCTACCCCAGGCACTCTGTTCATCTGTGCTGGCCTAGTAGCTCTTTTCAAGATCCGCTCCAATCTGCAGAAGGATGGTGCCAAAACAGACAAGCTGGAGCGTTTAATGGTGAAGATCGGAGTGTTTTCTGTTCTCTACACTGTCCCAGCGTCCACTGTCATTGGCTGTTACCTCTACCAACTCTCTCACTGGGGGGAGTTCAGAGCCAGCCCCCGGGACTCATATGTGGCATCAGAGATGCTTCGAATCTTCATGTCACTGCTTGTAGGCATCACGTCAGGCATGTGGATCTGGTCAGCAAAAACCGTCCACACCTGGCAGCGCTGCTCCGCCCGCCTGCTCAGGGACAACAGGGCAAGCCGAGGGGGCAAGAGGGCACCAGGCGAGGGGTGGATCAAACCGGGGAAAGGCAACGAGACGGTGGTGTGAGGAGAAAGAAAGAGAGAAAGGACAGGAATGAACTTCTACCTGCTTCTCTCTCACTTACAGAAACTCACTCTGAGTACAGAGAAAAGATGATGGGAGGAAGATGAGCAATGTGAAATGGAATATATCAGGAGTTTCTCAAGGAAGCCACTGGATGTAATTGTATCGTAGAAGCTCACAGAAAGTCCGTAAACATGCCTCATCCCCGTCTAAGTGACTCTGTGCCTCTAACAGGGATATGGAGGAGAAAAGTGGAGGATCGGGTCGTACATAAGTAGCCACAGTAACCTCTCTACCTCTGTTAGACTTACTTTGCCCAGAGAGACAGAGAGAGCAAAAAATTAAGGAGAAAGAGAGACAGGAAAGGCAGAACAGAAGCATCAATATGCAGGCCAGACAGACCCATAAGCTGTGTAACACCATGTCTACCTCTCTGTCTCTCTTTTCTCCAGAGCCCTCAGTGGAAGAGACTGAACTTGATACAGTAACCCTTATAACGTTGTGTCTTTTTAAAAGGTCTTTCTGAAGTTTAGAATTTTACACTGGAGGGTCCTGTGGCAGACATTACACAGATGTAGGTTGACGTTTCCCAAAAGCATCTGACAACTTGAGTTCCTGTGGGTTTTTATGTCCACACGGAGAAAACAAACTAAGAATGAAATACCAGACCAAAAGTTCAATCTGATGAAAACATAAAATATGGCCTTAAATCTGTGACGTGTTTACATTTGAACATTATTGACATTTTTGTAAATTATTACCTTTTGTGTAATATAAAAAAGAAGTTGATTTTATTGCTCAGAATTTTTTGGGAATCCAGCTCTAAGCTGTAATAATGCACTATAATTATATACAATATGTGAAGTGTCTGCACTTGTCACAGGTGCATTACCAGGGACGGCAAAACTGACCAAACTCACCTTTTAACAACGAGAGTTTGGTCAGTTTTTAATCATGAACGCTGCAGAAAAAAAAAATAAGTCTGTGGGTTAATGCTCAAATGAGTAAAAATTAATTCACAGTCACCTTTCTTACAAATATTGTGAAGGCAGAGAAACATAATGAGGTTATTTTTTTATCTGTTTTGTACATTTAGGTAAAGTCTGTGTTAGCTATTAAGTCATACCGCAATGAATCCTGGGAGCCCCCCAGCTGTGCCTTTTATTGACCCATAAATGTAGAAGCAGTAAGGCGTCTCTGGAAATGTAGGCCTGCATGTTTTACCTCAGTGGTCTATGAGAAGCTCAGCTAACTTCAAATGATATGTGCAGTCTTCTTGGAAACTCTACTGTATATGCTCCCGAGTTACCATGAAATCCAGGAAATTGAATTATTCCCTCTGCCCTCTTTTTCAAACATCGGACCCGAGGCAGGTTGAAGAATTAGAGGTTATTAGACAATCACTTGCCAAGAGACACATTATGCAATAACAAAGCGCTATCAGACACATGCACATATATGCAGGTATACACACATACACACAGGAATCGGTTCCCATGAAGCTCACCCACCAGCTTATATATGAACAAGTTATGATCACTATCAGAGACACCAGTAATATCTGCCCTTACTTTGGCTCCTTTCAGTCTGTTGTTGTTTATCTCAGTTTCTGTTTAAATCACTTCAGTTCAATGAGGCCATCACAGAAGCACAAAGAAATTGGCACTATTAATTGGTGCACCATTAACCCTAACCCTTTTTTTTTTTTTTTAAACCTTGTCTGCTGCATAATGGCTCGTTTCCCAGACAATCAAGTCGGCCCTGGAAAAGATTGTTGTACATTACATTTCAGAATGTCATGGATGATAGAGACGAGATTTCTATTAATTATCTGTAGAGGTCCATTTAGTTTATAATAAGCATCTCCCACAATTTGAATCCCTCACAATAACTGCTTATAGAATGTACTATAAGTTTTAATTAAGTTATTCCTGGTCCTGACTCGTCACGTCTGACTGCTGCATTCACCACTCCTGTGTACCGTATATTTGCCTGACAATCTATCTAGCAAAGCTCTTGTGTGTCAGTGAGTCTTTGAATGTATAATACGTGAGGTGTGTGTCACATTACACCTTCTACATTTAAGTACACTAGAGAAAATGTTGGTTCTAGGCTATCTAAATGTATAAGGGCGTGATTAATTTGGAGCTTTGCCCACTTGTGTGTCATCTTGACCAGATAGTGCCTCACACAGCCTGTCACAGGTAGTTTTTTTAAGTTAACGTTTAAAAATGATTTTCTGTCCCATTCTAAAGTGTGGGCTGCCTTTTCCCCCAAAATATTTTAAATGTATTTCACATGTATCACCCATATTGCATTCAAAGACGCTTTTTGTGGTTCTGGTGAAACCCAAAATCCTGAAAAATCTGTTTCTAAAACCAGCATACCGTGGCACACTTATTAAATTTCCAGTTAAATAACATTACATTGAGTTAGAGCGAATTAAATTAACCTCTGACCACCTCCCCCTCTGAGCTAACGCAGTTTACCTCTTAAACTGTCTTAACGTTTTGGCCGTCTACTCTCGTATGACCACACTGAGCTTCAGGTGACATTTCCAAACAATCAGTGAATAGGTGTGCCCTGCAACATGGTGACTGTGTGCCACAGCCTTTGAGAACCCCTGGTAACACATTTTTGTAAAAGCCCACATATGAATCAATGTCGGGGGGGGGGGTCAGTTCAACATTGATCGTAGCCTTTAAGGTCTAGACTGTTTTGTGTAGAAGACTCGTCTTGATGATGTCATCAATGTATTATAAAGAACTTGCTAATTTATCCTTGTAAAAAAAGTGACAAACAATTTAAAAACTTGTTTGTTATTTAAAAACACTTTTGTATCAGAAGATGATAAATAAAAACTTTTTGGTTTCCAATATGTTGATATCATTTAACTTGTGTTTATGTATGAACATGTGTGTGTGCTTCAAATAAGTGCAATTGAAAATAGGGCTGCAACTAATGATTATTTCCATTATCGATTAATCTGCTGATTTTTTTCGTGATTAACTGAATAATCTTTTGGTCTATACAATGTCAGAAAATAGTGAAAAATGCCTGTTCCAATTTCCTAATGCCCAAGATAACATCTTTGAATGCCTTGTTTTTTTCAAAACCCAAAGATTTTCAATTAACCATCACATTAGACAAATAAAAGCAGCAAATTCTCACATTTGTCTGGTATTTGTATTTGTAAAACAATTAATCGATTATCAAAATAGAGTCTGATTATCTCTGTCAATCAACTAATAGAGGAGTTGCTTCACCTTTTAAATATAATCAACATCTTGAAAAAGTGTCAGATTCAGTGCAGGTATTAAAGATTAGGGTTTAATGAGTAATCCTGTTTCAGTGTGTCGTGTGTAGACATTTCTATGCCTCCTAAAAGCGACTACTGGGTGGTTAAGAGTGTGACTGAGTGAATTAATGAGTTCAGTTCTGAATGCATGTACCTTGCATAGTACCTTCCATCTAAAACCCCTTTATGTTTCCTCTCAGATGTGTTCACTTAATGGGTTGAACAATGCTGCCACCTCTTGTCTGATGAGACAAATTAAGTGTTGGATCTTTATGAGGCACTAATGCTCTTATAGAATTGCGTGCAGCCTCTTAACTCCGTTAACATCTATATAGCAGTGACTCTGTTTTGATTTCTTTTACTTTGGGTTAGGATAAGAAAATGCTCCACAACCACTAAATTTGTTTTGAATCCACAGTGGAAACACGGTGATTATACTGTGTAAACATTACTGTACCGTCAATCACATCTCATCAGCTATGAACTTACAACCTCCCCAACACACACACACACACACAAGCTTATTGTACACCCAGAAACAGTCACAGAAGCAAAACACACCTCATCTCACTTCAAAATTTGTTGTAATTTGGTTTTACAATTACACTTAATGCATGCTAGGCTGCAATTTACCAGCACTGGGATAAAATTGGATCTAGAGAAACTGATTAATTCTGGTGCTTGTGTGTCGGCAAAAGAGAGCGAGAGAGAGTCCAAATATCTAAGTCTGCAGCTCAGATTGCCTTCCTGTAATTTACTGTGAGTGAATTGAGTGTTTGTTTAAGAACTCACTCAAAAGCCTGAGGTAAAAGGAAAGTGACAGCATCTACTGCTCTATTGTTTCCAGATGTGGTTCCACTAACACACACACACACACTCATGTTTCCATCACTTCAGAGGACATTACATTAACTTCCATTTTCTGTGCACTTACCCTAACTATAATCGCTATATGACTAAACCTAACCTTAAACCAAGTTTCTACCCTAAAATGTTATGGGGACTTGTGTTTTGTCCACATAAGGAAGGCAAGTCCCCACAATGTGATGGTGTAAACCGATTTATGTCCCCACAACATGAGTAATACTCACTCTCTCTCTCTCTCACACACACACACACACACACACACACGCAAGTGTGTTCACAAACTGTACATTCACACAAACACAGACAGAAAAAGGGAGGAGTTAAATGAGTTCAATGCTCCGAAGTTCATACCCTAAATGGTGGTTTCTGTATACAAGAGAGTGTGCGTGTGTATGTATGAGTGTGTGTCAAAGCACACAAAATGCTGTAGTTGTTCTTTCCAGTCTGTTAAAACCTTCCAGTTCACATTTTTCACTGAATGCCACAGGTTATTTTATCTCCAGGCAGTGGTTTCCACGTTTCTGTGGCTATTTAGTGATTCAGTAACTTGTGAACACGTACAAATCTTTTAAACGGCTAGCAGCTCACCCTAAATGCTGATTTTCCAACCTTAAAAATAACAGAAAATTACACTTCTATCTTTAATTCTTACTATCAAATGACAGCTTTTACAGTGTAATCTCTCGATATCCGGTCTTGTGGTGACATTTGGACACAACCAGTTCATGCTGTAAAACACACACACACACTTTTTTCCGCTCGGATAGTAAAGAGCATGTTATTATCTTTTTTTATTACAAATCTGAACATGTGAAAGGGCCCTATTAAAATTCCTTAGACTAATATTCCTGGGAATGTATTTTCAGAGTTGGGCTCCCTTGTGTGTAATTGTGTGTATATACATTTGTGTGTGTGTAAGTGTCTAAAGGGGAGAAAGAGATTAGAATAAAAAGTCAACGAGACAGATCAGGAGATCATGAGACAGAGAAAATGAAGAAAAAGAAAAGAAGTGAAAGAATATCGAGACAAAAATAGAGAAGAGAGAGTTAAGTGAGAGGGATTGAGTGAGAGGAAGAGTGAAAAGGAAATCTGTCATCCTCCAACAGCAGAATGCTGCAGCTGTTCCCTCTCAGCAATGTTGAAATCATTTTCCCATTCTGCTCAGTGTCTATGCTGTGTGAATAGTTTTGAGTAATGGCCACCACTAGGGATTCTGGGTGACGTAGTTGTCTTGGCCCAAGAGCCAATTCGGTGCAAGAAGGATTTGTAAATCCCGGTTCTCAAGGCCAAACAAGCTAACGAGTTGAGACTGAAATGCAAAAGCCCGGCCAAGAGAGCGACTGGAGAATTATTCACCATCGAGCTGAAACAGAGTGCTCTTTATACATGGCAGGGGGTGTGAAAGATTGATTTTATTTTATGCCAGACAAAGATGTATTGTATGTTTAAGGTCAGGTCAGATACTTGAAAAATGCATATTATTGTAATGTCAAAGAATAATCTGTAAATGTTACTGCCTAATACTTATTACAGCATAGTCAGTATATATCGTGGAACGATGTAACTGCACTGAACATCAAGGAAATGCTGAAATGCTATGAAATACTGGTTTAGACCAATCAGGTAGTTCAATGGCTTTACAAAGAAAGGCCTAACTGGACGCTTTTAATGTTTGTTGGTCTGTGGTATATGGAAAGCAACAAAATGTGTACACCTTCATAGTGTATTTTAACCCTCAGTAACCTTATATACTCATCACAAAGTCATAATATCTCATAACCTTTCAGTCCCTGAAACACCTGAACCTCATAAAACCTGCACTTTACTCATGACAATTTGATGTTGACGTGTGAACTGTGGTCCTGCTATCGCGGTTGTGCCACAATATGACAGTGCCTTGTCACGTTATCACCACTAGATGTCACTCTTCGTCCAGACCACCCCATTATGTTACATCTCCCTCCGTGGCAGTTTCTGCAATGCTGGATGAATGCTTGACTGACGTTATGTTCCCCATTTATCCTAGTTTTACGCTCATCTGGGTGAATAAAAATTTTATATTAGAAACATTAACTGACCACAGACATTGCTCACATAAACCCAACAAATTCCCAGCCTATGTTACTGAGATCATCATCTTTACTGGTTGGGCAGAAGAGAGTAATCTGAATTTATTAGTATTATTTTTTTAAATGTAATTTGTGATAACAAAACCCAGTTTTTAGTATTTGATTGCTTTCTGGCAACTCAACACTGCTACTTTAAACTTGTACTTCACCAGATTTCAGATGTACTTTTTACTATGACAGCTGTCACTACTCTTACTTTGCAAATTAAAGGCTCTGCACACTCATACAGGTGTTTTCAATTACTTACAGGTGTAAGATGGATGGAGCTACAGTATGTTGGGAATTACAACTCCATGTACTAATAAGAATGATAAAAGTGTAAGTTGTCCAGCCCCAATAGGTACAACAAAACCAACCCGGGAAATGTCAATCAATGCAGTTTGTACATGCCCACGGAGTCCTGGGAAGAGCTCTAATTATTGCTTATAATTTTGATTAATAACCACATAACACAGGTACATGTGCATCTATCTCATAAGGCACATAAAGAGCACTCAGGAGTTTGCTATTTATTGTGTATAGAGGCTGTACTGTTAGAGATGAAGCAAATGTTGTGTTACAATGAATATATGTGGTACCCTGTGGCGGAAGGGCTGAGTGATTCCATGTTATTTCAGCAGGACATTTGTCAACTTTAGAAATGTCAACCGGTCAATACAGTCACTTCATCTCTGTCTCACACATACAGGGATAGAGAGATAGGGAGAAAGAGAAGCGAGAGAGAGAGAGCAGGCTATATTAGAAAGAAAAATGTATTCAATTAAAAAAAGAGGGAGTGGGGAACTAAAGGAAAGAGAAGGGAAAGACGGGGGAAATGCAAAAGAAAAAGAGAGTCGTGGTGTTGTGTGGTTATGGAGTAAAGTCAGAGGAAATGATGGAGGATAGAGTCTAACAACCATAACATAAAACGATTCCATTGTTTTCCTCAATCAGAAAGATAGTTTAGCTTGCCAAATGACTGGAAATGACTCATACAAACACAATCTATCTCCAAGAGCCTGTCTGGGTTTGTTTCCTAATAGTTTTTTTCCTGTGTGTCTGAGCTCAGAGACTACAGAAAAATAAAAAGGCACAGAAAGACCTGGCTCTGGTAGGTCACCTGTTGATGTCATGTTTTCTCTATGTTCTGCTGGTTTGTTATATTAATCGTATCATATGTATACATATCCTCCATCTCTCTTTTGATAATAGTAAATCCAGAAAAACTCAATTAAATGCAATGTTTGTTTTGTTTTTTACAAAAAGTACATGTTGTCAGTCAGCCATGTGACCTTATCACCCCTCAGATGACATCAACATGACTCTGCAGCAGTTAAATGAAATTAAGATGTGGCTGTACTTTGGCACAGCGGTGCTTTGAGCTAAATGCTAATGTCAGCTTGCTAACACGCTCACAATGAGAATTCAGACATGGCTGCGGTTTAGCAGGTAAAATGTTAACCATGTTCACCATCTTAGTCAAGTGTGGCAGCATGTGAAGATTTGATAATTAGCACAGCTGAGGCTGACGGGATTATCATTAGTTGTCATTACATATTTGGTCATAAGCCAAAGTATTGGAGAAATAAAAAGTTTGACCTGATGATGGCACTAGAGGAAAACATTCATCCTCCGGCAACCATGAATGCATGAAGGCATGATAATGAAGTACTGTAGTGCTGCTGAGATGCCCTGGGCTAAAAAGCTTGTTCTCCAGATGCAAGAAAATATGTTTGTTTGATACAGACCCCAACGAATGTCACATCATCATGATTTCAATAGTTTTTTTCACTGAAAATAAAAATTGTGACGCATAAATGATCATTCCCACTAATTGTGAATATCGCAACATGATTATTTTATCATATGTAAAAGTAAAGCAACAAACTTTAAAGCTAAATTTAATTAGAAGCTAAGTGTCTCCTCAACAACATGCCACGTTTTGCAACATCGAAACCACTGGATTTGTGTGCAAGTTTGTCTGTTTTTATTGTGTGCTTGTATGCCTTTATTCTTCCATCCTGTTTGAATGGCCTGTGTGTCTGTATGTCATTTTGTTAATGTGTCACCTCATGTGTGACAGTGTCTGTGGGTGTGGATGTGTGTATTTGTTTACTCATGGGTCAGTGACTTTGTACTGCTAGTTTTAGACTTTATTGGACGCCTGAATAGCAATGAGACAATTAGCTAAAGCCTATGATCCCGGACTCACTGTACCCTGCTTATTAGAACGGGTCCAGCACACTACAGCTGCACCCCTGTCACACCGATATGGAAATTAAGTGGCATGCACATACTGAGCGCGCACGCACGCACACAGAGGGTGACAAATCAAAAGTCATCAGATAAGAAATAGAAACGCAGGCAGAATACGAGGAAGAGAGGCCTGGAGGGTAAATGATAGTATCTATTTTTCTTTAATGTTTTATCAGCCACATGACTAATAAACATGACCTGTTTCCATGAGTTTGTGCTCTACACAATACTGTAAGTGCCAGAATTAATACTCTACAGAACCCATCACAAATTATTGATAACCTACTTAAAACTATTACTGGCAACTTTATCTGCTGCTCAAATTATAAAAATGTTACTACTTTTGCAAATGGCTGTGCCTTGAACTGGGAGTACAAATCTGAATATTTGTACTAAATCTCCAGAAGCAGACAAATGCCAGATTCACTTTTCAGTTCTCAGTATATCATTCCTTCAGTATAGACTAATGTATCTGCAGTAAATATACAGATCACAAGGGACATTTGTTGAAATCTAATCAGATTTGTACTCCCAGTTCAAGTTCTAATGCACAGTTGAATGAGGAACATAATGTGGGCCACAACAACATGTTCTGCAGTGATACATTGTCATAATAGCCTTCTATAGTGGTCTGGTATGGGTTTTACTGCAGCATCACCTATTTACTCTCACTATATAATTATTGATGACAGATTGAATTGAAGAGTGTCAATTCGATTAGTTTTTAGAAAAATGACAAAATCAACCCTATATGTAGTCGTTTTTTTTTTTAAACCCAACACTTTATCAAACAAGGATTTGTAGAGATCGAAAAATAATTTCTAACCCCATGTGACATTTTCAGCCTCAACACATGGATACGAAGAGAAAATGAAAAGGTTTAGGATTGGGGACATTTGTTACACTTATTTTTAACCTGTGGCACATATCCAAGAGGCCATTTTTGACAAGTATGTCAGAAAAACTGCCTCGGGGAAATGCAGCGAAAGTATTATTGGCAGTTCATTTCAAACAGCTACAAAACTGGGTAAAAGAAATAAAGAAATCCTGTGAGATTGTTTTATTACACTAATGTTACAGGAAGAATACAGAATGAAAAACTATTTAGGGTCATATTGTACCAAATTTTGAAATATACATTTTACTTTTACTGTGAACCCCCCCCCCCACTGGTATTATCCTGTAGCATGCAATGAAACAAAAGGCTTAAAGCTGATGAAGCATGTATTGGCTACATGTTAAAAATGGGCACCAACTTTATGTGAAACTTTACACGTACTATTTAATAACAGTCAGTCTGTTTTGCAGTGTGTTTGAGACCAACAGAGATAGAACAGCGTTACTGTTTATTTACACAATTTAATGATGCAAAAAGCTTTTACATCTTACAAATTCATCCAGATATAAAGATTAAATGATCTAAGTGTGGTGCCATAGTTGACTAGTTGCTTTAGGCTTCATATAACAGCCAGTTAACAAGTCATTTTGACAGATTTTGTGAAACTTGCAGAGTTCTTAAAAATGTTGCAATGGAACTACCATTTTGACATATCACAGTAGGAAAGGCACAGATGTAAACAATGAAATTAATGGGGGCTGAATTCCATGTAGCTGCTTCAGTTTCATTCATGACTTAGTTACTGTTTTAAGTTTTATTTAAAAGACCAACAAGGTCATTAAAACGAATTATGACAGAATTATGTTCGCTTACCGTAGCCCTACAAGTTAAATGGTGCATGGCTAACGACACACCAGCTGCGAGTAAATGTAGTTAGAAAACATGAACTATCTATGAACTGCGATAGCTTTCGATAGGTGACATCTCCTATATTGTATATAATTTTAAAGTTAAATATTCTCATATGGAAGAGGAACTGCCAGAGAGTGAGGGGAGTGGAGGAAAAGAGTCGGAGATTGATGAGGCCCATCATTTTCCATTAGTGAGGCCCAGATCATAGATCTCATCCCTAATGAGACATATTAGCTACAAACCCCTCCGTACACACACTAATATATATATATATATATATATCTCTATCTATCTATCTATCTCGGGTAGACATATCGCTCCAGCAGACACTATAAAAGCATTATCTCTACACTGCAATGCAACCCAGCAATACTCTATCTCCTGTACAACCACATACACACGTGTTCTTTTCTACGTAACCATTCAGCTTTGGCCTCAGGTAGCAGAGAGTAGTTATAGTATAATGTGATAACAGTACCTCACACATAATCAGAAAATGTTTTGCTCTAATGTTATTTCTAATGATTATAATGATGACACTGGAGTTTAAACAAATTTGGGTTTGAATGAAATGCCAATTACTTCCGGACACGTATCACCAAAACCAATCATTTTAATAACCAATAATACCTGCATACTCTTGGAAACATTCATCCTTGAAATCTGTTTGGGTATTACTGGGGCTTCTCCCTCCTCCACTCTGTTTGGTTGTAGCTTTATGTGCCCTTTCTTGTGATTATGTTCAAATCTGTGGTATTATGGCTGTAGCAGACAGCTTTTCTGCAAATATCACAGCTGGCAACATTCTCATTAGCAGGCTAGATAAAATGCTATAAATATACTACATTTAAAGCCAGAAACCAGCTGGGCCACTGCAGCCAGGTGATGGCTAAACTCTTACTTAATAATGCTGTGGTATGGTCGCGATTCAGCAGTAAATGCAGGAAGAATGGATTTGTTTTAAGAAAATTACAAAGGAAGGAGATTGCCGTGTTTACAGTTAGTTGCAGACCTAGAGTTGTAAAAGATGAGGAGTTCAGGTGTTTTGTGCACAAACTGGACCTTGATTATGTTATCCCCAAAAAGGCATGTGTATGTACAGTATGTGTCTGTGCGCTTGGATAAAGTAGACATTTAACATTATAATTGGACAATCAATCATTTTCTCCTCTTCAGGCTCCTATGGGGGCTACCCAGTACTTCACCACTTTAAGCATGGATGCATACCTGCTGTTTTGCTGTTAACCATAAATTAAACAGTTTTGTTTTGGGAGTGTAAACATTGCCAGAGAGCCATACTGCCAAATAAGAGCCAGAGCGTCTCTCATGGAGGAATAGGGGCATCAAGGAAAGAGTCGGATGCATAGTCACAGATGTTGCTGCAAATATGAACCTCAGGCATGAAATTTGCATTCTATGTGGACTGAATTTAATCATTAAAAATGGTTCTGACCAGACTCAAAGGCAGCATGGGTATTGTACATGGTATTTATAGTATTGCATAACCATTAGGGCTGCAACTAACATTGTTGGGTTTTTTTTATTAGCGATAAGTCTGGCAATGATTATCTCATGAACCAATTAATCATTTGGCCTATAAATTATCAGATATTTCATAAATGTCAATGAAATTTTGGTCTATATAATAATGAAAAAAAATACCCATTGCAATTTATGAGAGCAGAAGTTGACATACTTAAACATCTGGTTTTGTTCATCCAACATTCCAAAACCCAAAAAGATTTGGTTTACTATCACAGCAGAACAGAAACCCAGAAAATATTTACATTTTAGAAGCTGAGAAAAGTGAATTCTAGGCATCTTTACTTAAAACAAAAATTATTAAAAGCAATTATCAGAATTGTTGCAGATTCAATTTCTGTCCACTAATCAGTCGATGTATAGACTGTTTCAGTGCTAAAAATAAATTGTGTTTGTTAGTATAGTATATATTTGGTTTGACAGGTATATTTCCACCCAGGGATAAACATCCTATCCCATCTTATCTTGACCAGTCCTATCCAATGCCTTCCTATGTAGAGACTTATACCTGGTTGTGCACCTTCACTTAACTTGGAAACCTGTTGGAATAGTTCCATCCACAAACTGCAGCTGCTGTTCAAGCAAAGAAAGCCACTGGCTCCATTCTTGTATGACCACAAACTATATCCCCCAGCGACTGCAGACTATAACAATACAGGTGAGTGCTTCACTGTGCTGTCATCCTTCAATGATGCCACTATGGAGCGGTCAGAGGAGTAGAGGGTTTCTGGCTCCAAGGCTATACCACTATTAAAAATGATTGAATACTCTGTCCTAGAAAGAAATTCCTACTGTGACCCCTCATTGCAATCCACCTAGGATAAAAATAATGACAAGAATGCTGGACCCAAGATATAAAATCATGAGATTTTTCAGCTAACACTGAGATGCGGAGGCGACAAAATGGCTGACATCATAGTGTACTAACATATAAAAAAATAAAAAAAAACTCTGTAACGTCGCCATCATGAACAAAAACATAATTTCCTGTACTGCACACTGTATGTATGCATGTATATAGTTAGGTCCACGATATTCACTCGTCTGTCAATATTTCTTGGGTAACAAAAAAAGAAAAAAACTGCGGTGCCACCTGGGCAGATATGTGGAGCGTAGCAGGAGGAGACCGTGTGACTGTTGATGCAACAGTGCAAAAACAAGTACAGAATATATATCCTCACCTGTACCAGCTGGTAAGAATCTACACAAAAATAACTTACAAAAGACTTACTGATTTTTTGTTGTTGTTGTTGTACTTGCATCCCTTTCAAGCTTTGTTCTATTTTGTACATTGGGTGCCACAGGCAGTGCTGATGTCTCTCTTGTTTCCCCTTTATATTTCAGGGGACACATAAGCACTTATGACTCACTTGTGTTGGCTGCACATTAAGCCATCCTTCTTTGTCTTTAAAATGCATTCACTTGTGTGCCATTTGAGTAATGAAATGCAACTGGCTTGAGGTGTGACTCACCGACAAAAGGTTAAATACTGGAGAACTGCCCCTCCAGTTAGTTGAAATGTTGAAGGCACTCAGACGGCATCTTCAAGACTACACAACAAGTTCATCTCCCTTTGACCAGGGTGGTAGCTAACATAGAGGACACTGAGTTCATGTCCTCGAATTTGTTTCAGGAAAGTCTGGGTTTTTAACGACTTACAAAGGCATTTTTATTCTATAATTACACAAATTATGCATGGTGAGTTTATTAGGCCTGATTCTGGCAACAATTGTAGATTTGGGTGTTTTAGGCCAAAAGCATGAAATTAAAATAAAGATTTTCATATTTCAGCATTTATAAAAATGATGAAGGGGAGATCACATTTTTAAAAACTTAAATTAAGATCGAAACTGCGGATAAAAAATTCTTAGCATTCTTGTAAATACCTTTTGTTTACCTGTGGTAAAGAACAAAAACTAAATTCTTATGAAGGGTGGGGTTGCACTGCGGGACTTTAGGCTCCTGATCTCAGTATTTCTAGAATCTGGACTATGGCCCTGCCTTTCTCTCACTTTTAATAGATATCCTATGACCTGGATGACTGACAAACCTTCACAGACACAAAACTGATGCCATTGGCAACTGATGCAACTGGAGGCATTAGCTTCTGGACAGCAGAATGTCATTTTCAGATGAAATGTTCAATAACTTGAGGAAATGAAACCATTAGTCATGTATTGCATCTGCCAGTCTGCCTCTCGCTTCTCCTCTCAGTAAGGTCAGTAAGGTAGTGTTGTCCTAGTCTAGTGATGATGTGACAGTACCTAAATAAAATGCCCTTGAAGCTGACAGCTCTCTGGTTCAGAGGCTATATAGTCAAATAGAAGCTGACACTGCTACATCTGTGGTTACGTATTGCTTTATGGGAAAGTACAGAATAATCAGTCAAAGCAAACATTAACATTAAACCAATGGACCTACAGTGTGAATATTGAATTAAATGATATAACAGCTGGCTGTGTGCTCTACATGCTCTGATTTAATGATGTAGCTTCTGACTAAGGAAATGTTTTTCATTTTTTGTTAATTAGGCGATCTGTTATATTTGCACAAAATCTGAAAATTAGTTATTAAAAAAAATAAGTTAGCACATTTCAGTTATACAGCACCACAGTGTCTGCTTCAAGAAATGCACATAGTTGAATAACTCCTATGGGATCAGACATTAAAATGCTCATTACTTCTAAGAGGCTCAGTCCTGGTGGGCAGTCTCCCTGCTGTCTGAACCCACTCAACACCAGAGGGTGATCAGATTTTCCAATGATCCATGCTGATGTACAAAACATCTGGCTTCAGGTCTCGTTAAACAGCTACAGAGTTAATCACCAGCCCTGGGACCTCTGGCACTAATTGCACTTATAAACCACCACGTGTCAATAGCTAGGAACAATAGACGTCTTGTAAACTGTCCAGGAGTAGCACATTGAGACTGGCTACTGTATAATCGGCACTTAATATCTCATTTCACCTCTGGCTCTCTTTTTCCCCAGAAAAAGGACTCACCAAATTCCCTGAGCCAGTTTATGTTGACATGTTCAATATCACGTTATGCTTCATCTCCTTCCCTGTAGACACTGTCCTCATCCTTCACCTCGCAAATGGTTGGCAAATATTATCTTTCCCCCCTGTGTTATGATAGGCCTGGTTGAAACTGTGGGAATTTTGGGAGTCTTTGCAGGATCCTGCAGAGCAGGTAGTGTGAACATCGGTTCATCACCGGTATGTCCTCCACGCAGGGATTTGCAATGATTGAAACCACACAGCCGAGAGAGATTATTGTAACAGAAGAAGCTAAAGTTTATAGATGCACACACACAGTCGAATCTCAAAGCCCAAACAAGTAAGTACGCTCATGCATTTGAAGGGGTACCCTCAAGGAACACACCTCTCTCTCATACATGCATGAGCAACCGAACACACCGAGGTGGATGATTAGTCTTATTTTACATTGATGTCTAGGGAGCAGTCTACAAAAATCAATGGTAAATTTAAATGTCAGACAAAGCTTTAATGTCAGTATACGTAAAATGTCAGGGAAATCTAGCCACACTCGCTTCCCGGGTTGGTCCACGGAGATACACACACACTGACATACCTATTCACAGGCACACCATGCCAGTGCTTCTCTCTATATTTCCATTTCTTTTCACTTCTCGTCTCCTACTTTATAGTGAGGACAAAGATGGCAATGTCAGTCGATCAGTCTTCTCCCTCCTGCACTTCAGTCCGCGACAAGGTATCTCATTAAGGGCTGCAACTAACAATAATTCTGTTTATCAATTATTCTGGCAATTATTGTCTTGATTAATAATTTGGTCCATAAGATGTCAGGTAAAAAAAGAGAAAAATGCTCATCATAATTCCCTTCAGGCCAAGGTGAAAGATATTCAGATTACAATGAAAGGAGCTGAAACCATAGATTGTTTGGCATTTTTGCTTGAAAAGTGACTTAAACGATTAATCGATCATCAAAATAGTTGGCATTAAATTTTGTTTCAGTTTTAATCTCAATAACATTTGGCCACATTTTCATTACATTTGTTGTTATAATTCATAGACCCCAGAGGATGATTTCTAATGTTTTTAGTGAGCTTCTGATCTTTCTTGTAGCATCACCATCAGTCCAGAATAATTTACACTGATGAAGATTTTGGTGAAATTGAATGGGCACACTTCACCCTTAAGTACAATTGTCAAGTTTGGACACATGATAATTTCTAATCTAATAGGCAGATTGTAAAGACATTTGCTAAGGAACATTCATGATCCTAAGCCTTTTAAATTTCAGTGGTAGCAAGGCCACCCTCAGGACAAAATTAACATTTTTAGACATAACACTGGGAACGCTTCTATTGTTGGCTGTAATGCAGTCTAGGGGGTTCCTAGCTCAGAACCTTGTTCCCTTCTTTCCCCATAATCTTCCCTCCACGATCTTAATCAGCCTCAGTTTCCTCTTTTTTTCCCCCCCACAAAAGCCCATCTCTTCCTAGGCCACGCTCCTTTACCATCACCTCCCATTTCCCACAACCTCTTGTTCCACATTTGTAATCCCCAGTTGTACTCATCCTCTCCTTCCAATTTAGACCCATCCCCAGTCATCCTCTCCGTCCCTCTCGTCTTCCTATTGAACACTGCTTAAGGACATAATCTGTCTTCCAGTGCCCACTGCTGATTTGTTCCACAGGGAAATGGCAGCAGGAGACAGGTGGAGCAACAGGGCAAAGGGGCAGCTGCGAATGAGAGATACACTGTGTGTGAGTGTTTGTGTGAGTTACAGAAAGAGAGGGAGCAAAGTGAGAGCATGAGAAGAGGAGATGCAGGAACATCGGAGAGTTTCATTTAAGTGAAACTTTCTCTTCTTGTTATGCTGCATGTTTCTGTTAAACAGGTACACACACAGTCAAACACACAGGCTCTCTCTCTTTCCAATAACCGTGCAGGGGTTTCATGCATTATGTATGAATGTGGATGAGGGGAAGGAATAGACAGGTTAGGTGTGTGTGTGTGTGTGTGTCTGGGACCGTGTGCTGGGTAGCGCAGTGTGACCGATTGGTTGTAGACTGCAAGTCTAAATCCCCTTTTAGACAGGTACATGGCTTAGACCGATACCTGAGATATATAAGAGATGTGTGTGCTCAAGCACATCTGTGGTTCACTCTTCATCTGTGTCCGTGTGTGTTAAGGCTCTCACACTAACTGGATAGGATAGGGAAAATGCTATTCTAAGCATATTAAACAAATTTGTATACCATCAAAATTCCACAAACTTTAAAGCTCAAACCTCATGACTGCACTGGGCCCTTATTGTCCAGGCCAAAGTATAATTCTTCTGTTAAAGGAGGACACTGCAGCCTATATGCACATCCAACTACTATTTATAAATATACAACCAAGTTCTTCAGTAAAGCCTCATTAAAATGAATCAGAAGATAAGACAAACCCATTCAATTACACAAAAATGGCCAAAAATCAAATAAAGAAAAAAACAAAAAGACTATGGACACCACTGCAGGTGCATTGCTACATGTATCAAATTACCTGGTATTTCCTATACAGTCATCATAGAATAGAGCATCAACAAGGCACACAACACATACATATACAAGCGACATAAACACCACAGTACTGGTGTTCATGTAATACACAAACACACAAAGCTTAGTTGTTGACGTTCTCTGACTTGGGCCATCAGAGAGTTTGCTGCTGTGGGCTACTCACCGGGGTTTGAACGGCGCCTCGAGCTGGGCCCATCGAGCACACCTCCACAGTCTGCCCTCGTTCATCCTCAAAGCCTCGGGTTATATAATCGATCCACTCAGCCTGTCATTGCGCTCCTGAGATGATTCTTACTTTTAATTTGGAGCATGTTAAATGAGCGCTCAACAGTCACAGTGCTGTGACAAGATTTGCAACAAACGGCAGAAAGGCCGCGCACACCTGGCTGTGGAGGCATGACCGTGAGCACAGCCAGACCCACTCAGCATGGATCTATTTACTACGCAACGTTGTAGGAATGCTTGATTCGGGTCACTTTGCGTGCTCGCCGGGTGGTGCCTTAAATCAGCGGTTAGCCTTTTTCAGGCAGATGCAACCTAATGACCACAATGACGTCACCCTTAATTATATTGCAATGCAGTTTACTTCTCGTACTGCTTAGAAACTGCCAGCGGAGACCCCGCCTGGGCCCCATAGGCCACAGTTGATGTTCACCTGTTCAACCTGCAGACCCTGACGAGTAAACTCTCTACTTGAGCAGCCATATTGAGGAACCTTATTGATTAGGAGATTCATTGTCAACAGTGGGCAAAATATTTGGCTTCAAAACTCACAGAATTAACTAAAAGCAAAAGCAAGATAATTGAAGACAGACAGGATATCAACCAACAACACTGTAAAATACATAGATGTACTGTAATTTGTGTCAAATTTTAGTGCTTCACTCACTGGTGTTAAGATCATATCTATTTTGTTGCTTGGTGGGTAGGTGAATTTAATCCACAAAATATTGAGTCCAAAGAGAAGCCTACTGTCTTTAATTCTAAGGGACCCTGAAACCTGACATTGATGCTTTAGATCAATGTAAAAGGCTCTGCTGTCAAGCTTAGTTGTAACTGTGCTGAGAAAATTGATTTGATGTCATCTACATTTAGGTAGTGTATTACAAGAATGACAGCAAAAACCAATTATAAAAGTAGGCCCAGTAATCCAAAGTAAATCACTGATATCTGTCTTATATGACTGTCATATCGTGGATTTTTCCTTTAGGATTGATGGTCTTAATGGCTTTGGGAATGATAAAGAGATGCTGGCATTCATCAGCTGAGCATCACTATAACATTGATGTGTATTGTATGCTGATATTCAGTCATTCATGCCCATTCCCACATCTGTGGTTGAGGCCATAATGACAGTTATGCTACTTGCAGATCTAGAGAAATCATTATATTTTAATACAAACCTGAACCTTGTCAGCCGTGGGCATATTCAGCTTTGCTGTTTCCTGACAGCAAATCTATCTCTCCTCTGTGTGCATCTGTGTGTGTGTAAGGGGGAGTTTGTTTGTAAAGGACAGTTGCAGCAGGAGCGTCTGCCAGCCCCTGGCACTCCATCAAAGACAACAAGATGGGGACAGAAAGAGAAAAAGACATGAAAGCGACACAGGGGGATGGAGACGAGCGAGGGCTTGTGTTAGGGGCATATGGCCTGTGCGAGGAGACAGATGTTTCTGTGTGGAGGGGAGAGGTGAGCGCGCACACGCCCTATTGCGTCTGCTATTGCAATCCCCCTCATGGGAGGAACAAACAGACGTGTGGAGAGGCTGCACTGGCAAGCTGGGACTCTCAGAGCTCATCCAACCCTTCTCTAATGATATTCTCTCTTCTCCTTTCAGCCTATCACCATCATTATCTCTTCTTCATCTGCTCATTTCTGACTTTCACGATTCCTCCAGAGTTGCTCATACTCTGGCACCCCATCTCCCCCTTTTTCACTGCTTCCTTTTCAGTTACTCATTTTCTTACTTCTCCTACCGTTACTCATGCATGTATAGTATGTAATCTACGTGTTTGTAGTGTGTTGTTATATGTTTGTATTTGTTTCTGTCATTAACTGATAGACAAATGTATGTAAGATTTGACAGTGCCCTGAGGTACAAATGAGGATGAGATACACACTGACACTGAAAATATAAAGTAATTTCAATACAACACATAAAATACAACCAGTTACAGTATTCCCATGACTGCTTGATGCTCAACTTTAAGACAAACTTTTTTAAAGCTACTGTGTAGAGTTTCATGTGAGTATATGGCACAATTCAAATGACTTTGACTGGGTTTGTTTGTAGAAAAATGAGCAACAATGTTTAACTGTTTACATGCTTAACAGTTATCACGTTGTGGGAAATACTCTCATTTGTTTTCTTGCCAAGAGTTACATGAGAAGAGCGATACCACGCTCATGTTTGTGTGTTAAGTAGGCTGTGGTGCTGGAGGCAGGGGTCGATAAGCCTAGCTTAGCCTGGCTCATTCCAAAGTTTAAAAGTATGCCTACCAGCACCTCTAAAGCTCACTAATTAAAATGTTGTGTCTCATTTAATTTGTACAGAAACAGAAATGTAAAAGTAATAATTAGTGGCTTTAGTGGGAGCTATACAATTTTTATTACTATTCTATTTTGTGATAAACAATAGTTTATTCGGCTGCTCAGTCCTTCTGTGCATCATCTCAGGCTACAGTGCGGGCTGCTAGATGTGGCTGGTGAGCCTATGTTTTAGTATAGGTCTCTGTCCAGGCATTATGCTACCCACACCCCCAAAACAATAAAGTGTTGTTTGTGTTTCTTCAGCTATTCCTCTGTGTTTCATCTTTACGTCATCTCCTGTCTAGGAGTCGCTTGTCGCACTGTCCACAATATTATAATTCTTCCCCAACTGATTAGGAAAATACTGAGTGGGGTAATTGAAAACAATCAACTCTGAGGTGCCTCATAGAAAGGCTTGGAGTATGACTTCCAAAGAGTATATAAACTGTAAACTGTATGTGATATGCCCAGGTCTTTTCAGGTCATTGTTTTGTTTTGCCTTTTATTATCTTTACCTACAGTACTTTCTGTTAAACATAACTCTTCATCACAGCAGACCTCATTAAACTACATTATTATATTTTCACAGATTCCTCCTTTGTATCTTCTGTCTTTTCTCTCCTTCCTTTCTGTAAATGTGGACAGATGAGTACGGTGTCATGTCTCAGGTGGTCTCATGCATTTGTCCCGTTTTGTTGATTATTCCCCTCTCCCAGGGATAGGGGTTGTTCCTAGTACAGCTATAAATCATATTGCATGTTGTTTGTATATGTGTGTGTCTGAGTGAGTGAGAGAGAGCGAGAGCGATTTTATTAAGGAGCAGAGAGTAAAGCAAAGGAGAGATGGTAAAGGTGAGACAAACATTGGCTTGCTTTCAGAAGATTTCAGGATCTAATTGGCTACAGCATTATGACATGATTTACAGGTTAGACATTCAGAGAAAAGAAATAAATTAAACTGAGTGTCCCATTGTCGAGAAAAATGGAAATTTTTGGCTGTGCCAAATGTACTTCTTTAAAGGGTAATTTTATCCTGTTCTAGCAAGTTGTGCCATTTTGAAATGCTGAAAATGTTAAAGTAATGGTAGAACAGAGAATCAGAAGCAGAGAAAAGCACAGGACACAGAATATGGTTCAAAAGGCAGTCTTTACTGAAGAGCCAGGCAACCATACACAGGGAGTCAGGAAATGGCAAAAAATCAGATAGGGAGCGGGAACAATCCAAGAATTAGGCAAAGTCCAAAAAACCAAAGATACAAACAATAGGAACGCTGGAGTGCGATGAACACATGAGGTATAACAAAGACAAACTGGCAAAGAGCAGTGAACACAGGAAGGTATATAAGGGGTTGGCTGAGGGAGGACCCAGGGGCAGGTGATAGGGCGCAGGTGTGGGTGAATAGGGGCAGGAGAGACATGAGGGCAGGAACTGAAATGACAGGATATGTTAGTTTATCAAAATAAAACAGGAAACACAATGTACAAGATTAACGGGATGTTACAGAAGATGCTGACAGTATCTATAGATAAGCTGCCATGACATTGTACCAATGTGTAAATGTGCAAACGGAAACCTGTCTATACACACAGATTCTTATACTGTATATACATGAAAAATAGCCTTTTTGCTGGTTTGGTTGGTTTGTTTTATTTCAACTTACACAAGTATGTTGTATTATAGTTGCTGTAGCTCATGTGGTGGAGCAGATGGCCCATTAAGGGTAGGGTTGGTGATGTGTCCACCAAAAAACCAAAATTGCTCCTAATGTTTGTTTGTGGAGAAAAACCACAAGTTGCTTTGGACAAACGTGTCTGGTAAATGAATGTAATGTAAATAATATGTATGTAAGGTGATATTGAAAAAACACCAACACCAATACAGCTGAATAATCATGAAGCTGCTTTTAAGAGACTTCATCCAGTCTATTTAGCGCGCCTGTTATTAGGCTAATACAAAAAGACAACTTCTGTTTATTATCAGCAGCCTGGAAGGGAGGTACTGCTGTGCACAGAGCATTATTAGTATTGTATTATTATCATATAATAGTTGCACTAAATGAGAGGGCATGTATGGACATGTTGAATTGTCCCAATTATCAGTTAAACATGCAGTAAAGTAAAACTTTTACTGTGTCATCTGGATTAGAGTTCGTGGACTGGATGTAAATGTAAACATGGTGACAGACTATTAGACTAGTAGTAATACTAGTCTTATTAGACCTTTGAAAGAGATTAGATGTTTTGGCTGATGCAGGTCGCATTCCTTGACCTTGCATGTAATGTTTAGCATTGATAATAATACCCAGATCTGAATCTCAGTGCTGCTGGTGTTACTACAGGAGCAGTGGGTCAGGGTTAAACACTGCTTGGGTCTTGGGCAGAAAAACACATTATGTGCATCCATAAATCAAACAACCACAGACGCCAGCTAGGTAGTGCCAGGTTTGTTTGCAAGCTGGTAGTGTAACTCGCAGCATGTGTATCAGCAGATATTGAAGCTGCATTACTTTTTTGGCCATTCATATGTTATATGTTTTTATGGCTAACATATTAGCAAACAGTTGCCTATTTACACATCCAGCGGACACAGAGTGAGTTAATACTCATTTGCTGTCACTAGTATTTGTTTTCTTTTATCACCATTTGGTACACAAATCAGAGAGATTGAGGATTTGCCGCAGTATTTTGTTGCTTTGTTGCTTTTTACAAGGTTGAGAATTACTATCTTTGATGATCATTTATTTAGCTTTGAAACAACCTCTAGCGCCAGTGTGATTCTAAATATGCCTGAGGGTCACAAGCCTGTTTTGATGCTAAAGCTGTGAATTAATGGGCCGTGTGTGTACCATGTAAGGCAGAGAGATAGGGAGGGAGGCAGGTATGGTGAATTACAGCCCCCTATGTAGGGATATCCCACCAGTGAGTCTATACAGGTCAGTAAAGCAAAAATCTAAACACATATACACACACATAAATATATACCCTGGCAGCCTCACTGCAATTTATTGTCTATATTTATATCTGTTACAGCTGTGGTGGAGGAGAGGAGGAGTGAGAGAGAGTAGGAGGAGGAGGACTTGGGATAGGAAAATGCAGGGAAATGGGCAAGAGGTAGAGCGAGAGGGATGTAGAGAATAGCAGGGGAGAGAGGTGGAAAAGAGAGAGGTGGGGGGAGGGAGAAAGAGGAGTGAGCAGGAGGTTTTGGGTACAAAGAAAACAGAATATGAGAACAGGAGAAATAGATTAAGAAAGGCAGAGACAGACGAGAGAAGAGAGAGGTCTGTATAGGATTCTGGGACCGCTGAGATCTTGCCGAATAAAGATGACATCCTCTGTTACCATGACAACTGCCTCCACGTGAGCAATTGCTCGGTCCCATGCTCGCTCGCCCACATAGAGAGGAGGCACGCTCATAGACACAACTCTTGAACACGTCCTCAAACTCCCACGCAGGCTGCCTGGCAACTTACCTCTCATTCGCCCACCTCCATCCCCCCACGCTCCAGCCATCCATCCATTCACCCATCCATCTATGCCGTCTACCTCCCAATACATCAACATCCATGCTTTCTTGTACTCTGTCTGCCACCCTTATGTCCAGAGAGTTATTTCCTTTAGAAATGTATTTTGTGGTGCATTTTGCTAATGTTTCTTCAAATAATAGTGTGCATTTTTGTCATGTAACATTTTGATATGCAGATCTATACACGTTTTAGGCATTACAGTCTTAGATCAGTGGTTTTTAATTTTGCAGAGCAATACCTTTTTTTATCCCCAGGTTAACTTGTTAAAATGGTTCCCATGGATGTTTATGAAGCTAGAATATGTGAAATGAGAGCATGGGAGTGTGTTTGTTGGTATGCAGTGTTTGTGCAGTGCTACACATGTACTGCTAGATAGCGCTGTAAGGCACCACAGAGAGGACCACAGCTGTCGAACTAAATCCACACTCACAGTGACTCCAGAGTACGAATTCATGCACATTTTTTGCACGTGTGTAAAAAAAAAACACACACAAAATACACAGAGCAGAATGGACCCGGCTTCCAGTAATTGCAAGGACAACACATTCAGCACAAGGTCACATTAACATGGATATTCTGTACACATGCTGTTCTGTACACATCCACTAGAGGAGAGACAGTTGGCACAGAGGGGAAGGGCATTGCTGACCGATATTACACGTAGCCTTTTCCGTGCCAAAGCAAAGAGAGCCAGCAAACATTCTGTCGCCACACACAAACACACGGATGCAGTGGCCTTGGCCAAAAGGCCCATCCCAGGGACAAACACAATGCAGCAGCAATCAACTTCCTGAGCAGAGAGACTCTTGTTATAAAGTGGAAACCATTAAATCTATACTGACATTTCCTTCCTCCTTTTTGCCACAATAGAAAGAGGGTTAACTGGACAGATTGGGTGTAATTGTATTATAATGTGACACAAATATAACCCTACTGTTTCTACAGAGGACACTGTGGCATCATGCACCCAGAACATAAACTCAGTACATGAAAAGGAGCAATTAACAGCACAATAAGGTGCAACACGTGATGTCCTGAAAATAAAACAGCCCCAATTTTATCATTCTGCTCCAAAGTGTGTCACAATCGCTGTCCAAGGTGCTGATCCTTGGGCTGGCAGGGATGCAGAGCTGTCCAGTCTACTCCTTGTCACGGATATACTGACAGCAGTCTGGGAAGTAGATTCTGTTGAAACAAACCGATGCATAATATGTGTAGCAGGTGGAAACATCTGTCAGGGAAGATAGGAAGAAACAATATACTTATTTTTGCACCTCAATATTGTCTCTTAAAAGGCTGTATTTGGGCTGTGTTTACTGTTAGTAGAAATCATACAGGGTTTGAAATCTTTCTATTGTTCTGCTTTTCTGAAATGAATGCAAAATAATACAGTATTCCCCACAGCACAAGATACATCATACACATGTCATCACTCCACAAGATGCACTTCTGGATGAGAAACAAATGGCTCTGAATGCTAATGACATTAATTTATGCTATTTTCTCACATACTTCTTGTTTTCTGCATGATGGAAGAAAGAGAAACCCCCCGAAAAGTCAACAAGCTACAAGGGTAAGACTTTAGCCTCATCTCCACTGCACGGTACGGCTCAGTTTGACTCGCTGTTGGTACCATTTGCGTTCCTCTATTTCGTTTTTCACTGCAGATAGTACCCCCTCAATGTAGGCAGTATTCATAGCTGACCTTCATAGCGACGCCGCATGAAACTGTTGTAACATCATCTTTAATGTGACACAAACACAGGGACAATGGAGGATATCGAAGGGATGGTGTTCTTGATTCTCACTATCTTACTGTTTGTCACTGCAAGGAAACAAACTTTGTTTGACAAGGATGTCCCGTGTCATGCAAGTGACAACTCTATAGCAATCAGTGGTCTGCAGTGCTTTAACTCCACCTTTTATTATCGGCTCAGCTTGCTTGGAACCTTGACCAGGGTGATAGGTAAAAAAGTACCATGTACCAGGTGCTACCCAAGTTTTGCCAATGGAAATCCAAAAAACAATGGTTCAAAGTGAGTCGAGTCGAGCCGTACCATTCAGTGGAAAGGAGGCATTACACACGTACCTGTGGGCAGTCTAGAGTCCCCATTCTACCTTACTTTGATGTCCACGGAGTTTTGGAGGAACCTGGAGTACTAAGTGAAAACAGGAAGACAAACTCAGCGCAGTATGTGTTGTGAGTTTTACTGTGAGTTGACAGTGCTAATCACTGAGCCACTGTGTCATCTCATATACAGACAGCCTGCTCAAATAGAAAGCAGGCTCTGTCACTCACTGATGATCTGTGAGGCAGTATGGACACAGACCAAATTTGCGACTTAGGGGACGATGCCAAGTTTTCAAACCAGGCAGGGATCCAGTTGCATACTAAGCTGTCTGTGATGAGTAGGTAAAACTAGTATTTGTTTTTTGTGCACATTTCAGCATGGCTTTCTAACTATGTGGACCTGAAAGCATGAGACTACCTGCTCTATGCTTGTATACTGTATGTGGAACAATAGCAGCCAGTTTACTGAAAAGTGCTGAACTGAAAATCATGTCACCATTTTAAAGTTTGTAGATAATAAAAAAGTCAAACTCTAACATGGCTTGAAAATAAACTACACACTTATAATCTGCTGCTTTTCAGGTATTTTTCTGTCTTATATAGTAGTAACAGATGATGGCATTCATCTTATTTTCCTTTATATAGTGTAAAACACAAGAAGGCAGTTCCTGTAGTCTTGAAATGGTCTTAAGATCTAAAGCGGTGATTTCTCTCAAAGGTTCAGATAAATGTGTTTATCCAGTGCCTTTAAGATGTCACTTTTGACAGTAATGTTAACCATGTGAAACTAAGACTGCACTGTTTGTTGTTCTTCATCAGGAATACAGTGATTACTAAGTTGCAAAAGAAAAATACAAAATCACAGCTAAATCCTGGTGTGACTGTAACAAAAGGTCGCACTTCATCACATCTATAAAGAGAACCTGGCTACACCTTTTTTGCAGTAACATCTCAAAGAAATGACTTCTGTTCTTTGGTGCTTAGTACGGTTACAGTGTGGGAGCACTGTCCAACATAGACATACCTGTGCCATACCTAGCTCTCCCAGCACAGATGTTTTTTTTGTGATTTTTGTGTGAATAACAGGTCCACACAGTCAGGGGCTGTTCATGGAACATTATTGTGTATCTTTGACAGCCAGAGTCCATCAGAGGGCAGAAAACATACAAAATAGAAATGATGGTTGGGATTATGTGTATAGTCCTCTAACTGGCTCTATCTTTTGCTTTTAGTAGCGTATTATGCGTTAAATATTCATTACTCAGAAGCAGCGAAGGCCCACCCTGGACCCCCCTGGCCCTTCCTTGGCGGCGCCCCTGCCTACTTCCACAAGCATCCTCCTCAAATGTTTGATACATTTCATAGTTTCAGTCAAATCTTTGCATTACCACTTTAGATGAATCAAATACTAGGCTTAATTGCTACATAACTTTCTAAGGGAATATCTATTAATTTGCATTGACTTATAAATGACCTTATGAAAAACAAATAAAACACTCTTTTTATTTAACTAGCTTTGAATTGCCCTCAAATCTAAAAGTCCAAAAAAGTCCAAACAATATCACGTCCTACACATCTGTGTCAAATGGTATCTGCTGCAAGTGTAAACAAATCCTCAAGTGTAATCAATAGTATATTTGTTTGTGTGTGTGTGTGTGTGTGTGTGTGTGTGTGTGTGTTTGTGTGTGTGTGAGTTACCTGGGTCTGGTATTGAAGCAGATTCTCTCTCCGGTTGAGCTGGTTGTGAATGATGAGTCATCCAGAGTAAGCCTTTGATATTCCACATAGCACTCCATTTAAAACTCCCTGAGACTTGTACTGCTGCTGCAAGGTCTCTCACACACACACACACACACACACACACACACACACACACACGCACACAGACAAACACTCACACTTATCGATCAAAGTTGGAGGTGCAGCCGCTATTTTCATTCATCCCCTGGCCTCCACTGGCTCCTGCTATCGATTCCATTTTACTGTGTGTTTAATTCACAGCCAGAGTATGCCCGCCACAGCCTCCACTTACGACACCTCTCTCAATGTTTATCGACCGTATAGTAGCACTACAACTGAGCTCAGTGCCGCCTGTATTTTCACTGTGGCTGTTTTTATTGCTGTGCTCATAACTTTTTATTATTTATACTTGTATGTATCACTTCTGCAAAATGAATATCCTTTATCTTCAAAGGGTCACTTTTCATTTGAGAACAAGTGGCTGAATTTACAGTGGATGCCCATAGACTTTTTGGACCTCCAGAGGATTATTTGAACGCAATTCTTCTTGCAAAGTTTGTCAGAAGAAATCCTTGCAAACCCCAGCTGAAGGCCGTGGCAAACATTTAATAAAATTTACAACACAATGATCGTGACGGTTTTGAAAGGTAAAGGTGTGTGTGAGAAAGTGGGAGAGAGAAAGACTTTAAGCCATCCTGAAATCACGTGGAGCTTATTTCCTCCTTTTCCTGTATGACTGAGAAGGCTTTTGATTACAGTCCCTTGTTATGGTTCCCCTCTCTCCCTCTACTTTTTTTTTCTTTCCCTGTTACATGGGAAAGGAATCGAGGAGAACTACAAGGACAGGGCCTATCGGCAGCTTGTTGCCTTAGAGACTAGAAGTGAGTGAGAGATAAATCTGTGAAATCTTCTGATCATCTGTGTATGTGTCTGTGTGGTTGTGTTTCAGTGAGTGTGTGTGAGTGTGAGGAGGGTGTCTGTGTGGGTGCACAGAGAAGGGGGTCGGCTTCTGACACACAGCAGAGGAAAATTCCCACATAGCTGTGCATACCCTCTCTCCCTGCTCCCTCTGCCCTGTGTTTTTTTTCCCACAAATTGTTGCATCAGTGTTGAAATTATTACAAATTAGAGAGTGACACCATCTTTCACCATTGTGTACCCTCCCCTCTCCAATATCCAACAGAGACTCTGCTGAGCAATAGATTGCGTCTTTGTCTTTCTTGGATGAAAAGAAACCACAGCGTTAAACGTGGCACAAAATGTTATCTTTGGTGGGCAATAATTGAACAGAGTGTCTCTCTGAGGCAGGAGAGAGGAGAGGACTGAAAACGTCTGGGTAACAGCACAGTAATGTTTAGCACAGCATAAGTACAACATTTTCTTATCGAGCAACATCATACTTCAATCTGTGACTGGATTTAAAAACAATATCTAATTTATGTGGCTCTAATCTGGGTTTTTCTTTGTGTGTTTGCTTTTATTTTGTAATAGAAAATTGGAGTTGGTCACTGAAACTAGCTAACTAAATGTTTATGTTGACTATATATTCAGAAATGTAACCATGGAACATAGTGACGCAGTGTAGCCAACCAGGTTTACCTGTTCTTTGCTCTGACGGCCAAAAATCCCGACTGGAAGCTACAACAACGTCCTACAGTAGTATGAAGGTAAAGACGGTGTAGTGCAGTTACATGGGATTTTCAGCATATTGGCAGGAGTGGGAGCAGGAAAAAATAATGTTCTTTTAAGAGGAATGAATGAGCGTTTGCCCAAAAGCCTGAAATGTTTTAAAAAGAGAGGCATTGGATATAAAGTCTGTGGGTCCGCACCAGAAGATGTTTGAATTGCATCAGTTTGGATTTGCTTTGACTAAATCTGCAAATCATGCTGTCTGATTTTAGAAGCCACCTTCTAAAAAGAATCCACTATTTATTTATCATGAAGATCCAGCAACGATGGTGTAGCCTTGAGCACACATCAGGTTGTATGTTAACTGTAACGGTGAATGATTTGGAGAATGGTGCATACAGGACATCTGACCTGATTGGTAGTGAAGTTGCTGATTGCAAAATCTTCCCATTTTATTTAGTTTGAAAATTTAGTTCATAATAAGGCTGAAAAAAAATCACATTCTGCCTGTTTGTGGCATCTTTCTTCTTTATAAACAGCTACAAGCTTGTTAGTGATTTAGTCAGGAAAATTATAGGAAGGTGTCAATCAAACGTGAACTGGTCACAACCCAAAAATACAACTAACTGGACAGACCCTGAAATGTATTTTCCCCCTTTAAAAAGGATTTAAGCCATCTAAATGTCTGTTGTTCATCTGTTGTTCGACTTGTGTGACCATAACAAAATATCTAGATATACTGTATGTAAGGGGACACAGACATGGTGGAGAGTGAAACCTGCTGTGAAATAATAGTGAAAGGAATCTACCTACAAACATAAACATTTCATTTTGGAAGACATCAAAGAAATGTTTTTGAATGTTAGTTTAGTTTGCTGCGTAAGAGTGAAACTGATGCTAAAATGTTGAAATGTAAAGGACTGGTATGTTACCTGATTGCCCCTTTATCATTGTTATTAGTTACATTAATAGAAGAGCTCCACCCAACTTTAACATGAACTGAGGTCTAATCAGCCAGAGTAATTGAAAATATCTGGGTGTGTCACATCCAAGCATTGGTCAGTAAAGTTATGGTTTATTCATATGAACATGTTGAAAAGTGGATACATCTTTGGTTCTATTATCTGTCTCATTATACTGTATATAATATGTACATGATTGTATATATATTTATATGCATTTATCCCATAATTACAAATATTACAAATATTGAACAGTGGAATATAAATTTCATATAAAACCATTGAATTGCGAGATATTTCGAGGCTAAATGTGCTTTTTTTCCTGCTTATCAGCCCAGAATCACATGTGAAGAACAAAAAATGCTGTCAGGGAGGGGCGGGGAGGAAGAAATAAGTAGAGACAAACTCAGACACAGGGGAAAAGGGAAAAAAGAAAAAAGGGCAAGAGACAAGAGAGTAGGGAGAAAGAGAGACAACTAACATGGTTTTTAAAGAGATTACCTCCATGGACCTTTAGTACAGATACACTGATTTGCTGCAATCTTTCTGTGCATGTGTTCATTAACGGTGTCTCCATGGTAACCAAAGTGGCAGCATCATTGCCACCCTCTGGTCTTAAAGTCGCCCAGAGGGTGACCTTGCCATTGACAAGCGCACACAGCTCCATCCATTTCTTGAGCCAGATGCCTCTCTCCCCACACACACACACACACACACCACACACACACACACACACACACACCCGAGCTACCAGACAGGAAAAGTGTTGGCACCCATATGTGCTTCTTAAAAAACTGCCAAAGTAGTTCTCCCTCTGTCTCCTGCTCTCAGACAAACTCGACTTTACGCATAACGAGATACAAAAGGATGTCCAACTGTCAGGAGCTGTTACTGGGATCTGAAGCAGGAGGAGCATGTCCCGCCTTTATCCTTCTCTAACTGGGGGGTGATGGTGTCGGGGACGTCTGACTGGAGCATGTCATTCTCACTGGCAATGATGTGTTTCACCAAGCAGTTAGCTGCTTCATCGATGTTGATGTTCTCCTGAAAAAGAGAGGAAAAGGTGAAGGAGCACATAGAAAGAGGGGGGAGGAACAGAGAGAAAGAGGGATACATTGATCAGTGCAAACTATTTTTATGAAAGGAATAAAACAAGTGCAACAAGAAGGAGACAACCTGTGAGAGCAGGTGAGTGAAACAAAAGCAGCGTTACTGAAGTGAGTAGCTGGATGAAGCACCAGCCAGCAGCCATAATGTGAACACGAACTGAAAAGGGAGATTTACATCATACAACGTCATCCCTCCTTTACACACAAACGCATGCCACTGGAAGAAAACACAATGTGATGAATTGATGGTTTAAATAATAGCACTGGATTGTATACAGAAGGCAATCAGAAATAATGAAAAACATTTTTTAGAGCCTTACACGCTTTTGCAGACAATAAAATTAAATGTCTCCTCATGGTCAAGTTGATTACAAGCTAACAAAAAAGGCTACAGTCAAATAAAATACTAATATGGTCAATATATGCAGACACCCACATACAATAACTTATTCAAACCCAAATTAAATGTAAGAATTAATCTTTTAAAATTTGAAAAAATAAATTAATTAAATTCCTTTGGTACTGAATAATAGGAAAGAATGTGTTTTCTGTTCTCTTCACTTTGTAAATTTGAGGTACAACTTTACATAGTAGTTTTGCACCATTGCACTTCATTTTGCTGTGAATGTAATGTTTCTGTGTTTTGTTATTTTTTATTTTACCAAAGCTTGTTTTGAGGGAATGTTGCCTTACCCTGCCTAGACAGGAAGCAGGGTGCAGTGGAGGGGATGACATGCAACAAAAGGTCTGGAACCAGTTGCGATCACATGGTATGTGTCTTACACATAACTTGGCCACCAGGATGCCCATTTATGAAATGATTACAGCCAACATTATAGAGCAAGGAAATTATCCTGGCAAACTTGTCTGATTTACAACCCTATTCTACCCATCAAATTAAAACACAAATGCAACATGTCTATTCTCGACAGGCACCCAAAGATTAGACAGCTCTCATTCAAAGGATTTAGAGAGATCTGGACCAGAGCTGAAAGCTGAGTAAATCAGAGAAATGGTGTTAAAGTGAGGTTCGCATGAGGAGAGAACCGGCAGCGAGAACCGATAAGAGAGACACACAAGAACACACGTTCTTAATTTGTGAAGCGTGATGCAGCAGCAGTAGAAACGCTGAATATTCATTAGATCTAACAGCGTGCTCAGTAGGACCAGACATGATGCCGTCTGCAGCGCCCTGAATTTCACACACACACACACACACACACACAAAGCCTTCTGTGTGCCCTGTCGTTATCTATCATGCTTACTGTTACATGTGGAACAGAAGATTCTTCCAAATCAAAATAAAACACAACAAAAACACCTTCTCTACACTCTGCCAACTTCACTTCTTTCCCTGTGCATTCTTGTGCATGCAGAGTGTGTCCCGCATTGTTTAAGATAAAAGTTTGAAATAATTCTTCTGGCAGGTTATTTGGCAGTGGACTCAGAGAATTTCAGCTCTCACCCTGATATGTTACAGACTGTAGACACTCATTCAGCTAAAAAAAGAAATGGTGTGGCTTAATATTCATGGTCTTTTGCTATTTATATGCACGGTAACAAATACTGCTTAGCCGCTTTTGTTGTTCTTTCACTGCAGCAATTGTTGTTGGTTGCCACTATGACCAGTTGCCTCCATCACCTGTTTGTTGATCTGTTTCTTTGTTTATTATTTATAAGGGTATCTCAAAAACTGGTCAACATTTCAAAGAGGTTTGGTGCAAAGTTAGGCTAAGGAACAAGTCACTAGTATTAGAGTATTAGTGTAGTATTTCCAAAAAATGTTAAAGGACTTTTTACTTATTTGAATGAATAAACCATGCACATGTAAACACATGAATGTCTATCCTTGATGAGGACATTCTCTGAGTACTTTGTATTGTTTGTTGCAGCTGTGCAGCCCACAGCTATATATACAAAACTAGAGTGTGTAAAAACATTTTTGTATATACAGCACCATAATCGAGAGTGTTTTGGTCACGTTTGACTGCAATATTTGTATTGCAGGTTTGTGTGCGTGTGTGCATGTCTTAGTCTATTTCCTTCCCTTACCATCCACCTGTGAGATTCCTGCTCCACATTAGCTGCTATAATCGGCGCCTGTGCTGATGTCTCAGTGTGTTAGTGTGTAGGTGGGTGAATCCTCGGCTCATCTCACAGTCAGAATTCACCAACCACATTCTTTCACTCCTGTGTGCACCAGGGGGTCTTCAATTATACCGTACTTTAAAAGGCTTTATGAAGTTTCATATTTGCATTTAATATTTTGTCATTTCTTTGACTGTGTCTATCTGTGTACATGTGTCCAATTCAGACTGTAAAGGTTATACAGGTTTTAGAAAGACTGAGCTGCACTCAAACTGGCAACAATCATACATCAATATGTAGTAACGTATAGTTTTGAAACTTTTCTGAAATAATTTAGGATGCCTTTTTAGATCAAACATAACTTTTAGATCAAAATATGAATTTCTAAGGGATCTGATCTGGGGGGTTTTATACTGTCCAAAAAACAAACAAAAAAGGTTTCCTGTTACTTTAGTTAATGTCTTGGTCCAATTGTTATAGTTGTATCTGCATCACATACCAACTGAAGGTTCATTCATGTAAGCATAGAAGTCCTTGTATTGTTTTTAAACCATTGGATAACCCCAGGATAGCCTTTTCCCCGTTTCCAGCCTTTATGCTAACCAAAACCAATCGTCCTCTAGGCTCCAGCTTCATATCAAACAAACAGACATGATGAGAGTGGTGTCAATCTTCTCATCTAACTCTGGGCAAGAAAGCGAATAAGCGTATTTCCCAAAATGTCTAACTATTCCTTTCATCATCTGTCTCAGTCAGAAGAAAACAGTGGACTGTTATCTTCCCTCGACATTCCTGGACATCCTGTCTGGATGATAGAGCACCTGATGCAAGTGCAGCTGACCTTTAATGCCACCGTAGGAATGTTTGCTGCAAAAAAGCGCCAGAGCTCATTGACTGAGGCTTTATTCATATGCAAAGTCTGTTGAACTCAGCACTTTTAAAGGATTTCTTATATACGCGAGCTGGTCACGGAGTCAGCTGCCTGTCAAGGACATTTAGTTTGGACAGGAAGGACACACCCGCAGACACAGGGGCTTGAACCTGAGAGCTATTGAAGGCTACTCTTTGTATTCACACCATTCTGCTAACTATGTCACTGCTCTGTATTTATGTGTGTGTGTGTGTTTCTCACCTTAGCAGACGTCTCGAACCATCCCACAAAGCCATTCTCCTGGCAGAACTGCTCCATCTTTATTCCATTATTGGTCAGTACGTCTTGAACCTGGTCACATTTATTAGCCAAAAGCACAGTGGCTACATGTTTCCCATTGGCAAGTGTCAGTTTGGAATCCAAGTCCTCCTTCCATTTTGTGACGGCCTCAAAGGAGGCGGGCCTCGTGACGTCAAACACAATGAAGGCACCCATGGCCTCGCGGTAGTACACACGGGTCATGTTGCCAAACCTCTCCTGACCTAAAAGACACACACAGACAAAGACACAGATGTACACACTACGCAAAGAAAACATTTACCATTTGGTACCAGTGTAAACGTGTATAATCCTATACTTTTTATTGATCCACAGAGAAATACATCCTTTCATTTTGTACAGGGAGATTAGCTACATGGTGGCACAGAAAAAGCTGCAAGTGATGCAGTGTCACTTCAGCAGCATGCAGACCTGGAGGCTTGAATTCGAGTCATCTCATTTACTCATTTTGTCACACTCCTGTCTCATGCCACGCAAGCATTCCCAACATACCTCACCAACACTCAATAATATACAAACACACATAATTACATGCATGTTTGTACTGTTAAAAGAGCTGCACAAATAGAGCGATAAGGTGTAGACACGGATAGAGGCAGGATGGTATGAGGAGTGAGGTGTCTTTGGTGTGGGTGGGTGTGTGTGTGTGTGTGTGTGTGTGTGTGTGTGTGTGTGTGTGCGTGCGCACGCCTGTGTGAACTTGCCTTTAAAAATTCCTGAGGGTAAAATGAATTTGATAAGCTCTGTTGGAATGTTGTATCCACACTGATTTTCCCATCCGTAACTTCTGCTGGAGCACCATCAGTACCTGCCTCACAATCAGCTTGTGGGCAAGACATTTTCCACTAACCCAACACCTAAATTGGTCCTTCCAAAAGCAATGAGGTGAAGAGTTGAGTATTTAATAGTAACTGATATGCTACTGAGTTGAGGGCGCTGGTGCTCTCCTGCGCAGGTGGATCAGAGCACTGCAGGATCAGCTGTAGAACAGCTGGGAGGTGGTGTATCTTGTCCAAGGGCATACAGACGGGCAGAACTTGTTTTATATTTAGATGAATTATGGTACAGTATTACAGTATACCAAGCAAAAAAATATGTTTGCAGCTTTCTGTGTAAGCCAACTTAAACACAATCGTGTTATCTCAATAACATTAAATATTCATAATAATATGTAATAATCTAAATTAAAGTTCTTCTCTTAGGTATTATTAATTATGATTTTAACAGATAAAAACTCTGTTACTCTGCTTCATCAGGACTGGTCTGGCTATATAAGCAAACACAATCCCCCAACTGTCATCACTTTTTGATTTAAATGTTGTTAAATTGTAGTCTTTCCAAACTCATACTGGTAAAAAAAAACAAAAAGGAAAAACAGAAATCTCTCATATAAATAACCTAACTTGGCAGAGAATTGTGTGTTAATGTGATTGTAGTAGGAAGCCGATTGAGAAAGTAGGCACTCAGGGCCTTTAAGGTTACCTAAAGTAAGGAGTGTCAATGGCTTCCAAATCGCCATCTGGGGTTCTTCTTGGTTGCAGACTTCCACAGCCCAACATGTGTATCTTTGTGATTTCAAAAGGCTGAACGGTATATAAAACCCATCAAATAAACCCTAAACCAGCCTCACTCACATCTTCATGCTATGTGCCTCTGCAGCTAGCCCTGTCGGCCCAGGCCGTAGGAAAATGGCACCCAAAAATATAACGGTTGAAATTATTTTTTGTCTTGGGAAATGCACAGAATTTATTACATCTGTGGCATGAGAAAACTCCAGGCCATCATAAGATACCCCCAAACAAACCCACTGCAGGGCTGGGTGAAGTAAAATACAAAACCAAAAAACATAGTGTTTTTTTTATGTGATTTATAAATGCCACATGCAAACATAATTATTTTAAAAAGGACATTTAATCTACGTATTTGCTTTGTAACCAATGTGTTTATATGACATCATCTTCAAATTTCCTTTCTATGATCCAAACTAAATGGAGAACCCATATGATCCTAAACTATGCAGAACTAAGATGAACAATTTAGCCATTCCCACCTCAAGGCTTTTTATAACTTAAGGGCGAGTATAGGGAGCGCTTACAGTACAGACTTATAGCAGTTTTCTCTGAAGGAGACACTCATCCTTAGTTCACAATAAAAGCTTTCTGTATACAAGAGCTCGGGCCTCAAATCTCCCTCACATGAGTTTGAGACACATGACTGCTTGTGCTTACTGGAGAGGGCACACAGGAGGGGATAGAGCAGCAGGTCAGAGGATTCTTCTAAACCTCAGCCGACACTCATGTGAGATGAGACTGCTGTAGCCTTTAGGTTTTACCTAACAGAATCCCACTCAAAAGCCTCTATTATTTCTGATTTCTGTGTTTGCCAGAGGCAACCAAAGCATTAAATACTGACTGAGAGAAATATATGAACGTTTTTCATTTTCATGATCTAATTTTCTTATCTTTTCTTATCTTCCACTCTACAGATATGAGTGAGTGAGTCATATATGAACCCCAATAAATGCATAAAACATACAAATAGTACAAAATACAAATTAAAACTGAAAATAATTAGATACAGAGTATCATACAGGTGAGGAATGGTACACAGTTCAGCAGATTGCAGAGAATAGCTGAGTGGACACTGGCAAGATAGAATTATTGTTATATATTGAATGAATGTGTTATTGAATGACTTGGTGGTTTAGGTAAAAAGACATCCTATAAGATGCCTCAAGGCTAGTTTTATGGCAGGAAAACGATCGCAGGTATTTGTGATGACAGAAATGAAGACGAAGAAAAATGATCAAACCATAACCATGATATAATAAACATTCACAATTTTTGTGACAAGAACCCGCGCTCATATTTTTTCTCTAATTTGGAAAGAGAGAAAAAAACATGTATAGATAGCTGATAGAGTTCATGCTAATGACCAGAAACTATCATAATGGCCGAATGTTGCCATGGTTGCTTCCGTTATGTCATGTGGTGCCATGATGCTATTGCATAGTCACAAAACACTCAAGATGAAAAGTAAGGCTTATTTTATGTCTAAAAGGTAATATGAATTTAAACTTAGATGCCACCAGTATACTGCCCAACTTAACTACATTTGGTTTATGAAAGGTGAAAGTATTTGATTTAATATCAATAATATATATATTATATATAATGTATAATAACATTTATAACCCAAATGTGATTCCAGCACCTCGGACGAAAAGTTTCTCTGTTGCATAACTTCTGTGGATTTGTCAGTGTGCTCCTTGTGTATGTGAAAAAAGACAAACGTGTAATTGTAGAAATGCGCTGCCAAGTGATTTGAAGTGGATGATGCCAACAGGTCAGCTGATACACATGAGGAAGGGTAATACTGCATAACTCTTAATACCATCCAAGTCAGTAATACAAATGGCTCATTCTCTGTGACTTGAAATAACTTGTAGCCTCTACAGTTTCATTTTGAGTAGCCCACCTCTGATAAATAATTATTTTTTTATTTGGAAAGCTTTGTCTCTAACCTAAAATGGCATGCGTTAAGGATGAGAAAATGTATTTTCATAAAAGCCACCACATTTTAGGATTGTGAAGCAGATTCATTCAATCATGTGATGTTTGAAAAGGAAAGAAAATAACCTTATGATAACTATCAAAATAATTTCCTCCAGAACTACAGCTTGCTACTAACATTAATGAATTTCTAAATGTAGCCATAAGCTAATTTTACTTAAAAGAACATTTTCAATAGAATCACTGCATTTAGATAATTGTCTTTAGTTAAAGTATTTTCCATTTTCAGCTTTATCTTAAAAAAAAACAATACCTTTTTTTTTTTTCATTTTAACCAATAAACTAACTTTCATCTGTTTATGACCAGTGTGTCCGATCATATGGGATACTTTAAAGATCCCTACACATTTTCTAACATATTTATTCTGTTAAAGACTCCAGATCGGCTGTTCTCACTGCTGTGTTTAGGTCAAAGGAAAGCAAGTCCCAGAAAGCCCCTTGGGAGTGCATTTTTTCAAATTTCTTATCATTTTTTCCATAGTGCCCCATACTTCGTTGTTATCCCGTGTATCTGCTTTTCCACGTGAGCCGTGCGTAAAAGTCGGACAGTACCTGCAATGTCCCACAACTGCAGGCGCACCGTTTCCTGGTCCCAGTTGAGGACTTTGAGCGCGAAGTCGACCCCGATGGTGGCTCGGTAGTTGGGGCTGAAGTTGTGATGCACATACCGCTTGATGATGCTGGTCTTGCCGACCCCGAGGTCCCCTATCACAAGAATCTTATAGAGATGCTCCTTTTGGTGGTTGTTCTGCATGGCGACCGAGGAGGGCGAGAGCTGGGCATGAATCCACCGTAGAGGAGAGGTCCGGGGGGGTACGCCCCGACCCACAGGGGGAAGTCCGGACCTTGTGACTCACGCATGGGAGCGCCGGGAAGCATTCAAAAGCTCCAGGCCGCCGGAGAGGAGAAACACTGTTTTGGAATAGTTCAATATATATCAAAATAAACATGTGTTTAATATGTGAACCTGCCAATCAACTACAGCTGACAGCTAAATGTAGTGGACAGGAAGTATACAATAGCACTACATGGAAATACTCAAGTAAGTACCTCATAACTGTGGGCTACTTAATAACGGTACTTGAGTAAATCTACTTAGTTGCTTTCCACCACTGTAAGTCATCGATCTGATCAAATTTAATGTAAAAATGAAACCTAGATATACTCACATAAAAGGAGCTCGGGCCAGTAAATTCTCCATCATTCCTTTACGTCCACATACAGTAAATGATATTGTTTCACCCTCTTGTGGGTTGTTGAGCTTTTTGTTTTGTTGCGAGAATCTTCGATAGAGAGAAACTTGCTGATCAGATTAGATAAAAAAAACAAACAAACAGACAAAGATGCCAAGAAGTCTGATTTTAAAAAATACATAAATAAATTGTGTTCCATCTACTTACCTACAAAACAAAACATACAATAACTTTGAAAATGCTTTTATTCTGTCAAATTAAATAAAAAATTAAAAACAGTGCAAATTTTACAATACAATGGAAACACTTCCTTACATTGCATGGGAGGCAGAAGACAAAGCACTAGAATTAGTTAGATCCCTTAAATAATTGATTAAGAAATCCCTTTAAAATGATCCATAGGGTAACATGGCAGCTTTCAATTTGAAGCAAGGACAGAAGATATTACAGTTCTTCACTGTGCTTCCCTGAGGCAAAGAGTCATGGTCCTGCTCAAACACACCGAATCCTTAGATGTCAGTTCCCTTTAAATGTTCAAATTTTAATTTACTACCCATAATGATTTGTCACAGTATGCATCAATCCATTTTGATTCCAAGTTTGTATCGGCAGTTACAGCTTGAATAAAAATTATTATTTTTGTTGAAGTCAGAAAACAGTAAAAAAAATAAAAATAACAATAATAATAATAATTATTATTAAGCCACATGGTAAATTCAGCTCAAGAGACTTTGGTACTATGTCAAGAAAAAACATCAAAAAAGCAGAATAACGGTTTCCATTTCAAATTCAGCTGCTGTATGTCTCAATACCTTTAGAAATTAATCATAAAACAGAAGTGTGTGTCTCTTTTTAATGCTTTTAACTAATGTAGGATTTTATTTGCTTAGTATTACTACATCTGCAGTGGTTGGATAAGCCAGGGCTTCCCTGGACAATCTTAATGTTGTGCAATGTCCATGCACTGCAGTGCTTGTCACAGCTAACTCCATGTGTTTGATTAGGGAGGAAGTGGACAGACCAGAGCTATATTAGGATTGAGCTTTACATTTCCAAGCTTCCAAGCACACATTGAAAACAGCTAAGCTACTTAAGGAATAGGGGTCTCACGATTCTCAAAATCTACAATTAAATTTTAAGGTCACGATTCAAATAGATTTTTATTTTCAGCACTGAGGGCTATGCCATTGTTAGATTATCGAGTCTTGATTAGTTAAGGTCATTGGTTTTATTCCCCAACAACCGTCATTTGCATTTAAAACATCTTTAAAAATGTAGGCTACATAGTATCAAGTGTGATATTACAGCCATTTTTTTGCTGGGCGGGGTCACCACACTAAGGCCATAGGGTCAAATTAAAATAATTTATATTAAAATCTAATAAATAGTTATTTCACCAGTAAATTGGGAACCAAGTGTTAAATTCAAAAATACTAGAGTCACTAGATGGCAGAAGGGTAGTTCACAGCAACAGCTTGAGTTTCCTCAACGATGTGTTTGTTCTTGACATAACTCAGGGGGGAGGCAAACTGTTAGGCGGGGTGGAGAGGAAAAATAAAAACACTGGGAGAATCGCTGATCTTGCTTTTGATTACCAAGGTTAAAATCAAAAGCTCATTTCAATTGATTCTTAATTTAGAAGCGAAATCGTGACACTCCTAATGGGGAATAAATCTAAAGTTGCACTATTGAGACTCGTCATCATCATCCAAACACCCATTCCTCCCATCCGGAGTTTACAGCTTCTACAGTTTGGGGATAGGGTTGGCTGCGACTGCGATGCTCTCGATGGCACACTCATCACTTCCCCGGCGGATTCGGAAGTAGCCGTCCTCGCCCCAGCCGGTGCCCCAGCTGTTCTTGACAATCCAGTACTTCTGTCCGGTCATGTGGCAGCGGCCATAACCCACCAACAGCACAGCATGGTTGGTCAGCTCGAAGGGATTGACGGCATCTGTGAGGCCCGTGTGGTGGTAGATGCCCTCCTTATAGTTCATGAAGTCAGGGTAGACCTGTGGAAGGAAAAGGACAATTTACTTTTCATTTTTCACTTTGTGTCAAATTCAAGCTATGCCCATGAAGCAGGAACAATTACAGAGTTGTTACGGAGAAAGTACGCAATACATTTGAAAAAGGACAAAAAAAAAAGGTTACATTTGCAAATAAAAGTTTCAAATGAGTGGGTAAATTAATGGGAAAAACTTGTTGGGGTTATTGCTCCGTCTGTTAGCAGTTTGCAAGCTTAGCTGTGGTCTGGAGTAAGCAGGACAAGTTAAACCTGTACTTCCAGAGAATTAGAAAATAGCTCACGTTCAGAATGTTTGACATAATACTATAAAATGGTGAATTAAATTAGATTAGAGAGTGACAAAACTACCCCATTTACAAGATGCACAGAAGCAAAGAGCAAAGTTTAAAAGCTTTGCAATACAGAGAAGAAGTTTTTTTTAGCCGAGGTGGGCCATCTTCCCTGACGCCAAGACCACCTCCACTAACATCAGAAAAACTGACACTTTTGAAATAAAACATTGACCATTAAGCCCACAAGTGGATGAAATTTACCAACTGTGTGAACTAGTAGCCAACTGTGTTATAATGCACAAAGCAAGAATATTTAAATGTTATCTTTTCTTTGGTGTTACTTCAAACACTATGTGAAAGTCTTTTATAGCCTAAATATGTTTTGTTTCTTAGATTTATCCTTAAGATGCTTTTTGACAAGACAACAAGATTATGCTGAAGTTTAAACTTTAACTTAGATAAAATGCCCTCTAGTTAAAGTTGATTTCTGCAAGACACAGCAGCTGAGTTTGGGCTAAAATAAGGTAGGGATTAAAGGATAATTTGTGACAACACAGGTGACGATCAACTTAAACCCTAAGCTGCATTGAGAGAGCAAAAACCCTGTTTAGTGTACACATTCTGTATGTATAGGAATAGTAGTTAGGCAACAGTGAGCAGCTGTTGTACCTCAAAGGCCACTCCCATGGGTCCATTCTTGACCAGTTCCAACATCATGGCTATCTCACTGCAGCCGCCATAAAATCCACCGACGTAGTTGTATTCTGCGGTGTAAACGCGGCCGCAGTTTTGAGGAATGCCACACGGAGAGTTCTTCGCAACATATGGAAAGCACGACTCGTCCACAACGCCGAAATCCTGTACATACTTCCCAATCAGGAATGGGAACCCACCATCACAACCTTAGAGGAGAAATGAATGTTAAACAGGTATACGATGCAGAATTATTACTTATTACTAAGAAATATTTTTGGGAGGTTGTCTTGACTTTCTTACTGGATGGAATCTCTTATGTGGTTCAAGACGGAACGATTAAATGAGGCTTTCTACAGGCCTCTTCAAAAGAAATTTGTGAAAATGCACTAATCAGGGCAGTTGTGAAACTGCTCAACTTGCTAAAGGCAGTTAGGATAAACTTCCCAAAAAAACACTTAAAACGCTACTTGTTCTGATTAGGGAGGAAGGCTGCCCAGAGCTTTCTACATACAGCAGTGCTACACTTTCCTTATTTTATCATGTCTCACAATACGAATATTCTACAAAGTACACCATGTAAATGATCTAACTGCTCCCCAATTCATTTCGGCAATATACTGCATAAACTACTGTAATGTAAAATGAATTGACATGGACAGGAAACAAGATGGAATTTTAGATTGAGAGTTAATTTACCTTGAGAATATTCAGAACAGGAGACCACTTGTTGAGGGCTGAAGATGGGCGTCTGGCTGTTGTTGGTGAGGATTCGAACACGAGCTTCCAGCATTCCCACGGTGGCAAAGGAGTAGCAGCTTCCACATGATGCTGAAACACAACATCAGCGATAAATCACACTGCTGTGTAAACACAACTGCACTGGAGTAAATCCTAACTTTGCGAAGCTTGTGATGTTGAGGCTTTATTGACTGTCCGAGGCTACTCTAGTCACTTCTGAGGCTGTAATTGGTGGTGTCATACTAGATGGCATTATATTAAGAGGTATTTCGAATATTCTATCTTAAATAAATGTAAATAAAGTGGACAAAAAAAAACAACACCTTTCAATATATTGCGGTGCAGCGACATTACTTTAAAACGGTGCGCCTGCACAACCTGATACAACACCCCTAAAATACAATCCTCACAAATTGGTAACTCTGTGCACTTTTATAGTACATTTGTTCAAGAATGGACTAAATTAGTCAGTACTGAGGTTTCTGCAATGTTCCTGCCCCAGTGTACTCAGCCGCATTAGTTGTAATGCATAATCACGGAGCAAGGCCAGAGACAGATACACTGATTAAAGCCACTGGTTGCCATCCATAGTGTGAGACACTGGGTTCTTAATAAAATGCTCTGCAGAAAAACAAAATAGGTCAGAGGACAGAAGCTGCGGGGATCTGCATGGTGGTTTAATTGTTGTAATGATTGAAAGTCAGGGGGACACTGAGAACAGTTTTTAATTGGGACCTTAAGTCTCTTACGACTAATAAAGTTTAAAGTGTAACCAGTCATTTTAAAGATCTAAGCTGCTGGGAAACCTTTGCTGTGCCGATATTTTATAATATATATATAATGCAATTCGTTTCTGAGAGGATTCTACAGAAAATAATGTGATGACAAAAGTTTGTCATGTTTGACCCACAGGACACAAAAAGTTAGAGCTCTCCCACAGGACTCATGGCGAAGCTTTAAATTTGATACAAGGCCAGTTATGCCTGCCTCTTCCCTTTAAAGACAACGTCAGGTTGAGAAACAGCCATGTTCCTAAGGTAGACCAGCCAGACCAATTTATCCTCAATCCTACCAATTTTTTTGAACTGAAACGGAATTTACACAATCCACCTGACTCGTACCATTGAAGCAAAATAAGCTCCACAGCACTTCACAGTGGCTTAGAGGGCTTCTGTTGAAACACTCCAGCCCTCTCCAGATCTTTAAACTCAGCCCTACAAAAGCCCTCTCAGACACTCAAAACACTCAGCACACATAATCTCTCCACTCACACACTAGGCTGTGCAGAAACACAGGAGGAGAGCGGAGCAGACCCAGGCCTGGCCAGAGGGAAGCAAAGTAGCTGGCGAGCTGCTGTTCAGCGTTTGCCCTCACTGACAGCTGCTCAAGTGTAAAGGTACGGCTTTGTCTGCCTCTGATGCTGCCCGTCTTCTGATTGCTATTGTTTGCATTTCAATTTCTAACATCACGTGTGCACAGGTACAATAGTTATCTCCCCGTCCCTTTAGAGTTGTTTTTTGGGATGTTAACCAAATAACCTTGCACGTCAGCAATCAACAGTAAAGAAATACTGAGTTTCAAGGTTTCTGCACGACAACAATCGAGCGTCACCTTGGTTTCGCACAGGGCTGACGAAGTTAACTCCGTCAACGTTTCTCCAGTCCCAGTGCTCGGGTAGAGCTGCCCCCATCTTGGCTACATGGGCTTTCACTGGCGAAGGGCGAACACGCCTAAAGTTAAAATCAAAGAATCGCATTTTAAGTCACAAGGGCATTTTACATCAGACATTTTGCATCGACAAACCGTTTTAGAGAAAACATAATACCATGGAAATTAAATGCATGTAGGTCCACCTTATGTAAGGCCATTAGCCCAAGTAATATGTGAAGGTTTTTATCCAAGAGTTCAGTTCAAGCAGATGTTGATTGTGCCTGCCTCACATCTATTGTTGGTACAGTATGTGTTTATTTTGCACAGACTGATTGGTGGTGCAAAAGACAGCCAACTGAATTTGGAGCCTGTCACACACATTCCATAAAAGTAACACAAGGGGCCCTAGTACTGTGTATAAAAGCAATGTCACACACCTGCCAACCTAATGAATAAGATAGGACCCAGCAGGTTTTATGGAGGAAAAACATTTTTTAGTAGTAATAATAGTAATTTTGAGTACATTTTACTCATTATAAATTAATCATTTATGTGCATCCATATATTTTTTTTCCCCGAAGGGCTCTGATGTATAGACCGATTTTTGTGTTTGTATACAGAGATGTGGTGGCAGAAAGTGACAGTATTCATAAAGATTTATTCAAGTTGTGAATAGTGTCATGTGAGTCGGTCGCTCACTCTCTGTGTGTGCATGATGTTGGCCTAAATGAGCGGCCGAGATGAGCTAGATGATCAAATGAATGATGGAATTTATGAGATATTAGATATTCTAACATTCATACTGGTTTAAATAAACAATTTCACAGTATTTCCCATCTTTGCTGAGCACGAATATTGCCCGTTTCACTCATGTATTGTTACCGCAGTTTTTCTGCCACCACAATGTGCGCGCAACTGCAGTGATGTAACCGTGACGTCAACCCCAAATTGGTCTATAGTATGGGAAACGCAAGTAAATACTCACAAGGGGATACGGGAGGCAGGCCCCCCTGCTCGGTAGTACAGCTCCTGCAGAGTGTACATCTCATGCTCTGGGTAGGGTACAGCCTTCCAGGATCTCTGAGCAGAGTTGATGGAATCAATGAAGTCCAGATTGTGTTTGTATGCCTTTTGGAGCAGCCTAGATGGTGAAAAATGTCATTGTCACGGTTGTTTTTATTTAAAAAAAGAAAGAAAAAAATAGGGCTCGTCTGCCCCACAAACAGAAGAAAATGGACATTGCAAGCAAATGTTGTTGAGCTGAATCACAGTATGTTACCACGATTTGTCAACTTTGACAAAATACAGACGCAAAAAATTCCTACACCTGAGATATTTCAATAAAATTATACAGTACCGTTGCAATAAAAACTACCTTTGATGGGGCGCCCCAATAGCTGAATGGTTAGGTGCATACGACAACACTGCAATGACCTTTGTTGCACGTTGTTCCCTTCTTGCTCCCCTCATTCCCAGGCTGCCTCTATACTATCAACTGTCCAATTAAAGGTGAAATGCCAAAAGGAAAAGAAAAATAGAAAACCTTAATGAAGCTTTTTTTATTGATGGACCTTTGTGTTACATATTTGTCTATGCTACTGTTGAGTTGGACTGCATTATATAGAAAATGTATTTACTGAGTATGGTCCTCTATGCATTACAACTTCTGCTACTAGGTTTAACTCAGACAATAAAGCCTCAAAGATCTTTTCCAGTTTTTCACGCTGGTGTCAGAAGCAGCTTTGTAAAGCAGTTAAAGGCTAAATGGTTCCCTCGAGTGCTGAAGTCTATACCTGTAAGAAACTGCACCTAATGGAAACTTCCTGGGGAGGGTAGTACTACTCCCAACACGATACCAGTCATTTTCATCCAGACTAAGACAAGGCAGACCTACAGAGACTACACCATCCACTACAGAATCACGTGCAGAATAGATCCTTCTGCAGTTAGTAAAAGTCTAGCAAAGAGACGACCAGCGACTCCAGCCGGGAAGGGAGCGTTGCCGTTTCAAATTCACTTATTTTAACAAGTGTATTTGCCAAATACAGCATCTATATCATGCTGTATTTTCCTTTGAAGTGTGGAGACATTTAGCCTATTTAAGATTTAGTGACTTTCACAGTTTAAATACACACGGACCAAGAGAAAAACCATTTATTACCATGCATCCCCCTGTTGCTTGCATGTTGTTTGGAAAAGGTCTCTTTTTCCAGAAGGCCTAAAAATTCACTAAATGTAATGGCCAATCTAAAGTCCATGTACAACAAACAAGGAGGGTTCACTTGTAAAGATTTGCCTTCACAGACAAACCTTAAATTCAATCATCTTTATCAGTGGAGGGCCAAACACTCTGTAAACATTAAGACTGCATACTCAAAAGAAAAAGAGCTGGAATAATGAAGATTCTTCTGGTTATGCAAAAACTTGTTGACTCAATGTTTAAGAGCAAGCTGGGACAAAGTTGAACACAAATCGAGACATTTTGACTGTGAAAATACAAACCTTTTATACTTCTGTTATGTAATTGTGAAATACCTTAAAAAAAAAGTTATATTGTATTGGTTTCTGTGGATACCAACGATTAAATCACTTAAATCAACAAATCAACTCTGGCTCAGAGAGAAACAATATTTTGTTATACTTTTATGGTTTAAATTACAAATATACTTGAATCTACTGAAAACCTGTAACTTGACACTTCGAGTAACCTGGTTTACATCCAACTGTAACTAGAGGAAGTAGCTCTATGTTGCCAGAAACTGAGTCAAGACGTTGACTAAACATTCAATTCTCTATCAAGTATTTGTGTTTTGCCTGTTCAGCAGCGACTGGGCCTTCATTTCAGATTTCTCAGATGTTTATTCAGATTCCAGGGCTACTGAGGCTAACTCAGTTCACATCAGAGGGAGGAAAATAAAATTTAGATTCAAGCAGAGATGTCAATACTGCAGAGTGCACTGAAAGCAAGGATCAGCAACCCTGCCTGTCCTGAGATTCTGTGTAGAAAAGGATTTTCCCATGTTCCAGAGTCCACTGAAGTCGTGCTCGTTAGCATGTGCTTCTCTACTTTGGGGGATGGACCAATCATACTTTACGTACCAGCTGCTGAAGACTGGTTTGGAATCCCTTCGGGGTGGTACTGGTTTCACTCTCTTCCCTACAAAACAGGCCCAGTTGTGTCCCAAGACATCGTGGACCCACCCTGGCAGGGTCTGGTCACAGTAGCTGGTCACCGTAGCGCCATCCTGAGTGTACTGAAGGTGTAGAGAGACAAACAGTTTAGGGATTGTCGTCCAACATACAATAATGCCATGTCATTATTGCAAATACAAATACTCAGGTTAAAAAAAAGATACTGAATTAAGCTCAGATTATTCCATATAAAGCTATTATCAGTACATTATTCAGACAATCATTCAGTTGTATGTTTGAGAAGGAATTATGGGAAGTCTGAAATAACAAAATCTCCCCATTCTGCTCATATTTCTACATTACTCTAAATCAAGTCCAGCTAGTGGGGAAGTATAAATCATAATGTTGGTTTGAAGACAGACGGGCTAGGACACTTCCCTCAACTCAGTGTCATGTGAGTGACGAGAAATAACACATGACTAAAAGATTAACCTTGAACATAGAAGCTTTTAAAGAGTACATATTTCCATCAAATGTCCGCGGGGCCTAGGCGTACTGAAGATATGCATATGTTCTAGATACCATCATATCAGATGAAGGGAGAGGAAATTGAGTGATAGTGAAACTAAACCTTTAATGTAAGGGGGTGTTTAAATATATGACCTGGCCAATTTTTAACCCACAGCGCTTCCTTTCCATGTTATTTCCAATAAGAACCAAAGTTCTCACTGCTTAGAATGACAAGTTGAACTTTGACTACATAAAGCTTGTGATCGGTGCAGAATACAAGCGGAGGTATAATATAAGAATGGGATATTAACAAGCTCGCAGCAAACATTTTCAGTGGGCCGCAGTGAACACTTGACCAGCCAGGAAATGAAAGGTCTTTGCAGGATGACCATGTTTGCCATGATACAGAAATTATTGCTCACGTGAATTAATTGTGTCTATGCATCTCTTTACCTTAAAGAAGGCGAACCATTTGTATCCGTTAATGACCACTTCAAAGCCCTGGTTGTAGATGATGGTGAAGAAGCCGGTGTTGCCCAGCTCGTCTGTGGCTACAGACAGTTTCTCCAGGGTCAAAGTCACTGTGCTCTCACCTGTAGCTGAGGAGGAACGCCACAACGTTCGACAAACAAAATGCAGGGAATTATTTGACTACAGTCAACTTGTCTTCATTTCCAATCATCAGCCCTCAACAACAAAGATTATCCCAAAGCACCTAAAATGTTGAGGAGGATAATATTACAATCTGACATAATATAACGTTATTGGCACTGTGTGTGAGTAGCCTAATGAGCGGTATTGAAGTCCCATTCCTTGTATGCTCAAATACACTTCACTACTAAAGTTGAGTCAGATTCAAATCCATACATGATGTGATTACTTTCATTTACATGTGTATTTTATTTGTAAGGGCCATGTACGATAGTCTACATAAACGTTGGCAGGTGATAATCAAAACATACACGCAGTGGCAGGAGCCCTCTAAAACAGGACAGGAGACAGCAGTACAGACCATGTCAGCAACAAGAGTAGCTATGTTCAACACACTGAAAGCAAGAAAAATGCGTATATAAAAAGGCACACGTTCTCAATTAACATGTGCTTACACAGAGAGGAAGTGAAGCACATCCCTGTGTCTGGACTGGAAACTTAAAATCTGCAGGGCCTAATGTGTCACATGATTTCCAAATGGCGAAACTACTAAGTTACTGTCATCACATCTGATCGCTCCTGTGGGGGGGGTTACCGGGTTACCTTCAGCGGAGCAGTTGATGGTCTTGTCGTGTCCTCCTTTGGACACCTGAAACACCCATGTCCCCAGAAGGTCCTCATAGGTGCAGTTGGCCGGTGTGTCACCCCACGACCCTTCAACCCAAAGCAGGAACACGCACACTAACGCACCGCTCAGCCTCATCTCCATACACAGCTAGCTTAAGTTACTTGCCTAACTTACACACGAACACAAACCTTAAAAACTACGCAGCCAGACCTGCGCCTTCTGAGAACAGCCTAAACGTTTGACAGTTTATTTTCCCGCGCCACAGTCCCACTTGGCCTTTTTTTTTTGTCACCCCCAGCCCTCTCTGCTCGTTATTTATGCAAACTGAAACTTTTTTACAAAGAGCCACATTTCAACCTCTACGGTCAAGATACGTCGCTGAGGCCCAAAAGTACAACGCACATGCGCACGACTAGTTAGCAGGACAGCTGGCTAGCTAACGTTCACGGCAGTTGAAGCCGATTCACGCAAACATATTTGCGTGGTACTAATACAGCAGTATTTCCAGCTCATGTGTATTAATTTATTTGACATATACGAGCTCTCAGCCCGTTTATCGTGACTTTAACACCCTTTTCAGCGAACAAGGAACCAAACACCAGCAACTCTCTCGCCCTCGACTCTCTGCTCTCCGCTTTCTGGTTTCGGTTTCCTTGTCATATGACCCTCCAGCTCGGGGCATGCGCAGACTGGAAAAAACAACTGAGTGCAGCGGGGGACGTATCGACAAATCCTTAAAATGTAACGTTATGTGTTGATTGTGTAACTTATTATCTTATCTGTGATCATTCAACATTCAACTAGAAATAATGACAATGATCTTTGTAGTTGAATGTAAGTAAAAATAGGAAAGAAATGTATTTGTAAGAATAAATTGTGACACCATTTTAAATACATTTTAAATATGCTAAAGAAATACATGATAAAATACAAACATTGTAAGAATATTTGTCCTATTTATGCATTTATTGTTACACTGCCATTCATTCTATATGTTCTTAAGGGCTAGGCTATGTTCTGTGTGTAGCCTACTGTAGGCAATTTTGACAGCACACAATTTGTCATTGCAGAAAAAACACAATGTCCATGTACACTGCTTTCTGTTAACAATCCCACAATGCAGTGCGTCACATTTTAAAGATGCAAAAATGAAGCATATTGGATAATTTCAGGGAAGGCTAGTAACATCCAATCATTTTGATGCAGGTGTACAGCACAGAAGTCATAACCTTACGCTTAACTGTAACTCCGATGATCACGCTCATGCCAAAGCCGGTTTGCTGCCACAGCTCCCTCCACCACCCCAAACTCCTTCTTATGTGGTATTTTGTATTGTCGATATGTTTATGAGCGTCCTCAAAGAGCAAAACCTTTTGCCAAATCTAACCGTTTGCTATAAATAGTCAATTTTTTGTGTTTCAAGTGTCTCTGACTAAAATGACAGTTGTCTGACACTACACCTGTCAGTGATGAGGCAAAATGATGATGTTTAACAAGTGTCACTTTGACAATTATCACTTCACTGCTAGAATAAACTACTAAGAGTCTATTATATGGGGAGTGAATGAATAAACCAGGTCGTGATTTCACACATAGCAAAAATTTCTGCCATGAAAAAGGCAGATTGGTTACATTTTATAGTGTCATTGCCGACGTAAGTTATCTTAACTATTCTTATCACCTAATGATCAACCATTGCATTTTATGAACGCACATGCACTCAGCTGGGGTAGGGTTTGCAAAATAATATTCAAAAGACAGTTTGGTTAAAAAGATCTGTGTCTAGTTATTTGGTCATGTACCAAAGCTGAAACATCAACAGGGTCTGTGATGCCTTATGTGATGATCAAGAAAGAACAAATGGCATCACATCAGGAGCTGGCGGCGAGTGGAGAAGCAGCAAATTCGTACATAAAGAAGTCATCTGAGGTTGATCCTGGACATGCCTTTGAGTGTTTGAACATATTTGAGCTCCAAAAGTGGCCTTTTCCATTAGTTTATGTAGGCCTAAATAGGACAATAAAGTTTAATTGATCTCTTTTTATTCCTTTGAGTTTGCTGTTTAGTTCCTGTTTATAATGTCATATTCCAATAATCCCTGTGCGGGGAATTTTCTTTTCACTTGTCTCCTAAGGGAGGTCAGAAAGTCAATTTGCCTGTTTGCGTGTGTGTGTGTGTGTGTGTGTGTGTGTGTGTGTGTGTAGTGCGTTTATGTCATTGTATCCTGATAGGTCTGTAGTTAAAGGGGTTAAAGAGCTTATTTTAGCCAGCAGGCACTTAAGGGAAGTGCTGGAGGCTTTGATCACCATAGTAACCATGACATAGACTGACTCATCTCCCTGACAGACCATAATAAGCGCTCATCTGAAGAAGGGACTGAAGAGGTATTAGTCATGCAGTCTCATTAGTGCCATTACAATGTGTTTGTGTGGAAGTGTGTGCATTAGTGTGGGCACATGTGCATGTTATTGCGTTTATGTGACGGTGTGCTTGTTTAGAAGCATGTATGTGTGTGCGTGTGGCTATGCAATAACGGAAAATAGAGGAGCAGGGAGACGGAGGGACGATGTTATGAATGTTAACAGCCTGAGCCCACTAAGCCCCCTCTAAGAGTGACTCATTGAAACTCGTGTTTCAGTCTTGATATTGTTCTCGCTTCCACTGGCAGGAAATTAAAACTCAAGTGACCCTCAGTTCTGCTATATTGGCACCCACAAATTTGTTCCCTGCTTGCTTGGTTTCCTCTCTCTCTTCATCACACTTCTTCTGTCATGCCTTTTTGGTTTCTCTCCTCTCTGCTTAGTCAGTCGTCCCTTTGCTGTTGCTCTCCATACTTCCGACTTGCTTTGTTTAATTTATCGTGCATGTCTCCCCAACACACACACAAGCCTAGGTCCGGCTTCACATGCACACTAACAGACATTATGCAACAGAGAACCTGTATGTGAACCAGTGTACATGCCTATTCAATTATTTTCTTCATTAATCGATTATTTGGTCTACAAAATGTCATAAAAATGTAAATAGAAAAACGGCCATCACAGTTAGAGATGTTCCGATTCCGATACTAGTATTGGAAATATCCCCGATACCACAACAAATTCTGGCATCGGAAATATCACCGATACCACAACAAATTCTGGCATCGGTATCGGCGAGAACTTGAACCCATGTGACGATCCGATATCATTTTCTTAAACAAGACCTAGTTATTATGCCCAATAGCTTTGCCTAACGCTGCCAATCGTAAATCGGTTCTTCTTCGCTGCTCGGAATGCAAACACAGGAAGTTGAGCTCTGTTGCCACAAGCAAGCACTGTTTAGAGCAGCAAAGAAGAAATGAAAACTCGCTAGCAGTATGTCCGCTGTTTGGCAGTATTTCAGACTGGACCAACCAGCCAGTAAAACGGCAACATGCCTCATATGCCATGCTGCAATCTCGACGGGTGGCACAAGTATTAGAAACTTGAGTAACTTGTAAAGCATTTGAAGACGCGTCACCCCGAAGAACACAATGGTTGCACTACAAAGGCGGATCAGTACTCGGTATCGGCCGATACCCTGAGCCCAGGTATCGGAATCGGTATCGGGAAGGAAAAAAGGGTATCGGAACATCTCTAATCACAGTTTCCCAGAGCCCAATGAGACGTCTTAAAATATCTTGTTTTGTGTAAAAACAGTCCAGAACCCAAAGATAATACTTTTCCATTTATATTAGAAAGCAGCAAATCCTCACATTTAAGAAGAAGGAACCATAGAATATTTGGCATTTTTGCTTGAAAATGTCCTTAATCGACTTATGCAAGTACCTGTGTGTGTGTGTGTGTGTGTGTGTGTGTGTGTGCGTTCACAGGTGTACAGGTGTGCATGAGCATAATAAGCATGCCTCCATCTGTACTCCATCCCTTCTTTGTATTCCCTGCATACTTCCTCACTCCCTACCACATACAAAAACTTCCTTTCCTTGAAACTGCAGCAGCCATTTGAGCCTCATCGTTCCTGTATTTTGCAGAGGTTAACGCTACTTGCAAATTTTAACTCTGAGTTAATTACTGAAATGAATACAAGTGTAATAATAAATGTAATTTATGAAACCGTTCACTCCCCAGTTCAGACTGGTTGAGTCATGTTGCTGTTGATTACCCGATGAACATCTGTGACTAAATTGCTTTTAATTTATATATATTAACATGCTGTTTGAAAGCCATTCGGCTCCTCGTGTCGCCTATGTGTCACCTAAACTTTCAGTCAGTGTGTTAATCACGTCGTAGTTCCACTTGATGGGAGCTTTATGGTGATTTTGACAGCTAAGAAGGTTTAACTGTTCATATTGTGTCTAACAGCATCTCTTAGCTGTACTAACATCATTGCCTGGAAAAAGGATGCAAGAGCAGCGTTTCATTAAGTTGGAGGTGTGGGTGGAGCCACTCCATCACAGAGTGGGGTTGGCCACTCCAGCCTTGTGGTGTTAATGTTAGATCCTTCACATTTAAATTAAGTCCTCTGGAGTGGCTTCTCGGTCAGTTACCGCAGCCATACGCATACACCTACACACAACAGAACAGGTTACCTCGTACATATGTCCGTGCCCACACACATATACTGTGTATATACACGCAGTGAACATATATGTCCACGCACACGGACGCACAACCTGACACTCACTGTTAACACATGCTACCATGACACCCCTTGCCCACACAGACTTTATATATAGAGGCCATCTGACTACACTGAACCAACAATGTGACTTTTACATAGCAACACTCAAAACGGATTACAGTAAATGTATGTTGTGGGACACTGTATGAGGATTACTCACTGTGTTACCTGTTTTTTTTCTATTCTTTTCTTCTTTGTATTGCCATGCAAAAAGGTTTACTCTCACTACAGGGACACTTATTAATTTGCAAATATAGGAAATCAAAAGTTTCTTTCATTACCAAACACACGGCACAGTATATGGGGCTGTAGAGGAGATAATTAGGGGATCTAGGGGCTCTTGTGGTCACCATAACATCATATCACATTTTAAGGCATCAACAATCAAACCTCGGGTCTTTTCTAACTCTCTAGAGTTAGATGAGAAGATTTATACCGCTCTCATAACTGTGAATTTGAAGCTACCACCAGCAGCCAGTTATCTTAGCTTAGCATAAAGACTGGAAGGAGAGTCTAGCCTGGCACCATCCAAAGGTAACTAAATCTGCCTTCCAGTACCTCTAGTACCTCACTATTGTTTTTATACAGAGTAAACAAAAGAGATATAACACGTTAAATAGTGAGCTTTAGAGGAGCTGGCGGGCAGATTTTGTTACCATTGTATAGAGGTAGGCTAGCTGTTTCCATCTGCTTCCAGTCTTTATGCTAAGCTAACCGAGCGCTGGCCGTAGTTTCATATTTCGTGTAGAGACACAGGAATTGTATCGACCTTCCTGTCTAACTCTCGGCAAGAAGGCAAATAAGTATATTTTACCCAAAAGGACAATTCCTTTCAGTAAAGTTTCTCTTTGGTTCAAACAGCCAGATCAGGAACAAAGAGGCAAACTGAGCAGCTGCTTATAGGCCCTGCAGCCACCAGGGACTTCAAAACAAGAAACTCTTTTTTTTTTTATGTTTACCATGTTTCCACAACAAGAGATATTGCTCTAAACAGAATATTTATTTCTACCAGGTTAATTTCACTGATTTCTTCTCCAGTTTTCACTTCAGCATCTATGATTATTGATTAGTCACTGAAAAGCAAGTTTAACAATACAAAACCTAATTATTTTCAACAGGTCTGTTTTTACAGCCAATGGCATAAGAGTTTAAACTGGGAGCAAGTTCAATATAGAAACTGTTAAAAAGCTGCATTGTTACTGAAGAGAGTTATTAATGATGCTCCTTATGACAGTCATAGAGCTTGTCCTACATTAAACATTGAACCTGATTATTTAAACCTGAGATGATGAGGTGACTATGGTTATCTTTGAGCATTAAATCAATATATATTCCTCTAGAAACAAACAGAGAGAATCCCACACGAGACAAAGTAAATATTGGTGCAGTTACTTGAATAAACAAATCAATGACTAAGGAGAGCGGATGAATGTGTTTGTGAACAAATTACATGTACGTATCCCTGCCCAAATAGCCTGTTGTAATAACAAACCAATTTCTACTGTAATTTTTCATCTCTTTTTTGTATTCCTGCCATTTGCTTATTGCCTTTTCAACCTTTCCATTTACTTGAACAGTGGGTTATTTCCAACGATTTCATTTTGGAGAGCAATTTCTCTACTGTGAGGTGGAGAAAAAGAGAAAAGGATGGTGGAGAGAAGTGACAGAGGGAAATAAAAGAGGGTGAATTGGGGAGACCAGGAGGAGATGGGGAGAGAGAATGAAAGATGGCAGGGTAATTTTATTGTCTCGACCTGTATGCCTTCAGTTAAATGAGTGAAATGTTTGAGCTGATTCATAGCCGATGTGTGTCACTCTGTCATACTGGCTGCCATGTCACTGTGACACTGAAGGAGACGGAGGAGGAAGCCGATATCACAGGAGTTGTCGAGGTGTTGTCTGGCAGCTTTCACCGACTGGGTTCAACATGCAGGCCAGATACTCACAGACTGTTGAGTTCATTTATCGTGGCCGATAAAACTGTCCATCTACTGGATGAAATATAACCAACGTAGACTGGAAACGTAAGGTGCAAAAAAAAAAAAAAAAAAACCTTTTTTTCTCCAGACCTGAACCGTAAGGTCTATGTTTCATTTCCAGCGATTATGTCCTAACTTTTGTACGAGGACTTCAGCTGCAATGACTATTTATTTATATGTACCTGAATGAGCCTGTGGGAAAATACTGTATGGATCCCATGATTGTGGTGCCATGTTCAATTTCTTAAGTAGGAGTTCTCAAAGGATCACGGTGGCTTTAGGATCATGGTTGCAGGATATCTGCTGATACTGAATACTACATACTAAATCCTCAATGCCAGGAACTCATTGAACTTAAACACAGAATTTTACAAAGACAATGACAAGGCAATTAATTGGACTGGCCGCTTAATAATAAGTTCAGAATCTGGAGCAGGAATCTCTAACAACAAGAGTAATATTCTGAATACATTTATTATAAATTTGCTGTAGAATCGCTTATATAACTGTCTTCTTTTCAATCGCGTGAAGTAAAAAACAGAGTTTTGAAGTTTATACACATTTCTTGTAAAAAAGTAACATTTACTGTTGTACTGGGATCCATCATTTTAATACCCATTTCAGATCAAAGCAGAGTCAAACTGAATTTACCTGGTCTGACCATGCATTACTTTGGTATTACACATTTCTATAATAACTATAGAATTATTTAGAGACTATTGTAACCCTACAGGAGATATTGGAGGCTACTTTTCACCCTCTCCACTGTAAATGTTAGCCTCAATTGTGGAGTCTTTTTAATGTGATTGGTGATTGTAGAACAAATATGTCCCAAGGAAAGAAAGAAATCTTACTTGCATATGTTTACTTTATCTGCATCATCAGCCATTTTGAATTTCCAGCGTTAATGTTGGAGTGACCACTTTTAATCAGTTAATATTCAACAAGCATGTTTGATACAAATATTTACACACAGTCTGGTTCAGTTATGATGTGCATAAATAAATTGACCAGATGTTTTTGACCCAGGATCAAAATCCTGGTGTGCAAAGTCATGATGACAAAGATGGGTTGACTGCATGTTCTGTACACTGCATCTTAGTATACAGGGTTCGTATCAAAATAGCTGTAACGTTCTTTTTTTATAGAATGATTACCTAAAAAGATGGAAAAGACAAGGTCGTCAATCATACTTTTTTTAATAATGATTTCAATAATGATTCAAAGGTACTTTTTAGTACACTTACACAATGATGTATCAATGGCAAAAAAAAGAAAATCAAAATACCAAAAGCTTTTCTTTGTTACCCCCCCACAACATATCCCATCTCCTGTCTGACTCCACAGCACTGCTGCATGGTGGTCACACTGACCGGAGGGTCCCAGAATTGTTGCGTTACATCCCAGTCAGCAAGAAAAAACACAAAGAGAACCATGTCATCAAGTTAGAGTTAATGAATGAATTTTTTTCCCGCCCCCATTTCAAGAAGACTACTCTAGCTTTCTCTTGGCGCTCAGTGGATGGGCGTTTGACTGCAATGAGTCAAACTATGGTGACTTTTAAAAATCCACCTGTTAATGCCAAAGTGCTGCGGTAGCACAGCGTTTCTGCAGAGAAGAAAAGTGCTCGACAAAAAACTGAATCATGTGTCCCCTTACCCCAAAAGTTACAAAATAACAGAGTTACTTCCTGGTATGTGGATGCGCAGCGAGCTAGAGCTGCCTTACGCTCGTCTAACGTCTAGTGCTCACTGTGTTTTTTGCACAGGCTTCTGGAGGCTTGTGGTTCTTCTCCGATCCCATTAATGCATTAGCACTTCCTGCCTTGCATCTCTTCTTTGTTCAACAGCTCCTCAGCAAGGACAGAGAAACATAAACCGAGCGACATGGTATTGCCAAATGGGATGCACAGGACACCAATGACATGAAATATCAAGAAAAGTTGTTTTGGATTTAAACTTCTTGCATTTTCTATTTGCCAGCTGACGCTTTCAGTCGAACTGTTAAAGGGAAACATGTTTGTTTTTTTGAACCAGGACCCATTAGCGGCTTGGATCCAGAAACATGGGAAAATAGGGTCTAGGGTCCCTTTAAGCATGCATGGTCCAATTTCTTAACCTTTATCATTGCCGCTGAAAACACTGACCACCTGCCATATGAACATATTTATGGATAGGCGTACCAACAATTTTGCCAGATTTGATGGTTTTTGGGAATTTCATAAAAGATAAGTGGGTTTATTGGCCAGTACTTTAATCCTACAATGTTAGATAAAATACGTCTACATAGGATGATTATGTGAACCCTTTCCCCAGGCTCTTCTAAAAAGCTCAATACTCCTACTCCTTTCTTGTGTCCTCTGATAAAAAAAAACACTGTGTAGTTATATTAATAGGTTAACACAGTCCACTCTCCTTTCTCTTTACTGTCCCCAATGGCAGCAGATCAGCCCAGAGAGGTGCCTTCACAGGCATCGCCGTGGGCCAATTCAGAGTGAGGCAATAAAGATTCATTAATCGGGAGATGAGAAGAACTCCGTTTGGCTCTTGTGCTCACTGCCAGGTCCGTTGGGAGCCTCCAAAAAGCCTGTGAACGAGGCCCCAGTGTCAGTGACAAACAATGTGACCCAGCACAATCTGAAAGCTATTTATTTAGATATCAATCCTTTCAGGGAGTAAACCATCTTCTCTCATTGTGTAATGGCTAAGGCAAGTCCAAAGCTAATTTGTGGCAAAAACAGTAAAATGGAACATAAAAATCTGCCTGAAGTAGACGACTACAACCCCCCGCCTCACCCATTATCAACCATTAAAAAGCCACTTAGAAACATACTGTATTTTCCAAACAGCTAGAGCCATATATTCTCACATTGCACACTTCACAAGAGAAAATATTAGAGAACCAAATATAAAACCATCTTCCATTATCACACCAATATAAAGCATCAAATTACATTCTATAGTTCTGAACATCAGAGGGGGGAAAAAGCAAAAACTAAACAAGTCATGTTCATTAAAAGTAATTCACTATCAAATGTCCCTGAGGGTGGATAAACACTACAAGGCTTCCTTTAGAAAATTATGAATTCAAGCCATCATTGTCAAAACAGTTTATGTGTGGATATAATCCCAGTTTATTCATATTTCTGTAGTGTTTATCCACCCGAGTTAAAATAAATAAATAAATGCAGTAGCACTTGAAATTAAAAGATGAGAGAAAGTTGGCACTGAGTGGAGGAGCTTATGTTACATGATAAAACACCACTGGAGTCTGGGTTTACGCTGCAATCTAAGCTCAACTTTGCTGTTATTTTCTAAATAAATAACTAGAATACATTTATCATACATTTTCATTTCTGTAATCAGTAATTTTCTGCCGGGAGAAAATAAATACATATAAATGAATATAGAAAAAATATATTACCTTCTACACACACAGTATAGGGAATTCAGCTCATTCCACTACCCTTTAATTACATTTATGCTAACACATCATAATTTTCTTTTTATCAAAATGAAGCACAAACTAGCCTTTCCAATGAGCTTGGTTGAATTAAGGTTTTGATAAATCTGGATTGTAAACAAACTGGAACACAACACAGCACCTTAATTTATATGCAGATGAGCTGCCGTTGTCGAGAATAAGTGAAATTTTTTCTCCGCTCAGAACATCCACCTCAGTGTTCTCGAAAAACGCAAAAACATGTACGTTTGCTTACAAGCTTGTAAAATGTCACAACAAGCGAAGTCAGTAATTAAACACGATAATCTTGATTATCTCGAGTGATCGGTAAGAGTGTAAACATCACTTATAGGCAACATTCATCTCCTTACTGATACCGCTAACACTCTACTGAAAATAGAATCTCATCAGAATTAAAGCAGGGGTATTAATGGGGATTTTACTTGTGTTTGTGTCCACAGCAATAATCCAAACAAGATGAAATATGAAGAATATAAAAAGCACACTGCATAAAACCATATTTTCTGTCACCATCATGCCCTGCAAGGATACCGCTGTTAAATGGTGTAATATCACAGCTCAGTTTGGTTTCATTCTCTTATAAGTAGAAATATGGGAGGAGTTTATCTAAATATATTTCACAAACCAACTTGCCTGCTCTGTATGCCAAACAATAACGGCCTACAGACACGCAGACCTGCTTAATATGTTATTCCACTTCCTCATAAATCCCGAAGCCAAATAAATACCTACACAAACTCCTCTCTTACTTCTAATCAATATATCACAGAACCTAATTTCTTATTACGCAACTCCATCTCCTCTGCACTACATAACCTACACTGACTACCTAAAATAAGTCATTTAACTCTATAGGCTGAGGAAACAACCACATATTAAAACACACATGCTCTTTACTAAGTTATAAAAAGCAACATTCAAATCAGCAGCTTTAGACAAACTTACAAAAATACTGTTGTTGATTTTTAAGACCTCTAGTTGTCCCCCCCCCCCCCCCCGGCCATGGGTTTCATTAAACCAGTTGCAGCAAAAGTGGATTCATCCAACCCCCGGGGAATTAAATATTCAGAACAATGTACTTACATATTCAGTACAATGTATTTTAGAGTCTTAATGCCTAGTTTATGTTGAAAATGCAGGTACTGTCTATAGAGTGCATTTGCCCTCTGTGCGCACATTAAGTGTATCAGTTGATTCGTAAATATGTGTATCAGTCCGATAAAGACTGTGCCATTCTCAACAGCAGGGCTGGGAATCAGCTTAACTCTTAAATAACCCATTTTTACAAAATTGCATTTCCTCTTAGGGATGAGTATCATTAGGATTTTATGCACACTGGCTATTGGTTTCTTTCGTTTAGCGAAAAAACAAACAGACTTAACATAAATGTGACGGGATTTCCTGCTTGGCAGACAGAGGGAAGAGGGGCCGGTTTATCTCAGCCTCAACATATACAAGAATTTCAATACCCAGCCCTACTCAACACTTTTGCTGTTGCCTTACATAAACATCTTGTGATTTACACATTTCATTAACGCGGCTAAAAGGTAAGACACAATTTGTGATATCTTCCAAATTACACTCACAAAGGTGTTCATCATGACACATTATTTATAATAATAAATATGTGAGAGCCTGTGACAGTGACAAAATAAACTTCCCCTGGCCTGCACTGACAGCATATACAACCATATGTCTACACAGTAAACATAGTTCTGTTTTCTGTATCAAGTCAAACAAATAATCCATCACACAGCACTGCCAGGCAGATTGTTAAAGCCCTAAAATAAAGGTCATTGTGATACACCTAGGTCCTACTTCTGACAAACTGTCTCCCTCATTAGTACATCACCAATCTGCCTACAGATGAGGATTTCTGCAATCCAAAACGAAATGATATTGCACCCTGGAAACCAGGCTTGTTTAAAATGGAGTCATAAATAACACTGGAGGGAAAGATGTGAAACAGCCCCATGATTGCGTATATCTGGCTCTGAACCAGGGTTTAAGGATCAAGAGACAAAGCAACCAGACAACCACTGGGCTGGTTTAAAATTTTCACTCAAAAAGGTATAAAATAAATGACCTTGTGTCTTCTTTCCTTCTGATCAGCAGATGAGCATGTCTGGATTAAAAGTATTTTTGAGTGCAGGGATTATCAATCCAATTCTTTAGAGTGCATTTACAAAAATAAGTCAGCCAACAGCAATTTGGGTAGACATCATCAGGAGATCATCTCGCTGGCGAGCATAAGATTTTACTCATCATCATCATGTTTTGGCTAGAATACGAGGGGGAAATATCTATAACTGAGATCACCCCAGATTAATAAGAGTGGTAGCTTTTTGTGATCCTTGAGGCAGGGCTAAAATGTGGAGCAAAGGTATTATTGCAGAAAGCTCAGTTTGTCAACAAAATGTCCTGTCTGCATGACTACTGTAGCTCGATTACTACACATTTGTCATGGAAAATGTTAGAAAGTCCCAAATTCACCAGGTGTAAAAATCCCCTGACAACTAAAGAGTCAGTCAGTCATTTTCTACCGCTTGTTCCCGTTGGGGGTCGCGGGTGACTGGAGCCTATCCCAGTAACTTCGGGCCTTAGGCGGGGTACACCCTGGACAGTGGCCAACTCGTCGCAGGGCTACTAAACTAAAGAGTGTGGATCCAAATACAAGAGGGAAATCTGAAATCTTATTTTGTCAAAATGCTACAATGGATGACAGATACATTTTTACCTCCCTGTGGGTCAGTGAGCTTATGTTGGGCTTACAAATCAATACCTGCATTATGTTTTATGCCAAATATGTGAGGACATGAACTTTTGCTAATTTCACTTTTTTCTGCAATTATATAATAAGCCCTCTGCACTCTTAAAAACAATATCCTTTTTAATGACGCCTTGATTTTAATAGAAGATGTCACAGAACTGAGCCCTTGAAGAGAATAAGATAGCAGATGTAAGCGGAGGTTTTTCTGCAGAGGTAGCACACAACTGTCGGGCCTCACCCAGGGGGGCTGATAACACGCAGCCGAAGTGCTGAAGCGAGCTCCCTGTTGCTCTCTCAGCACGTTTTAAACACTGTCAGTGACAGCACCACATAAACCAGCTCCTCCCCAGTAACATCTCAGCAATGCCACTGGTTCAGGTCAGCGCCCAGATTGTTAAAATTAGACGAGTAGATGTAGAGGTAATAATGCACAGACAGCACTCTGAACCAGGAAGCAATTATGTCAACCTTTATGACCAGTGCTTGTTTCAGGCTTTTGTCTGTCAATTTCTAACCCTATCATGAGGAAAAGTCTTTGTACAAATATCTCAGATGTTGATTGTGCCCACTAGTTTATTTATTCCATTTTGAACCCAAGAAGAACTTCATTGTCTTGCTCTGAGTTGTAGAGACATACTGTAGCTACGCCAGACCAGGTTGAACCTTAATTAACTGGCACACTTCTTGAAAAACGGTAAAAAAAACCCAAAAAACTAAACAACAATGAATGGCGCACACACAAATCATCTCCTTAACTACCTCACACTGCAGCTATGTCATCAGTGGAGATCAGAGACTGAACCAGAAATACACGGTGCAAAAAAGTGGAACAAGTGAGAAGATAACACTGCAAAAATAAGGAATTACTAAGTGTATCCCCCTCTTTACATAAAGATTTAGAGAAAATCCAAGGACAAATGTCAACTTGTCTACCCACCATCTTCCTTGTTGAATTCTCCACCAGAGATTACAGATGTATTAAAAAGAACAGCAATCTAAAACATTGTTTATGATTTAAGAAAACCCCCAGATGTGCACCTTGTATACGTATGGATAATATTGCTTTTACACTGGAAAATGAGGAATATTTATATAGAAAATATCCAAAACAATAGAAATAGTTTTACATTTACATTTTTTTTATGAAACCGCTTATTTACCCACGAGCTAGTAAGCTAGACCCGCCCTAACCCCTTTGGCACAATAATCATATTCATTATTATTATATTGTTGAATTACAAGACATTTGATTAGGAATGGTCACTCACACATTCAGAGTAGTAACACAGTTTCTCTAGTCGTAACACATATGATGTTATAACATAGTTAAAAAAAATTCTCTTTTTTTCTTTTTTTCACCTTTGTTGATATGTATATAAATTTACTTTCATCTGAAACAAAACAGAACGGTCTTTGCATGCCCTTATTATTTACAGAATCACTTTGTCTGAGTTTGTTCTTGCTGGCTACTGTAGAGCAGAAATACTACACTCAAAAATATTACAAGGAGAAATCAGACCATGGACCGCATGTGCATCAGTCAGGTGTCACAGCAGACGAATGCATATGCTGCGAAGTAATATGGAGCTCGTGATGGACACTAATACACAGGCAACATTTTGAAGTGCTGATTTTTGTTGCGATACCAACAGCCTAATTATCTTTAATTAAGTCAGATATACTAATCCATGTCTTTGCTGCAGATAACATTCCTGATATAAAAATATTTTTAAAATGTTTGTGTTGTGTATCAACAACCTTCTGACTCTTGTTTCTTTCTTTTCTTTGCTGAGTGTTTTCCTCTGTGGAGGGAGCTGACACAAAGCCAAGGCCCCATTTCTCAAAAGCATCTTAGTGAATGCATTCATCGGCACATTTTATATCCCAGTACTACTCTGGGTACTCACAAATTCTGTGAGTATGCATGGGTACGTACAGTGTTGGCACATGCAAGTACAATATTCCACCGTGTTTAACCCAAACCTTAAATAGCCAAATTGGATATTTGAGGTTTTTAAGTTCTGTTTACCCATCTTCACAGACATGTATGATTGGAAAATTATGATGCATACACATATGCATCATGTACTGAATTTGTCCTTTATACCAATCTCAGACAGTAATTCCCTCCATATAAACCAAACCCTGTCTCCTACAAATAGCAATGATATACTACTATTGCCAAATACCTTTTAGAGAAAATGTAATTACCACCCGGATTACGATCGCTCACAACATTTTTCATTACATTTGGGATTAGTCTCATGAGACCTCACTTTAAAGCAACAGATTTACATTTTGGCAGTTTACTTATTCGCTTTCTTGGGATTAGAAGATCGAGACCACTCTATCATATCATCATCTGTGCCCACTAACAATAAAAATGATTGTGATTCCAATTAATCCCATTCAAAGCACTGTCTTTGATGAAACAGAGTGACACTTGTCTCCTGCTGACACACTGTATGGACAAAATGTCATGACTGGGATCCAGCTAAGCCTTACATAATACTCTATTAAATATCACACACTAAAAATAAGCTTTGGAGGTCAGATTTCTGCCAATAATCCACCTGAACAAGATTTAATAACTAAGATGTTTATGGTAGAACAAGGCTTGGTCTTGTCAATCCCTCCTCTCCCTCTTTCGAGTCACAGACAGAGTGGTACAAAAGGTTTGGTCCCAACTACTTCAGGAATTATGTAAAAAATATACATTCAAACTTCTGAAGAAAACAAACTGGAAGAGTAGAAAATACTGTAATACTGGCAGGATAAAAGAAAGCAGCAAGAGAAAGAGGGACTGAGGAAAAGAAAGCTACGTGGAGGGAACAGAGTGGAGAGCTGAAAGAATAAAAAGATGCTTTTGTGAGAAAGTTCTTCAGAGTAACATAAAGGCCGGTATGTTAACACAATGCACTTTTGTCAGAAGCATGTTGGATTTGATCACCAAAGAAACAAACTCCATAACCTCTCATATATTTACAGTGATTTTCCCTTACATTGTATTGGTGTGCTCACACCTATGCTATGTGTTTGTATGTGTGACTGTGTGTGTGTATGTGTGTATGAGCATACATATATATACACACACACACATATATATATATATATACATATGCCCTTGATAGCCTCTGTTTAGTGTTTAGTCCATACAAGCTTTAGGAGTCTTACCTCATCAATACTGCTGTCATGTTGCCATTACCTCTCATTAACTAAGATACACAAAAAACATACACATGCACACAGGTTTGCGGCACTTTCTTCGTAGAGACCCGTCATTGACATAATGCATTTCCTAGTCCCTTACCCTAAATCTAACCATCACAACTAAATGCCTAACCCTAACCTTAACCTAATTCTAACATTTACCCTAAAACCAAGTCTTAACCCTCAAAAAGCCCTTTAAACTTGTGGGGTCCAGTATTTCGGCCCCACAAAGGAGGTCGGGCCCCACAAGTATAGTGTGCTCCTGGTTTTTGGACCCCATGAATATCGTAAAACAAGAGCACGCACACACACAGACTCACAATCTCTAATTAGTTGATAGCCATGTTACCTTAGGGCCACTACCCAAACCTAAATGCACGTCACTCTAGACCTTCGAGAATGATTTCCGGCTTTACAGACGCTAAAAACACTGCAGACTTATAGTGGCCATTTTTGTAGTTCTTAACGTCCCACTTGTGACAAACAGCACTAAGAAAATACAACATGGGCAAGCTTGTTATACTTGCATCTCACTGCAAACATGTAAACACAAACACAGCCGACTGTCACAGCTTGGTGTCTTCACCAACCAGTCCTCCACAACTCCGATTACTTCAGGATTTTACTCCACGTAGGGACGAATGGATTTCAGGATTTCCATCCTCCCATTCTCTTATCTCATGTTAACCGTTTTTTTTTTTGAGTGCTCCTCTTCACTTCTGCGGTGGGGGTTTTCTTGTCATCTCTGCCTCACAGTGAGGATGAACTCTGGCTGTAGTTTCTGAGAGTCAGTCTGCTGTACCTGGGTGAAGGGGGAGAGGGGGGAGGATGGGAAGGGACGGGGGGGAGACACAGACTATTCTCTGAGATAGGTGAGCCACTACTAGATGCCAGGGAATCTCGGAAAGGTGACGGCGGAGTCAAAGCAATAAGCTCCTCTTCCAACTCCGCCCTCCTCAGAGGGGAGTCGGTGAGGCAGGTGATCAGGCCTCCTCGCATGGGGGAGAGAGAGGGGGAGGCCGGCGGGTGAGGAGGCGGCAGGGGGTAAGGTGAATGAGGAATAGGGTGTGCAAGACAGCCACCCCGGCCCCCCAAGCTGGACTCGACAGGTGGGAGGGGCTGGACGTCGGCGTAGGTGGTGAGGGTCGGGGGCATCTGAATTTCACGGGGTAACAGATACGGGTCGGTGGGTTGAGGAGACGGAGGTGTGTGTTTGTGCGTGTGTGAGTGCGTCGGAGAGGGTGACAACATCATGCTGTTGAGCTCGGTGATGTTGGCGGTGAAGCGGTTTACCACACAGCTGATCTGATCCATCAGTGAACTCTGGGGCTGTCTTGGGTTATCGTCCACAGCAATCAAACGGCCGTCACTCCCAGCGACGACAGAGCCGCTGCAGGAAGGACCACAGCTGCTGCCGCTGCCGCCGCTGCAAATGCTGCTCGGGTACTGTGGAATACCAGTCATCTGAGGCTCCTCCCCAAAGCCCACCCCTAGCCTCTGGCTGACCGTGCTGATTGGCGAGGGCGTCTGTGGCCGGTAAGTGATGGAGTAGCGCTCCTCTGCTTCAGAGAGCTCGTACAGGGTCTTGTCTGTGACAGAATCAGGATGACTGGGCAGGGAGGACATGGAGGGGAGGGAGGGCAGAGGGACATGCGGGGGCAGGTTCCCCCCTCCGCAGTAACGTTCCTCAGACGTTTTGGAGAAGGGCTTGATGACGGCAGTCTGATTGTTCTCCTTCTTCTTGATGTGGAAGGACAGCCGCTGCCACAGGTGGTTACCACGTGAACCGCTGCGCTCCGTCTGCGCCCAAGAGACTGATTTACCATTGGAGCTGGAGAACAGGAAGGAAGCGGAAGGAAAGAGAGAAAAGAAAGACGGAGTTGTTTTAATGCTTGGAAGTAGATTTACCACCTTCAGTTTAGTTCATTACTTTTTTGTCAGTTTGATGTGGAAAAACTAATTTAATTTGTTTTTGTCAAAAACAAACTACATTTCTGATTAAAGATTATATAAATGAGAAGGTACAGACTTTTTTATTCTCAATTTAGATACAGGAATAAGTGAAGGTTTGCTGTCCATGGTCATGTTCAATGTTGTGTTTAGGTCTGGAAAAAGGAGCAGTGAAAATATATTTCACTTCTTCCAACTGCAGCTGAATGTGGGCATTTAAACATGCAGGACATTTGCACTTTCAAATAAAATATACAGTACCTTTTGTGAATATTTGTTTGCATTTTGTATCACATAATATGACATTTTAAATTTTTAAGTGCATCTTGATGGCAACATCCCCTTGTTTAAATATGTAAGAAACATAATGAAATAATGTTGAATAGGAAAGACAAGGCGGTTAAACTTATTTTGCGGAGCAAATCTAAAAGCACCCGTTAATAACATTATAAGCAAACACACTGAAAAAACATTACCTAAACTATGCCTGCTCTATATTAATTCGAATTCATTATCCTAGATGAGTAATGTCATTTAATAGATACAAACATATTCAAAGATAGCCTGGACTCAACCACAGAAAATCAGATGGACTTCACATGGCGAGTAGTTTCATTACAATTAATTTTCTGTACTATTTTTTCCCCGACAGCACGTTCTTCATTTTTCTTTGTCAGGTTCTCTCTTCCTGCAATTTTTTTCCCACTTTTCTCTGATCCCCCCCCCCATCCTTTTGTCAGGTTAATTAGTGTGATTAATCTATAGTGGAATTTCTGACTCACACCACGTGGCTCGGGGTGAAAAGAACTCAAATCACCCTGGAGACACATACTGCATGTCCACACATACACTGTGCTGTGATCTACACATTTGATCCCATTGTCGCTTACAGAAAGATTTGAGGCAAGGTAGGACCAGACCGGACCTGCTACTAGTGTAAACACATCTGGCACATACTAAAGGAGTGCTTGACTGATCTTATCTTACATAAATCGTATCCAGCTCTGAGGTCTGGTCAAGGTAAACCATGCACTCTTCAGCACCTCAAACATCAGTCAAATATTCTTTCTTTTATATATCCCCCCCCCCGCCCCCAAGCCGGTCTACTGGTTTCATGTCTGTCTGCGTCTGTTCAGACTACACAATGACAGCATCTCAAAGGCAACAGCTTCCAGCCCTGCACTGAGGAGATAGACAGCCCTGCCAATTACCACCACCCACAGAGGAAGATAGGACCAAAGGAGATGGAGAGGGGAAGACAGGAATAAAAGGAATGAAGATGGAAACACTCCTGACATTTCTCATAAGAGCGTGATTGAAATCTTGCTTGCCAAGCGGGGTGAGCTGGAGTAACCTGCTGACAAACGAAAATGTGTTCTTGTCTTTTTTTCTCCCTTTTCATTCTGGGAAAGTGGCTGTGCGTCACTCCCTTTGTTTCCTTTGATCTGTTCCTTGTCACTGTAGATGACTTGTGGATGGCCTTAAGCTGGCTGTGAAAGTTATTATGTCTCTCCTTTTCATACTATTCCATTAGCCTTTTCTTCTCTTTTTCCCCCCATCACTTGTTTTTCTTCTCTCCATCCGTTCCCTCCATCCCCTTGTCTCTGTATTCAGATTTCTCTTTCCAAATGTCTCCTTACCCTGCCTTCTTCAGTTCACTCCTCTCTCTCTCCATCTTTGCCATGTCTCCATTAGGCAATTGTCTGCAGTTCATGTTAGGGTCAGAAGAACAGTCAAGCGGACTCAGGGGAGTTCAGAGAATCAATCTCTCAGAGAGCTCAAACACACACACACACACACACACACACACACACACCATAAATAGTCTCAGAGTGGGGCCATTACAGAAATGGTGCTTTGGACTGTAACTGAGGAGTAACCTGTCATTAACCTGGCCAACAAGCCTCTAGTGTGTGCACACACACACACACACACACACACACACACTGATGTACCTGAGTGTCTCTCCAGTAGAGCCTCTGCGTTTCCACAGGTTAACCAGACTAGAAGAACGGCTGGCGGCTGAGGACGATTTGCCATCGCCCACATGCATGCGCACCACTGTGCTAGTGGTAAAGGCACTGCGCACATTACGCTCTGGTTTGGCTAGAATGATGTACACCTGATATGAAATAAAACATGATATATGTTATTTAAACACAGCAAAACAGTTCTGTAAAAAAAAAAAAAAGCCACTCACTTTAATAATGTACATGAAGACAGGAATAAAAGGAATGAAGATGGAAACACTCCTGTCATGACTCACCCTTTTAATGTAAAACTAATAAGACGACAATTCTCAAAAGAAGCGGCAGCTAATTTTTTACTGATTGCATTTATGCGGTTATACTTTCTCCTTGAAGCACCACAGGAATGTCTAGCTACTATAAGTGGGAGAAAACATGATACGTGATAATATTTTAAAAGAGCCTTTTCACTTCAATGAAGGCATTAAGGTGAAAATTTTATTTAAAGTTTATAATAATTTATTCAAAACCTTAAGTTGAACACTCACTTTAATTCACATGGTGTGAAAAAAACAACAACAAAAAACACAAGTTCTTGTTTCTTGGTATTCACATATAGGGACCGAACTGCTCTTATACAAATAATACAGATTGACTTGCATTACTAAGGTCATAACGTGGACACCTACCACATACAAAAGATTGTAGTGAGTTTAACACATGGTTTATTCTGTTTTAACAGTGAGAGTTAACTATGATGTAGCATGAAGTATAAATACTTCTGATTTAGAATTATTACAACCACAGAATGTTTGAAGTTATATAGACTATTAATGGACACCTGACAAGCAATCGAAAATAGATATTTTCAGAGTCTTAAAGCAGAAGCTTAATCTTTAGGGAGACTGAAAAATGTGGAGAAATATATACATCCAAGAGGTGAATGAGTGAGAGGTAGAAACTGTGGATTTTAGCCTTAGCCTTACCTTGGGTACGAACATGCAGCACAAAGCCACAGTGGCACTGAGGCTGACACTGAAGCACATGGTGATAATTTTGTAGTTGGAACCAAAGTAGATGGGTACAAAGGCCAGCCAGATAATACAGGTGGTGTACATGGTAAAGGCAATGTACTTAGCCTCATTGAAATTAGCTGGGACGTTGCGGGTCTTGGAGAGAGAGATAGAGTCAGAGAGAAAGTGTAAGCAAATATTAATTTCTTTATTGTTGTTGAATCGTTCTGTGGATTCTGCCTTAAATCAGGAAAATAAAACAAAGAAAGACACTGTTAGCTTTTGATTACAGGCCTTTACAGAACCAGAATTAGACACTGCTATCACACTTCCTTTGCATTACCGTTACAATTCTGATGATAACCTCACCATTATGTTGCAAGTGAATTAGGTGAAACATGGGGTCATAATCGTTCACCACCAGAGTTGTATTGGTTTTCTCTGCTGCGGTGTTCATAAACATGCTTTTGTCATGTATTTCTACAGAAAACGGATGGCTGTAGGCCACTGATAATCAAACATTGATTTTATATGTGTTTGGTGTAAGACATTTACTCCTGTTGAAAGGTTGTAGAGCGACAAACACAAACAGTGGGTCAATCATTGCTTTTCACATTATGTCTGTGTGACTTCTTCTCACACATAGCAGCTTGAAGTAAGACATGTACTGTGCATACTTAGACTTATGTGGTATGAGTACACATGTTCCTACACATACGAACCTATGGCTACAACAACGTGTGTGCTTGGAGCTTTGGATTTTAAGCACTCACTAACTGACGATTTTGTGACCTCAGTTTTGATATTGTCTGTAGTAGTTACAAACACTTCAGCTAGTACCTTGAAGGCATAGAAGGTGCAGCTGAGGATGAGCAGGCCATTGTATCCCAGTGGGGCAACCACGGCCAGGTTAGTGGTGTTGCAAATAAGGTTGACCTGGCGGATGCTGGGGTAGTCATGGATCACCTATAAAGACAGAGGAGGAAACAAGGCATACCAATGACAAAAAGCTTGACAAAGCTTTTGCTATAAGCATCATTTTTGTCTTTCAGAAAACTGGGAATGATGTTTACAAATATCTAACAACAGTGGCATTGGGGAAGCAGTAGAATTTAACAAACTAACATTGCCATTCATTACACTGCCAACTTAATATTTTAAGTCTGCTGGCAAAGAATTGCAGAATTGTTAAAACTCTTTGGATAAAGAAAACAGAAGTGCGTTAGTAGAGCTTCTAACACTATACAAGCTGTTGAGACACACACCTGCACACACACACACACAGCTTACCTCAGGTGGCTCCATGAGGAAGAGAGCCACAATGATGCCTAGCTGCAGCAGTATGAGGAGGAAGGCAATGATGAGCTGAGCGCAGGCAGACATGAAGCGAGGTTTCTTTGTACAGATCTTTTTCTTGCTGCCTGCCAGGATCCGAGCGATGCGGTTTGTCTAGGGTCAGATCGCAAACACCATCAGGACCTTTTATTAAACTATATACTGAACATGCTGTACCTATATTCTGGCCATCTGCTTTCGGTATTTCTGCACTGCTGCCACTGTCCTTATGCAGACATCTTAGTGAAAGACACTGACTGAAAATTCTTATGGGATGGCTATTGTTCCCTGTTATTGTTTAATCCTACCTACCTGTTCCCTCAGCAATCATTCTCCAAAGCCCACAGGACAGGGGTAGGATAGACTTATGCCTCTCTGATGTTATGGTGCCCATTTCCCCTCCCTCTAACCATTAAGGAACGGCAGGGATAACAATCTGCAGTATCAAGGAACTACGGCACCTGTTTTGTTCTACAGGTCTACAGTTCTGCTTCCACCCACAGATGTATCCCTGCTGCTGACTCTCCAGTATCTGAAGCTTTTCTGTGGCTATTCCCCACAGACCATTGATGACCAAGGCAGGTTAGCATAAATCTAATGACAGGGGTATTGCTAGTCTTTGGAGGTAACTCCTTTAGCCCTACACCTCTCACAACTGCTGTAGCTTACATCTCAAATGCTTAACTCAGTCCTTACCTTGGTGACAAGCGCAGAGTAGCTCATGGCAGGTGACAGGCCTATTCCCAGTCGTTGGAGGTAGCAGTGGATGACGTGGGGTTTGGCTATGAGGCTGAAGGTACACAGGTACCCCAGGCAGATCCCTGCCAGTATTATGTAGCACAGCTCCCGACTGGAAGATTTCACTACTGGGGTGTCCCGGAACCTGAACACAGACGCATTCAGACAAACAATTATGTGCTGAAATGTAAATAAAGACACAGACATAAAGAAGAACCCACACTCATGGCAACTGTGATTAAGAAAATAGTAGAAATGTGTATGTATGGTGTGTATGTCTGTCTAGTCTAACACTGCTTGCATCGTTCTCCCTACATATTTTGAGATAGATGAGAGATTCATTACCTGATGAAGACTGCGGTGACAAAGAAAGTGGCCATTTGACCGAGGCAGGCAAAGACCACAGCAGCAATGGGTTCAGGGTCTCCCCACCGCAGGTACTCCACTGGGATTGAGTCACAGCCTGGGGATAGAAGTATGTGGAGATGTATTTCTGGATACAAAATTAATCAAGGACATTTATTTGACATGTGTGAAACCCTGAAACTGGATAATATAGAGTGAGCTCTAGGAAAGATTTAACTGTTTATCTTTATTCTTTACGTTCTCGCTCTTTCGTTTCTCTTATACCCTTTTACGTCAAGCATCACTGACCACTGTACGTTTGTTCCGGTGACCATCTTTTAGGAAACACGGGTGAAAACAGGGGTTCCTTGTGTAAAGGGGAATTATTAAACGCTTTGAGTGATTAAAAATCAAAGATTGTTCCTATTACTCAGCAAGACCCCTACATTATTCACTGTTGCGCTCTAAGTAAAGATTGCATGTCTTTCTTCACTACCTTCCCACTTACATCAGACTGCAGGCCCTTTGACCTTGCAATACATACTTCTCTGTTCACGCTTTCTTTCTTTCTTATCCCTCCATCTGTGTCTCCATTTCTCCCCTTCTTCTCGTTCCCCTGTCATTCAATCTTTGTAGCTGTTTCCTGTCACTCTCTTTTTCTTTGTAATGCTCCATCCATCACCCCATCCCTCTTTTCCTACTAATACAGTATCTCCCCTATCTCTCTTCATCCTCATTCCTAATTCTCTCCCTTCATCTCTGTCTCCCTCCTAGGCAAGGAGATAAAGTGTCATTAATTAAAGAGACAGTTCTAATTACGATCTGTATTAACGCTTGCTGAAATTATCCGGCTGGTTGGTCTAGACATAATGTAGCAGCAGGGACACACGTAGAATCTTTCTAAAGTTTTCTGTCCCTGTACATCTTCACTTTCTTGTCTCTCTTTCTCTCTCTCACAGACACATACACACACCTGTTCTAACAGTACTGCAAATCGCAGCGAGAGGAAAAGACAGAACAGTCAGTTCTGTTAAAAAGTTAAAGAGTCATTAACCCGGTCAATAAAATGTATCAAATCAGCGATGTGGTACGGTCTAGAGGCATAAACAGCAGACTAATTTCTGAATGGCAGCCACGGGGATGGTAACAAACAGATAAGTCAGGCGGAAGCATTCTGCAGAGGATGTGGCTTACTCACAGGCTTGCGTCACTGAAAAGCTCAAAGTGCCAATTCAGCTAAATTTTTATAAAATGTATTTAAATCACAATCTAAAGCCGTGCAAGTTATTGAACATCATGCAGTGTGTGTGAAGCAGAATAATCAGTCCAATCATTTTATTTAAAGACAGAAACTACATCATGGCGGTAGCGCTTTTTTACTACTTTAGCACAGCCCCTTGCAAAGAGACGACTACAGTAACTGTCCTGCCAAGCCATGAGGGGTAAGGACCACCCACCCGTGAAAATGTAAGGTGGGAGGAAACTAAGGCACTTGCTGAGAATTTAGCTCCAATTAATCCTGCCCACATGCATCTAGATGTCGGGGCCAAAAATCCCAGATCAGTGTTGTTCTCATGGGCTTTCTCAGAGCACTCGAAAAGCAGTGGCTACGTCAGCATTTTAATACTTAATTAGTTCACTGAACCTGCAGGAAATTGTGTCGTGTTTAACCCGAAGCAAAACTGGTGCACTAAGGGAAGGGGGACCGTTTGGAGGGTTCAGTCAATATAAAGTTTTGAGACAAACTCCTTCAAACACTCTCAGACTGTGCAACTTTACCCATCAGTGGAGAGGCTCAAATCCCAGAGCTAATCCTCCCTTTTTCTGCTCCTTTACACTCTCCCTGGCTGCCGCTTCTGTTAGAGGCTCTATTCATCTCCATCTCTCTCTCTTTCAGACTCACTCTTTTTCCTATTGTTTATGTTGTTAGTCACGTTTCTCTCACTCTTTTTCTCATTTTTGCTCTATTGCTGTCTCCAACACCCTCCTATTGCTGTCTATGGTGTTCACACCCACTGTACCTCTGTCCCTGCCTGCTGAGATCTTGCGCTCTCTCTTCTATTCCCTCTGCCTTTTTATCTCTCCCTCTATTCATCTCAAACTCTTTCCCTTCTTTTTCTTTGGCCTGAGGGAGAGCGATCAAAATGTCTGCTGGAGGAACAGGGCAAGCAGTTTGTTTACACCTCATTATTACTGTTCCATATAGCCCTGCTGGGGGACACACAGCACTTATTGTTGATGAAATGAGTCACATACACGTACTCACACACGTGAACATGCACGGACAAACACACACAAAGTAATACGTGGGTAACCCCAATCACGCTTTAAATTCTTTATCTCCCTCTTTTTTTGTCTTTGTCATTTTTTCACTGGTTTCCTCCCTGTTTTAGTTTAAGGATGCTTCTCTCTCTGGCAGTGAAGCTCAATCTGAATTTTCACCAGGGCTCGATTCATGTTTAAATCATGGAGCTTGGTGAGGAGCTAGCAAGCAGTATAATGAGCAGCTGAAAGCATAACAAGGCAATATCCAACCGCTTCGAACGCAATGGAGGGGAAATACATTTTCATTGCAACTGAAATGTATTTGCATTGAAAGCTGCTCTTGATGCAGAATAATTAAAACATTGGTGACCATGTTGGTAACAAATTAAAGGGATGAGAGAGGGGGAGTGGTGGGGAGGGAAGGGGATGGGAAGAGAGAAAAAGAGGAGGGGAAGGTGAAATGGAGGGATCGTCTCAGTTTCTCTCTCTAATGTCTAAAATCGGGTGCAGGACTTACTGTATAATAATATGTTTTAATGGCACACTGTAGCAGGGAAAACACAAATATCTCCTTCTGCTAAGCATCCTATATCTTATGACCCTACACACATACATGCACACACGCATATCAGTGGTCATTGAACAGTTTCCTTTGAGTGGCATCACCACTACTGCATTGATATTGGAGGATTAATAGGTAGGAGCATGGTCAAATACTGTAGTTTCTATTCAAATATTTTCTTTGCAAAGTGGAAATGTCTCTGAGATTGGACTTCCATTTTATAACGCACGCGCACACAACGAACAGAGACTGACCTGTGAGGTCATCAGTAGGCCAGGAGCCCAGATCACAGGCTCGGCAGGTGTACTCGTCGAACACAAACTCATTCTCTTTGCAGGGAGTGCACGTCCAGCAGCAGCTCACCTCACCTTTACGGATCACCTGGAAGGGACAGAGTGCACAATGTATGTGTGTACCTATACCTGTGTCTAGTGCATGCTAGCAGTGATGTAATGTACATGCCAACTCATGTGCACCAGCTACTGTATTACATGGAGCCTTTTTTCCCAGAAAAAAATAGAATGACAATGCCTCATGGGTGCAAGATGGGTGGCATCTTGCTCAGAATGTAACTGGCATACAAGACATTTTAATTTATTTACCTTATAAAATGCCTCATGTAACCACACATTTTATGTATATCATTCTCCTTACCTTAATCTGTCCTTTGTCACATGGTTCACTGCAGACTGACTTGATCATGGCGTCTTTGTTGGGCCAGATTTCATCATCATCTATCTTCAAGCCTCTGTTGTCCCAACTGCCAACATTAATGTAGTCATAGTAGTCTTTCCCCATCTTTTTGAAGTTCATTATTTCATACCTGTGGATGAAAGGTACACATACAGTATACATCCAACACATTAACACACACATAGTCATGTCATATGAACATGGAACCCAAAAGGTCACGCCAAAAAGAAATCCATGACCGCTTTGTTCAGTTACAGTTGCACACCTGCCAGGTGAATCTCCATTCTCATCAAATAAGATTCCCTCCCCTGACACGCCTGTGAAGTTGGTTTTCATCAAGAAGTCCAGCAGTGTAGCACCATCTATAGGTCGCATGGCATCACACAGGCCCTTAAAATACACAAACAGTCATGACATATCCAACAAAAATGATCTGACCCACAGCTTCAGAATCATTTTTTTACCTCAGTATTTTTGTGTGAGCACAAGTCTCTTAGGAAATGGTGGCCAATGGTCATCCATGTTAATAAAAAGTCAAAGAACTGTATGCAATGGTATATAAATGGTAAAAATATTCCTTTAGTTAAAACTCAGCTTAGTTACAGTAAAAGTATACTCAAAACAAACATAATAGAAACTTTAAGCAATCAAAACACCAGCCAACAAGGTGCATCATCGCTCTAAGTTTCTTGAAAATCGAAATGTGCAATGTAGCAGGTATGGTATATTTATCCCATTCAGGCAAATCACTGTAACATGTTTATACACAGTGAACAGTGCATAATCATCTCATCAAGTTTAATCAAAATTTAACTCCTGTGTCTGAAATATTACATTCCAGTTTATATGTAAAATATGAAAATAAAGCTGCGTTTCCACCGCAGGAACTTCCCCCTGGGACTAGGAACCTCTGGAGGAACTCACTGCATTTCCACTATAGGGACCAGGGTCTAAATTAAGTTCCGAGGACATTAATTTATCTCCCAAAAGGTCCCTGCTAAGTCAAAAATGGCCACCATGGAAACAAGATCAAGTGCAATATGGCAGCAATACCCAGCTAGTATCTTCTCTTTGTCCCACCATTCCCACACGCCACCCCTTCATCTCCCTTCTTTATCTCTCCTTAGTTGGTCCTAGTATGTCCATTCATTTATCCATCAGAGCAGTACCTACCTGATAGCCTGGGCAGAGTGCCCGTTGCATGTTATGCAGGCCATATGCCATCGAGTAGATGGCATTAATGACAAACCCCATCTTAGTGTCCTGTGCATACTGCTGCCGAAGCGACTCTCGCTCTGCAGAGAGGTGGGTGGGTAGAGTCAGTGAGAGGGAGAAATGGGTTGGTGAGGAAGGATGGAAAGAGAAAGGCAGGTGTATCAGAGAAACTCTTAATTTCCCTTCTAGTTTCATTAAACACAGCCTGCTTTTTTTCCCCCCAAACATCAAAGACCACTCTCCTTCCTCTCAGTTCTTCTCATCGGCCACTTCCCACCTCCACTTCTCATTTCTTTCTGCCTCTTTCTGTGTCCTGTTCATTTTTATTTCATGTCCCATTTCATTAGAATACATGAGACATGACTCCCTTTGATGCAGCTCTCATGCACCGTTTTGTGTATGAATGGAGAGAATGAAACAGAGAGAGAAAGATGGGGGGAGATGAATACAAAGAAATAAAGAGAGGGTGCACTCACAGCCACAGGGGATATCTCCAGAAGAACCAGAAAGCTGTGTGTATCCATATGGTATGTGTGTAGGTTTGTGTTCAGCCAGTCTGTTTGTATGTTTTGTATTTGCATTTATAGAGGCCATTATAAAAATCTGTCAATAAAAATTCAGATTGGTACTGTAGCCTGTTGTGTTGACCCAAAACAATGCAGCCTCTCGCTTTCTCCGTAGCCCAGATGGCCGTGGTCAAAACTGAGGTACAGTACAGCTGTAACTCAGAGACCCTGTGTTGTCTATGTCCATACTCACTGCTACAGGTGTGGCAGAAGTATATTTCAGGTCTTATCCCAATATGTCTCAAATGACTTCACAATCAACAACAATTATACTGAAAGATGTAGCTAATAATCACTCCGTAATGAAAGAAAAATTATGTAAAATTGCTATAACTACTGAGTATTCTATTTTGGTTGTCCTGGTATGTTTATTTGTGTCAATACTCACTGCTACAGGTGCGGTTGTATTTGCTGTTCTCCTGTGGGTGGCCTTTAAGCCGACAGTGGAAACGATGCTGCCAGAACTCTGGAAACCAGGGGTTCCTCAGGTTGTTTTCAGGACGAAGTTTAAGGTAGTACTCATCAAACCACTTAACATCAGCCGACTGGAGCTTGATGGTAATACCACCGGCCGCTTCCCTTACAAAGCCATCTGTTACATCATACCGGTCCGCCCATCCATCACTGCCAAGAAACACAAGGAAAGGCAAGTAGAAAAAGTTCAGCAAACTCCAAGACCCCATCAATTTATCTGTGTGACAATACCTGCTTCAGTTTCCCCAATCGAAACTAACTTTGCGTTTCTTCTGAATATGTGGTGGAATCATTTGATCATTCCCAAATACTTACGCTGATTATGCTGCCCCAGCTATTTAGAGAACATTAGTGGACATTTGATGCTTTTCAGACATCAATATTTTGAGAGAAGACTTACAGTAGGTGTAATTATGTAGGAACATTTTCTTCATGATTTTTTATCCTACTATCAAAATTGAAAGTTGAAATAATGGGGCTGACTGACTGTTTGGACTGCTCGAATAAGCCTAGCAGCAGCCAACTCTTACACCTTATCTGGTCTCCATTAATGTTTTCAGAGTCTCCTATGAGAGTTTCTATGTCTAAAAGGAGCACACGCAGGTGTAAGAGTTTTATCGGCCATGTGGGACTGTGAAATGTTTAAAGGGTTAATGACTATATGATTAGCTGAGCATGTACAGTAGATGCAAATTATAATGTGCCAAGATGCAAAGGTGAGTGGGTCAGCCTTTAGAGTCCATTAGCGTGCTAAGCATTCTTCACAGAGTTGGAATAACAGTACACAACTGAGTGTTTTGTGTGCAGTGAACTGCTGACATGCCTGTTATTGGATGAAATTAAATGTTTGGGTTGAGAGGTGAAGCACAGGGGCACCAATATGTCATCATATCAAATAAACCCCATTTCACACACACAGACATTTACTTGGTGAGTGCTCCAGTTTTCCTCAAAGGAAGGGAAAAAACAAAGAGAATGAGAAACAGAAAGACAGGGAGGAAGAGCGAGAGTCGAGAAGCGGAAATAGCAAATCAGGGAGAAACACAGTGAAAGGATGATTAGCAGAGAGTCAGAGGATATGTGGGAGGGAGCTCTTACATCATTATGGGAAATGTCCAAAATTCATCATATCTCTGACAAATAGGCATAAACACTATGCACACACACACACACACACACACACACACCAGCCGGGTGCTGAGATGATCTAGGTCAAATGGAGTATTTTGGCTGCAGCTCAGCAGCCATGCCCCGTCAGACACCAGCAAGACGAATATAACTACCTCACAAAACACACACAAACTGTGGAGACATATCGCTGTAGTTTGCAAATTTTTTATTTTTTTTTGGGGGGGGGGTGATTTGGGTTTACTGCTCCTCAAGGAAGCACAGATGGCACAGTGTGTTGGTGTGCGTGTGAGCGAGAGATAAAGAGAGAGTGGATGTGAATGACAAATCTTCTCTCCTCCTTTCACAAACTACTGCCAACACGGCCTAAAGCAAGACAATGAGCCTTACCTCTTTCATTGGATATTCTCCTTTCTTTCTTTCTTTCTTTCTCTCTCTCTTCTTCTTCTTCTTCTCTCTCTGAGCCTCCAGAGAACAAAACTCATTTTCTCCTACAGCAGTCCTTCCAGCCACATTCTGATTGGAGACCCAAAGTGTTTGTGTGTGTGTGTGTGTATAAAATGTTTTCTCTGTCTGCCACCATTTGTGCCTCCCTAACGGTCCCTTTTTTTCCTCTTGCTTTCTGTCGATCTTCTTGTCACCCTCTGCCTCTGGGCCGTGGTCATAAATCACAGTGGCAGCATTTCTAGATGGCCATCCATTACATGATAGACCATACCGGTAACCATCCAAAACTAATGTGTGTATGTGTGTGTGTGAGAATGTATGGTTGTCCTATTTGTATGGTAGGTGAGCAGCAGTTCTGTCACCAATGCTTGTTTGGCTTGTTGTCATCGATGAGTCAAGAAATTCTACCTTAGCTGACACAGAGTAAGAAGTGTGTTTTACAGCAAAATATTTTTTACGGATTTTGTTTGGTTATCTGGACATTAAATATGTCTGCATGAAAAAATTAATGCAACTCCAAACAAAACGTACCAGTTATGGTTTATGTCAGTGGTTCCCAAGTTAGGGGTCGGGACACCCAAAGAGGTCACACGATAAACACGAGGAGACAATTAAAAGCGGGGGGGACATTTACATCCGTTTTCACAGAGTAACATCAAGTAAACAACTTAATCGCACATCACGAATCACAATGTGACTACAGACTCTGCTAAGAAATAAACTATCACGTTGGCCGTAGATGCTTTCATTATATTTCATTCAACTGGCTGGATCATTCCAAGCACATATTTTTCTGCATAATATTCTTTCCCCTGACTTAAAGCCATCTCTCTGTAAAATGAGTCCTGTAGATAAAAAGTAATTCAATAGATCTTGAAAAGGTTTTGAGTGCCGACTGTTTTGACTTTTGGAGATCCACACTGCTGCTCAAACCATTGACCGTTTTTTTTTTGTCTGTTGTCATGCAGAGGACACACTCGTTATTGACGTTATGAGACACAGAGTGAGAAAGAAAGACACCAAGAAAAGGAGCAAAGAAAAAATAAAGACAAAATCAAAAACATTGACATGCAGAGGCAATGAAAACAGACTCAGAAGTAAAACAATCAATGATCATTAGTCAGCACTCTCATCCTGTCAATAGATTTCTTCTCACAATTTTCTCTCTCCATCGGTCTCTTTGGCCTTCTTTCATGAACACCCTTGAGCCCCATCGCTCAGTTTTTCTTCTTTAGTTCTATTTTTTGGCTTTTTTGCCTTTAATTGATAGTGCAGTCGAAGATAGACAGGAAAGGGGGAGAGTGTGTGAGGGGACAACATGCAGCAAAGGACCACAGGCTGGATTCGAATCTGAACCGCTGCGTTAAGGTTCAGCTTTGGTACATGGGGCGCACACTCTATGCCAGGTGAGCAACGGTTTTTCTATCCTCCTTTTCATCCCCATCCTCCAACTCTGTCACATTCCACTGCCTCCGTCTGTCAAAATGTCCTTCTCTTTTATTTTATTTTTTACTGTTTTCTCTTTTTCTTTCTAATGCACACAACCCATACTTTCTATCTACGACTATCTGTCACACACATACACATGCACGGTATGTTAGCTCTCGTTCTGTTATTTTCTTATCCTTTTAGGGCCTCTTTTGTTTTTTAGATTGTTTTTTTTTTCTTTTTACTTTCACGGTTTAATTCCGTTCCCTTGGTGTCTAACTCATCCCCTTTCTTTCTTTCTCTCACTTGTCACTCGTTTGGCAAGCTTCCCAGCAGGTCACACCTGCAGCTCCTCAGAGGCCAAAATGTCAAGCAACACCGGCAACAAACAAGTAAACACACTCACAACCACACTTGCTTTGAACCACCACCTGAAAGTTAAAATATTTCTAGAAAATTCTCCTTAATTCAAATAAGCAACTTTGCTTCACTATGTTCATCTTCTCACTGTCTCACCAAATAGCTTCCCTCCCACTATATTATACTGTTTGTGATCAAACATCAGCGTAAAATAAATAAAAGACACTTATTGCTGATGAAAAAATATGCAGTGTTTTATCAACAAATGCCAATTTGCACCTTCAGGAAGTAATGTGTTTAGTTATCTCTCCGGTAAAATCACAGAAAATTATATTTTCTCTGTTCTCGGTTTTGCACAAATGGCATAAGATATGTGATTTTAATAATTTCTTGGATAGCACAATGACTCCCCCACATTTGGAACAACACAAATAACAAAAATACATTTTCTTCTGAATCCCACATATTTATTTTCTAATGTTGTCACGTTTGTTTACATGTAAAGCAATGACTGGTCTCATGTTTCTTTCTAAGCACTGTTGGGCTTAATCGGACAATGTATCATAAAATTACATTTTTAAACAATATTGAATGTAGTGACTTCCATTTTGGGAGGAACTGTGTTTGTTGAATCCTCAAAACTGCATTTTATCACACAGCTGGATGAAAGCAGGGATCACGGGTAAAGGAGAGTTTTCACATATACCAGCCTGCAAAGGATACATCAAAGAGAATCTACATGGAATACATGTGACAGTGCACTCTGCACATGCAGTTTTGAAATGTACAGTGCACTGCTATTTTTCAAACCCAGTGAGGTCTGTTTTCACCTGCGCCTGTTTGGTATCTTGGTGACTCGCCTTGTGTCAAAGTAGGCGGTGAGGCACAGTAGGGGTTGAATGTTACTGTCTTTCAAACAGAAAACTGCAATTTGGGTGTCAGGGCTGACAACAATGCTCGAAATAGGTCTTTTTTAACTAATTTACCACAAAAACGTTTACAGCGACTGCACACGTACGTGTTTCAAACTCAAAGCACTAACGATGGATGGAAAACATGACGGCATAGCCCCTGCTCTTGGCAGAGTATATTTGTGGTGCCATGGTTTCCTAATACATTGTAGTATATATAGTCAGTATATAGTCAGCTGCAACTCTGCATCTCGTGAACAAGAATATCAGAGTCCAGACTGTACAATTACAATTCAATTACAAAGTGTCAGTACATCATGGGGTGAAGTACACTGCATCAAAAAGGGATGAGGGGAGCAGATGTGATTGGCGATTACTGATAGTAGCCCCCAACACACCCACTGATAATGTATGATAGTTGATTCCTCCCAGTCTCACCCCATTTTAAAGTGCTACACGCCTCCAACTACTCAATTACCAAAGGTGCACTGGTGAGCCCTCTGCATACAGTGCATTTGAGGCAGATTTGCACTCTTTGTCCTCAATACAAAAGACTACAGCCTATAGGATCTTGTATACTGTATGCATTTTCAATCAAATACAACAAACATACGCACAGATGTTTACAGATCAACATCTACTGTATGTAACTGTGTGGGCGATGTTGCCACAAGAAGAAGGCTTTAGAAGTCTTCAGGGTAAATAAACAGTATATATTCATGAGCGTGCTAAGAGAATGTGTGTGTGTGCATGTATGCATGTGTGTAAGAGGGGCAATGGTTGTCTGTGTGTGTGTCATCATAAATTAGGATGATCACTCACTCTATTCTTGATTTTTTTTTTTAAACTGTTCATAATGACATCCTGGTTCTCTCTCTTTCTACATGTCTAGGAGCCCAAGGCCGTTGCCATGGTTTCCAGCCCACGCTCAACCTGCTGTCTGTACTTTGTGTCTCATTAGAGCACACTGCATTTTAAGTGTATGCACGTACACGCACACACACACTTTTCTATTCACTATTCAATTAACATTAGATGGCCTGTCTTTACCAATATTGGAAATGCTATTTGCATAATAGTACAGTATGCCAGTGTTGTAGGCCAATGCATTACCTTAAGCAGAACTTTCACAAACCAATTCTACATAGTAAGGCCTGGGGCAATTGCCTTTCCATTCTGTTCATTCAAAGTATAAATAGAAACTGGAACTGGAACATCTGCGAATGATTATTAATTTTTAGTTGGTTCTTTCTTGGTTATGAAATCCATCTTAAGCTAAACGTTTTTGACTCTTTGAATTCCAACAAAGGTACGCCAGGTGGATTTGGTTATGGGAATACCAAACACACTAAATAAATGCATCTTTGATGCAACTTGATCATATATTTTCTACCCTTCTCCTTACTCTTCTTTTAGATGTTTAACAGTTGGAACTGACTGTGCAACCAGCTGTTATCACAACTGAACAAGGATGTTAATGAAAAATGTTAATGTCAAGATTTTATGCAATACAAAAACATGATAAAAGAAATCATAAAGCTGAAAAATAGATCACACTATCAATGGCCTATGGGGGCAGTGCAAAGTAGAAGCAGAGCGCTATGGTGAAACATTTTTCAGTCTCTCTCTCTCTCTCAAGCATTAATACCTTCACTTCAGTTTCTTGCATCTAGAGCAAATCTACTTCTATTTGCCTTCATACCACTGTTCTTTATCTCCATTAGGATATTCAATTTTATAGCTGTGATATTAGGGTACAATTTTGGATTATTCTGTAATCAGTGTAGTACGATTGGTTTAGCTCAGGAAAATAAGGTCACATATTTGTATTGGCAAAACATTTGAATCTGATCTGAAGCAGTGCTGCCAAAAGGTCACTTTAGTAATTATTGTCTGAGTTCAATAATAACATGCCACTCGACCCCAACCCACCCACCCTCTAGCTGCCATGGCAACCTGGCAGAGACTCTAGATGAGCATCTGCTGCTTTCAAACATACATACTGCGCGCACACACACACGCACGCACGCACGCACGCACGCACGCACGCACGCACGCACGCACGCACGCACGCACGCACGCACGCAGCCCACCAACCAAACCTGACAACATTAATTAGCTGGACAGACAACACAAATAGGGAAAGTGAACACGGCGTACACACAAACAGACTGTTGTAATCTGACAAGAGTGGAAATAATGAAACATTTAAGAAAAACATTAATGTACGTGGCTCTGCAGGTCTGTGAACATCCAAGACCTAAGTGTTGGCAGCCCAACAGCTGTACATGCACAAGCTCTGTCCACAGCTGTCAAAATTAAAATCCAGAAAACTAACAATAAACAAACATTGTTGTTGCCAAAAGGACTGAATGAATTCGGATGTTTCATGTATTTAAAATTCTGCTGTTCATAGCCCACTTTTAGTAGTTGAAGGCTCCCCAAGCACCAAAACTCAGAAACACGTCAATTTGTGTCAGCACACAAAGTAATCTGCAGCAGACTATTTCAACCATAGACTGTATATAAAGATGGACGATGCGTCTTCACTTCCTCCCACTGTTCAAAAGTGAAGCCAAAATCTCCCGATACGGGAGCAGCCATCATGCGCTTTTGAAGTCATTTGCAACCTGATTCTGCGCAGTTGTGATTGAAGTTGGAGCCGCGGTATAGCGGTCCCTCCTATTCACCAAGCCGACTCAATCCTGAGCCGGCCTCAGCTGTCAATTATTACATGACACCCATACCATTTTTATAGCATCAAATAACTAATTAAAACCAAATTTATCTGAAAAATGAACACTTGAACATGTATCAGTGTGATAAAAACTACATAAAATGAAACCATCATTGGGAAACAAATTTTTGGCGTGTACCTTGAGTTTTTAGTTTGGCTCATGTCCCATCCACTAACATGGAGGAAGTGGGGTTTATGACCTATACTGCAGCCAGCCACCAGGGGGCGGTCAAGAAGTTTTGGCTTCACTTTTGGGAAGCTGTTATGTCGTCCACCTTTATATACACTATGATTTGAACCAAACAGGACAATGCATGCAAAACACTGGTAGGATGTGCTTCTTGCTAATCCTATGCAGTCACAATTTTTGAGGGAAAGACCTCACAAGTTTGGATATATTACTGCATATCTGGATTCTAACACTTGATCTAAGCTAAGACAGCCCACGAAGTTGCATATTTTAAGGCAATAATGCATGTTATAGTTGTTGAGGCTCTATGATCATTGGCTTTATAAACACATTAGCTAATTGTTTCAGTGTGTGAAGCTAGCATTTAAATTCAGGTTTGACAGTTGTGGCAGACTTGAGAATAGCGCCATTTATCAGAGAAAAAACAGAAAGAGATATCAAATGAAAGTGATTCACCAGTGGGCATAAAGCATGTTAAGCTACAGTGCTTCTGCAATTCTGATCCTACAGATGATAAATGATGATATCCTGTACTAATGAATGACTAATCGTATGCTTATACTGTGCAGCTATCTAATACTTTGTGTTCGTTCAGCATATGTGTATTTTGGTAAACAGCAAGACTTTTGTAAATGTCACCGGTATCTAAATATTTGAAAAGCGGAGAGGTCTCCACAGTGTGATTTTCAGACTACTTGTTAAAGTCATGCATTACATTTTTCATTGTCTATTTAGCATGTAGACAAGTCATATTAGTGACATCGAGCAGCACACAAAAGGCCTTTAGGAAGAGTATGAGCTCTGACATTTCTTTTGCAAATTGAAATTGAACGGAAAGTATTAACCAATCCTGAGCCACGACACCTCATCTATCAACAGCCTCAGCCAAACGGAGGTCAAAGTTCACCATGACAACAGCAAAACTCATTAAGCCAAAGCTCACAACTGTCTCATACACAGACACAATGGTGCTGAACTTGCGTGTGTGCAACAGAGAGGGATGGATGCAAGGCCTGCGTCCATGTGTGCACCCAACTGTGTAATTATGTGAGTGATCGGACCACTTTACACGCCCGTCATTCAATAACACGGACACACACACACACACGGAGCAGAACAGCCCACGCCTGCTTACCTTGGCAGCAGGTTCACTTTTACTCATCTATCGATGCCACACTTCATTACCCTCTGGCTCTATTTTTTCTGACACTTTCTCACCTCTCATTTTTTTTCCCATATCTCTTTTCTTCCCACATCTGGATCCTCTCTTTTGTGTCTCTCTCCCCATTACTTCCACTCTCTCTTTAGCCGTTTCTCTCACGCTGACCTCCTTTACTGCTCTTAGGCCTCTCTCTGTTGCTCGCATTTGCTATGTATTTACCAGACTATTACTCAATCTTTCACAGAACCATAATTACATTGGGAGATCATCGCTGAAATTCAGTTACCTAACTGCCTGGAAAAAAGGAAAATAAATCAAGGACTGCCTGACACAGAAACACAAACACACACACACAAAAGTAATCATATTTATAAGGGATGTGGAATGTTTCAAATGAGCATTTAATCCATTACCTTAAAAAATATAAATCACCAGAATTGGAATTAAACATTTTCACCTTACAGTCACAATATTAGCATTACCTTGAAAGTATTCCATTTTCTCCCATTGATAAAGTGTAATTATTGACCGCAATTCTAAACACTTACATCAACGTCAAAACCTAACGTGACTTTTTTTCAAACTAAAGATCAACAACCTTAGAAATGCCCTCACTTCCTCAACTTTCTGTAAAGATAAGTCACAAAATTAGAAGTGCACACTCCTCCTCTTTCTCGTACTCACACACACACTTTGTTCAGGCTAGTTTAGGCTTACAGAGTGTATTTCAGATGTTGGCAACTTTGCTGATTTCCCCTGGGCTTCAGACAGCAGACGCTGATTTGATTTGTGACAGGGGGACAGAGACAAAACTGTCAAGGCAGAAGAGAGAGACATGTAGACACAAAAAAGTTACAGATATAGGGACAAAAATATTCAAGAGAGACTGGTGGAGAGCGACAAGCAGGCAGGCAGAGAGGTCTCATACTATAAGTGTACATATTTTGATTAGTGTGTCCCCAGTGAAAACTGAAGCACAAACCTTACATGCTCCACCTACTAAAGCATAATTGGAAATGTTTTATGTCTCTCGTTGTGCTCAAAAAGCATGGCACTGAACACCCATTCAAATGCAAAGTTTGCACTTTCTTGCTGACTTTGGCTTTGTAAATTAATGGCTTTGTTGACAATGAAAAGAGAAATCCCACAGAAAGCTCACATTTGCATTTATACTTTGGCAAAGTACATAAATGATCACACAAAAAAATGCCAGTGCTAACACCAGTCTGCCACAAAAACATATAAATATATAATGTTAACAACAAAATGAATAGTCTCCTTTGGAAACAATAAATGGTATTTTAAATGATTTGTTTTTCATTGTCATTCACTGTATGTTACAGTATAATAGGATTGTGTTGTAGAGGGCATGAACACTTACAGTCAAGTGGACCTTGCATTTCCACTTTAACATAGGCAGACAGACTTCATTCCTACTGGGAGCTTTAAATCCAGCTTGAATTTAAGTTTAAATTGACTTTTGTGCATGGAGAATGAGAACAAAACAAATGTCCATTTGTATTTTCATTTGAATTACAGCCGAATCACCCTTCTTCACACTACCCACGGAGGAAATATAAATAAAAAGAGATAAAGCAGGAGATGCGCTAAAACGAGGTGGAGTAAAGAGGGGGATGAGGAATGAAAATAACTTGAGATGGAGGGATGGCATGGGTGGAGAATGAAATAGAAAGAGTAGCGGGTACAAGGAAAGAAAGATGGATGAGTGAAGATAACCGACATTATTCCCCTCCAGCTGGGGTCTCAGTCTGGACGCAGTCAGCTGTGAGAGTAACACACAGACACACACAAACACAGAGAGATATTTAGAAGACACACAAATATACACATTATTGGTTCACCAAAAAATCTCATCTTCTGCTGAATCGTGTGTATGTCATTGAAAAAGATGGTGGAGCAAACTCCATAATGTCTGCTGTGACTTTTGACTCTTTTATATCTCAATATTTTGGTAGAGATGGACTTTCTACTTGTTTGCTGATTTTAAACCGGGCATTGCCACGCGACCCTTCAATGGCTATAGAGATTATGATTAAAGAAAAAGGAGCAAATCAGCAAGCAGTGAAACTTGTGAGAGGAACACCAGAAGAAGTGGAGAGGTTAAAGACAACTAATTCCTCGGAGATAAAGCAGGATTGAGAGCGACAGAGAGAGGGAGGATAAAGTGACACAGATATGATCTCTGGGGGAGAGCTAGAATGACTGACAGATGAAGAGAGAGGAAGATCAAAAAGTAGATGGCACTGTTTTATAAGGCAGGATAACTCTGTTCTTGAGGAGGTCAAGAAAGAAAAAGAGCAATAATGTTAGAGGTGAGGAAGTGAGATGAGCAGTGGAGAAAGAAACAAAGAGAGAGAGAGATGGAGGAATGATGTGAGGCGGGAAAGAGTTCGAGAGAAACAGAGGCTGTATATTCTGCCTATTCCTCCTGGTCTGGCCTCATTGCTTTTTATTGCTTCACACATAAAAATGTCATGTCTCATATTCACCACAGCGGACATTGTAATATCACCTGCTGAGGTAATTCACCACCAATGTAACATTACTCGCTCTCTCCCTTATTTTTATCACCGTGGTGGCCCTTTGGTCTCTCGCTCCCTCATCCTCTCTCTGTCTCTGCTTTTCCTAGTCCCTCTAAATCATTTTCTTTTTCTCCCAGCACTCTCTAACTTTCTCAGTTTCTACATTCAAAGACCACTGTGCCAAAGCCAAGTCATTTAACTGCCTTTCAAAGGCAATGTCCCAGCCTGGGACCAGACTGTAAGGTGAGTAGTAGTGTAATCTCCATTTCAAACCAGCCAAATTAATCATGAGTTAAAGGAGAGGTTAGGATCAAGTCTATCTTAATACAATACGCCACATGCCATATGTACATTCAGAGTTATTGGTCACTAGACAGGACACAAAGAATGATTACAGCAACCCATCACTCCTTCAATGTACATATGGCACATGAGTATTGTAAAAATAATAATAATAATAATAAAAACTTTAAAGAATCTGAACGTATGCTTATATTTGGAACAACATAATCTCTAATGCCAAGTCACCAGTTGGTATATGTACAAACACATGCATGCACACACACACAACCATTAATGGACAATCTTGTGTAACATAATGATGGGCCAGTTGCTTAGAAGCAGCAGTCAGAGCTATTCCCTGCTTTACACGATGGCAATAATTATACTGCTTGGGCTACACACACACACACACACACACACACCCCACCACCAGCCAGTCTGTTTGACAGCAAGGATTAGCAAGGAGAGGTGCAGCTAATGCCTAGTAACGAGACTTCCAGCTTATCGCCCACAGAATCGTGTGTGTGTGTGTATCAGAGAAAGAGAGAGCACTAGATGGATCTACAGTCAATTAGCTGCATGTTATTTTGGACATCAATGACTTTCCCACATCACATTGGTACCGCATACCTCGACCAGGGCTCTCCTCTTTTTCTCTCTCATTCTTTCTCTATTGCTTCACTGATTAACCTAATAATGAATAATAAATAACAGTAATAAGTAAAATTGAAAACATAACATACATAGCTGTAAGTATACATATGTGCATACCAAATAAACCCATACAGTAAACATACCATGACTAAATCCATGTACGCAGTGTGCATACACATGGATTTACAAGGCTATCAGTGGACAGATGTTTTCACTCTGATGGCAGGTGATGATGTAATCTGCAGATATTTGTGGTTTTGTCCGCATTTTCACCGAGGGCACTGATCTGTTCCTCACAGCTTAACTAATAATTTTGGTATTTTTTTCAGCCAGCATCGGGAAATATATTTCCCTGATCTGTTTATATTTTGAGCAGGACAGTAAAAAATGCTTGTCGTCTGTGTATCTTGATTAACAATGTTAGAATACTCTGGCCAAAAATGTTTTTGCTGTGGCATCCAATCTCTACAGCCCTGGAGTTTCCCTGGAGTGTGTGAATGCTTAGGGAAATCTTTTGCTTAAACTCATCAATGCTGTGAGATGTTTAGGTGATTTTATGTATATCTCTAGTTAGAATTGGTCACATTTAATGCACATTTTCATTTGTTGTTAATTTGAATTTTATTTTGCCAGTGCCTATCATCAAACTGTTGATTCTGTCAATTTAGTCTGTAGTTCCCATTTAAAAGCTGTATGCGGTTAGTAAGTCTGGATTACTTTAGGACGAATGACACTCTTTTGTATTTACAATAGCCACAAGTGTATTTCTAGTTCTTCTCTGGAGGCAATGTCTCGATTTTCACCATTACTTTCATTGTTTGTATTCATTGATAATCCCCCGGCCTTGCAGGAAACTCTCCAGCAAGGACAGGTTTTGTTGCACTCCTTTGTGTGGTGTTGAGATAGTGTGACTGTAGACTATAGTATGAGAGGGCATTTTATTTTTTCCCCAGTGAGCCAAGGTGATCGAGATGATAAATTATATAAAGTAAATGTTGAATAACATGTGGCACCGACTATATTCTCATCTCACCTAACCTCAGCTGTGGATGAAAAGTTTAATTTTCAGGTTTAACACAGAATTGGTTTAGATTGCCTTGATGATCTCAAAGACCTTCGTCTGACACTAGTTTGAGGCAATTTTAAGACCAGACTCTTGTGCCAAATAAAATAAAAACATTTTTTTAATAAATCAATGGCTCTGTATTCCTTGGTATTTTTTCCCCTTTGATGACACATGGCATGGGTCTCTCAGATCGTTTTGACCGTAATGGCCCAAAGTAAAGGATCTGAGTATAGAATTTGGAAACTGTCCTCATTATAGTAAGAGGACACAGATGGAGGCCTGTATATAGTACACAAGGAAACATCCTGCTCGCTCTCTCGCAAACTTTCTCTCTCTCACTCTCTCTCTGTTTTTCTATAATTTTCTTGCTCTGTCTCCTGTGTTGCTATGGTAACAAGCTGTGCGGGGGCTGTGATGCGGCACACATCACACCCGTCTCAGTGAGCTCACCGGAAGAGAGGGAAAGTGAGGGAGACAGAGACAAATGGGTGACGGGGTTTGGTTTATGTGTTTGTTGGAGTCGGGGAAGGATATTCTTAACCACTAAATTTTGGTGTCATTTAAAATCCAGTTGAGGACATTTTTACAAGTTGAAGCAAACATTTGGATGATGAATCGCTGTTAAAAAGGACAGATTTAATGGCCTGCAGAGAACGGAGATGATATCAAGGATCTCTGTTAACAGTTTGAAACGGTTTTAAAGCTAATTAAAAGTGAATTGTCACTACGTTATAAGGTTGCTGAGGTCACAAATAATTACATGTTGAAGCCAATCACAACGTTTCATAAAGTCAACCAACACAGGCTTAATTGTTGATTACAGAGTAATAGCTCATGAGTCTAAATGTTAAATATGGTCTGATTATGGTAGGTTACCCTGATTAACTTTATCTTAATCACAGTCTTTACCAGACTGTAAGCTGTCAGTACCTGGTGACATTCTCAATAGAAAGATGAGTAGAGACTGTAGAATGACATACTAGTAAATATCGAGAGTCGTATAAACGAAAGCTACCACCATGTTCCTTTATAGTGCCAAATTGCACCCACTGTTCCCAGTGGATCATTTGGGAACATTAAATGACCGCAGGATGAGGATATGTAGCTCATCAGAATACAACAAAGACGGTGGATACAATTTAGCAAAATGACCCTAGACTCCTTCTCCACTCTTCTGTGAACGACCTCCTCAGCAGACACCAGACTCTCCCACAGTACACATCAGTTAAACATATGCACCAGGAGTACCATCAGTCAGCAAAGTTTCTGATAAGAAAATCAAACTCCCAATTCAAATTCAGATACAGTCACTTAGTCAGCTCATCCATTTAGTTGACCAACAACTTTCCCTAAAGGATTTGAATTAGCAGGTCTTAAACCTCTGTTTCACCTCCCACTCTTCTTTCTAGTTTCTGAGGTTTCATCTGATTGTTAAATCAAGGTTAAACCACTCTACAATGCACATGATGAGAAAAATGATGTGTTATCATTGCTTGCTTATTTCTAAAAGAAATATGACCCAAGAAGCTTTTGGTTGTAAAGACTGTGATCATGCTCAAAGTAGAAAAAAAGAAAGCTGCTTGAGAAGCAGGCCAACACCGTGACATGACAATGTCACATTATATGCTTAGTTTGCTTTGACCAGATTACCTACAATGTGTGTTTGGTTTTACATGATTATGGCCAATTTCACACATCCCTATACTATTGGTACAGGCTACTTTAGTACAACATAATACTGTATGTTCTGTAAATGTATTTGAATGGGCAATGACTATGATGACGGAGCTTCCTGACTGCCTAAACCCATAACAAAAAACCTTTTCAGTTTTTCTCTGTATGAATGATTTGTGGTTCATGATAGAGATGTTCATTTTGAACTGAACAATGCCATTTCAGAGGCAAGTGTAAGTCAGTCCATTTCCACAATATATTTGAGAGAATCATCCAGAGCAACCCATTTTCAGTTCATATTTAATTTAATTTTATGACCCATTTCTTGCTGTAACCAATTAATACATTAGGCAACTGTATAAATTGTGATGAATCAATAAAAGCATCTGTTTTACTTAACATGCCAGGAAGAGCTGACTTCTTAAAAACTCAATAATGAGGCAAAGGAGAACAGTTCATGAAATACTGAGGATTAGATGCACTCTCTCTCTCTGCTTGGGTCATGTAATCCCATTTCTTCAATTGCTCCCATTTTTCTGTGCTGTTCACACAAAAGCAGAAAAACAGGTTAAATTTTTTCGTATTCACATCTTTTTGTTTCACTAGGGGTCTGCCATTTCTCAGAGGTATAACAGTTCATATTTCACTTAATTACATTTGCCTGGCACAGAGTCGCAGCTAAATTAAGGGCCAATTCATTTCCTGTCCAGGTACTTCAGGAGATAGCAGGGAAATTCTTTACAGATAGCCTTTCAAATGTGTGATGGATGAAAAGTGTATTTCAAAAAGAAAGAAAGGGGTTGAAAAAGGTGCTGGCAATTCTGGAAATAAAGTAGAGATACAGAAAGTGTAGAAATGGACACAGTCTGAGGGAATGAAGAGTACGGACAGCAAACATCAAAGGTTATTTGTGTCCTGAGGAGATCTTTGTTGTCATTAATTTAACTTAGTACAGTTAAATGAATGTTCAGTACATTAGAATATCAAAATTGAAACAGAAAAACAAAGGGGAAACCCTTTAGATTCCTGTGAGAATTACAATAAAAAAGGATTATTTTTGTGTGCATCTGTGTGTGTGTGTGCGCGCGCGCGCATGTGTTTACGTGTGTGAGTGTGTATTTGAGTATGCTGAGCCACAAGGCTGACGTAACAGTCGGTTTAATCCCACAGTGTAAATCTCAGAAAATGAGCAGCAAAATGCGGAACTGAGAACTCACAACAGACTAACCACACCAACAACACAGTTTGTTGTACCAACACACAGATTCATAAACACACAAATTCACACAAGGACAGATATACTGTATATTTGCTCTGGATAACCTCCTTTCTATCTCCCTTTCCTACTGTCGCTGTCTCTTCTGTCTGTCTGTCTCCCTCTCCTATCCTCTCTAATTCCCAGCACTTTTCCCATTGGAGTGCTGTAAGAGGATAAGGCCATTCCCTGTGAGAGCAATAAGAGGATGAATATGTGTTTGTAGGTGTGTTTGTGTGTCAGGCCATGCCCAAGTGTACGTGTGTGTGTGTGTGTGTGTGTGTAATCACATAGACTTTGCATTTGTTGTATCTTGCACATTAGTAAGCCAATTTGCAACAGAATACAGGTGTATATAGTTGCTTGTGCATATGTGAGTGTTTGTGTGTGAAACTGCATTTGAGTGTCTACATAATGTTGGCTGAGCGTGTGTGGACGTGTGTGTTTGTACATGCCCACAGGTCTGCCTTACATATGGGAAAACTCTAAACATGGAAATTCCCTGTCAAGAGACTCTGAGAGTTGGAAAACCATTAGAAATTCCTATGTATTCTTCTTTTGTTCTTGAATCTCTCAATGTTTTCCGCCTCTCTAACTGCAGAGTGATCACCAGCAGTCATTAATCATATTTTACAGTGTGAACGGAGTGAAAAAAAGATTAAGGGGATGTGCAGCAGCAGAACTGCCTAATGATTTGATTTTTTGAAAATGTTTTAAAGCAGCCACTCATATGTTGATGTACTCAAGGATTACTAGTATGGAACCAGAAGGAATTGCTATCAGTCTTTTGAAGGTCAAGTCAAGTCAGATTTATTTCTACAGCACATTTAAAACAACCTCAGTCGACCAAAGTGCTGTAGAGGCAGTAGGTCATATGATTGATAATAATTTTAATTTAGTCCTTATTCTTTAATTATGCGGTTTCAAACAGAAAAACTGTACATTGAACTGTGTAAGAAGAACAATTGAAATGTCGCTTCCGTGTGTTCTTTATGCTGTGGCTTTAGTGAAACCTTCCAAATCACCAAAAGTGATTACTATGAACAGGAGGTGCGATTCTAATTTAAAATTGGTTATATTTTGCAGGAACTTAATCATGGCTCTTGCTGTTCAGTAAATGAGTGGGAAGACCGGAATTGAATAAGCCCAGTCAAACCTAAAACTGGCAGTTTTCTACAGAGTTTCACAATGAAAAATGAAAAGAAAAAAGCTTTGGCTTTCTGCATATTTGTCTTAAGTGAAGCTAGAGGTAAAACAAGGAAGTTAACAAATATATGAGGGTAAAAGATACAACAATTCAACTGCTGTTGGTAGGTTATTTGTCATTTTACCTGTTGAGCCCCAGTGTTGGTAGAGTATAAATTATGTTACCAAAAATAACCTACACCCAATTTGCCATGTACCAATGGTACAATGTCAGTGCAGCATTAGATTTACGACAAGTATTTTGTTCCTGTGTGATGCACTGCAATGGCAGTGGCCTATACATCCCATTAAAAATAATTCACAGCAAAAGTCCCACTGCAGGCACTGACCTAGAGGGAATGGACACAATAACAGCAAGACCTTACACAACAGCACCAATATCTCTCTAAGAGTATCATTAAAAATAAATATTACAACTTTCACAGAGACAGAATTCATCACTATTGCATGAGATTGTAAAACACTGTATATAATAACAGGTTGTTGTTGCCCTGTGGTTGTGTTAATCCCCAGTACAACCATATGGACACATATCAACGTTAGTATGAAAACATGAATAATGCCACAACATCAGATAGAGAAATATGCTCACTGCTATGAGGCACTGTTGTCAAAAGATTATGGAATAGTTAAGATTTTAGATAGTGAGATTTTTGGATTGTGAGACGGGTGAGAAGAAAATGGCTGCAGTTTTAAAACCGTAAAATGATGAATGGACTAGCATAATCCCTTATTCGAGTTTTTGTTGTGTTAGTGTCACTCATTTGTATTCTATTCATATATTTAGTGAATACATTAGTACAGCATATGGTTGTATACAACTCAAATGAAAGAATTATTTACACCTGTAGGCTCTCATCCTGATGATGGCCTAGAGGTCTGCTGTATAGACGCTTGAGCTCAAAGCTAGTCTTATTCCAAAATTGTTCAAGAGCACAGTCTTTCAGAAGAAGCGGTTCCTGTCCTTGATATCGCTGTAAGTCCTTCCGTTTAAATCTAACAAACATTCATGAGTGGACATTCCTCTCAAGAGACCAGAAAGGAAACAATGAAAAGTAGAGGAAGGAAGACAGAGAAGTAACATGTCAAAAAGCCCGGAGCAGAAGGAGAAAGAGACAGAGGGACAAAAGACAGAGACTCTACTGACAGAGAGACAGCTAAAGAGAGGGAGTCCTGCGAGTTAAATAAAGAATTTTTTGATATTGGGTAGTTTCAGTTCAGCAGCCTTTTGATCGGCTGTCTTAGAGGACTTCACCCAAACTGACAAGAGAAAGTGAAGGTAGAGTTTCATTGTGGTTTAAAATGTGAAGACGCAAACCTGCTGACAGAGTTCTTTGATATGTGGTTGACACAGAGGAAGAAAGAAATCCAAGGCACTTTTCTTCATGAATTCCTTCCTTTGTCAAATTCACAAAAAAAAGGCTTGATGCCTGTACAACAAAAGAATGTCAAAAACAATGACACATTTTTTTAAAGAAAAGTATCTAATCTAATGAAAGGTCATTGCCCCTTTTCTGACACATTACTAAAAATGTGCACATCTGTCAAACAACTACAGAGTTTTGAGTGTTTTGTTTAATATTAAGTTATGATCTGTTTGTTAAGGTCAGGATAAGGTTTTGGTCATTAACTTAATGTTAAAAGCAGTCCTGGTTGAGTTCACTTGGTCTGCAGTTTTGTGTACAAATCCTGAAAATCACAGAAGTTCCATTTTGTACAAGTGAGTGTGAGTTTCTGCTGACAGACTCAACAAAACATAATACAAAAAGGGAAGATCTTGAAGAAGAAGACCCACACCATGGAAAACAAGATGTATCAGAACATCAAACGGGCATAAATTGACCTTTCAAGTTATAACAATGAGCCAGCGAAATCATCACTCCAACTTCTGGTCCAGGTCCACCATTAAAACAAAAAATGTTGACCTTAAAGCACCCCCATCGGGTCAATCAATGAAGCACTTTGCATGCTGGAGTCAAATATAGAGAGCCAAAGTGAAACCAGAAGTAAGAAAACCTTGCAGCTCAACAGAGTCGAGGGGGTCGCAGCTACTTCAGACGTGTCTGTAATAACAGCAGGTCATGCTGACAAAGGAACCCTCTGAGAGATTGATTTAAATTACCTAAGCTAGAGGAATAGAGGCCAGACCGGATGTGACATCGGGACTTTGGGTCCTTAGATAAGTAATCACTGTTTTCTGCTAAATCAGATCAGTTGAATTCACCAAAGATATCACATTTAAAAAACAGATGCACATAGGCTCATTCATTGCCCCAAGGAATAGAAATCTTCTTTGGAAAATGTAAGTGTGGGGTAGATTAGTGATTAGGCATTCAAAAATCCCCAAATTCCCTGAAAGCACAGAGATTAATTCAGTCCCAAAGCTAGATGCCCCTGTTCAGACTTCTGGGAACCAGGAACAAGATTTGAGTCTTTTGCACAGATTTCCAATGCTAAATGTTTAAACACAGTTCAAACACATTTTGACTGTTGACTCACATTTCAGCAACAGTTTCAAGAAATGCAGTGTGTGTGTGTGCAATTCGATGTACGTGTGTGTTCAGTTGAAGAGTCTCCCTGAGTGAGCCTCCAGAGAGAAGCCATAGCGCCACACACCATCTATTGATCTCACAATGAGAAAGCACCACAGGGAGAACATTCGCTCACTACACTTAATCAGGCACAGTCACTCACACACACCTGCATACACGTGCAATTTCGCACATTTGTATAAAGTAAGATGCACACAACTCATACAGGCAATATATATTCACACACGTACGTACGGAAAGCAAATTTCTCTTAATCTCTTCCGTCGCACTCCATTTTTATCCATCTATCATTCTTTCCTACATGTTCCCCTCAGTTTAATTACCAGCAGTCCTTTATTGCTAAGCTATGAAATGAAAGAGCAGAATTAATTTCCATCATTTCACCAGTTAAATGACACAAAGCAGCTCTTGTTTTAATCAAGGGTAAATTAACATGATACTAGCAAACATTACACAGCTCCATGTCAACTCACAGACTGGAATAATGTGTGTGTATGTACAATATGTGTCAGTGTGTGTACAAACCCTCTGTGTTTTAATGTGTGTGCATGTAAATGGGTGTGTATGCAAGTGCAGATACATCCCAAACCCAATGGTGATGCGTAAATTACTCTCCTGCTTGAGATTTGCTTTTCATGTCTGACAAGAAATCTTTAATTACCATATCTGGATGCCATTCACACACACACACTATACGGGCCGCCTCTGCTCTGCCCTCAACTGCCAGTCTCTCCTCACTTCAGTCATCTTCTCCCTTCTTTCCCATTCCTCGCCTTTCTGCATCTTTCCTTCCCCTCCTCACTGTTTCTCTGCTCTGCCCTCACCATGTCTTTGATCTCCTCTCACTACCATCCAGGTGTACAATCCACTAAAAATCAATTTTAAGACGTGCAGCTTTCAGACATCTTGAGCCACTCAGATGATTTGCCACGAGATACCGTTCAACCCTTCTCTTTCAAATGTTTCACAATTTAAAACCACACCGAAGTACAGCCCTAACTAGGGGTGTAACGGATCGCAGTTGATTTGTACAGATCACGACCCATGGTTCGGCACGCACGTGATCCACAGATTAATTGCCCTTTTGTTTTGTTTCTTACTTGTGGATTAATCTAAATTGTTTAGCGATCGCAGAGTGAAACAGTTTTTCTGCTGATATTGCTTTTTAAGCAATTGTGTTATTTTAAACTTGATGTGATCCGTAATATGATCCGAACCGTGAGTTTTGTGATCCGTTACACCACTAGCCTTAACAGACAGCTGTGGTGTGAAGTGGGACAACGCAGGGGTCTGACCTCTGTTAAATGATCAGTTCAGGGTCTCTGTTCTCATACATCACACTCACAGAGAGTGAGAGACAAGTTATGGGACATGAATTTCACTAAAATGGCCATTAGCAATATCAATAAGCCGTTCTTCCAAAAGTGCTGAATATAGTTAATTCCTCTCTCAATATGTCGGAAAAAAACCCCGCATACAATACACACATTTCCTTACAGTCACCCACACACATATAGATGCACCCACGCATGCACACAGCCATTCACATAAACACATACTGTACGCATGCGCCACATATCACCCCAGCTGCTATGCTGGATTCATCCAAATATGGTAGGGGATATTTCCATGGCAACAGCAGGCAGAAGGGGTGTAGACTTGAGCTGGATGAGCTCTAGAAAGAGGACCTGCTTTTTGACTTTTGATTCAAACTATTCTCATTCAATTAATTCAACAGTATAGTGGTTTCTTCAGTACAGTTAAAATATCTGCCTCTTACAAAAACAGAGAATCGAGCCTTGGTTACATATTGGCTGCCATGGAAATGCAACTACACTGCTTGACCTGTAAGTTTGCAAAACTTGCATACATTGGTTTAACCATTGTTTTTGTACTTTCTAACCAATGTTTTAGCTGTTTTTTAACTTGGCTCTCCTCATCAATGGCATACACAGTGCAGAGAATATTTCCTTGAAATCTGTTGCAAAACTGCTGCAAATGAGAAAATATAGCCATTTATAAATAGCACTGATGCAGTGGACAAACAGTCAGAGGTAAAAGGGAGACAGTGCTCTTTTGGAAAATATATTTCAAACAGTAATGAGTGACCATAAAATACAGAGATGTTGCTGTGAAGTCAAACATATGATTAGCCATAGCTATTATCAGTGGCTGCCCTGCATGGTGTGTATGGAACGTTATAGTGAAGAGGGACAGTCCATCAGTGCATTTTGTGTGAGCATGTGTGTATACAAGAAGGTAAATACCATCTCAAGCTCCTGCCGCCTGACCCATTGAGCCATACAACTATACATTCACTCCACAAACTAACTCATACTGTAGATTTGCCTGGTACAGGGTTTAAACACCAAACACACATCCACACACACAAACTGCAATTCTTATGTAATATGTCATTGAAAATATTAATGATGTGTGAAGCTTTTGTAGACTAACAAGTCAGACAACATTTGTCCATATTTGCTACAGGGCCGTACCAAAGAGGCATCATCGAACAACTGTGAGTTTGTACATACATGATGGGGGTAGTTCTTATGCATGGCCGCAAAACATGGGCGAAGTGCAGGCCTGCCCAGTGTTGGAAAAAAAATGACTTTGCGATATGTTTTTTTCTGCGCTATATATTGCAATATGATCAAATTTCACTAGATACATGCAGTGTGTTATGTTCATTTGATCATCGCAATGATTTCATCAATCCTTTGAATTCTTTAAAAGTTTATCCTCTTCTAACAAAACAACCCCCCTCTTCTACTACTACAATTGGTTAAGCCCTCTGCCAACCCTCCAGAAATCAGCTTGTATGCGACTGACACTGGCATGGACAAACGGATAGAGAACAGGTGGAGAGGTATTTGGGAAAAACAACATATTTCTTAATACACTTTACAAGTGGCTTATGTGGTGCAGTTGTGTTATTCACACATAATCTACCATTTCGTATTCTTAATCTGAGTGGTGGAAGACAACCAGGGCTCCCATTGCAGCTGAGGATGGTCAAACTCAAGCAACAAATACATGTATCTATTATGCCGGCAAGATTTAAGAACATATAGATCTGGATAATGCAAATTTTGTGTTTGTTGTGTGCAGGGATTCACATACATTTTTTTGTGATCACCAGCCACTGTGGCTACTAGTTTTCTAAAGTTACTAGTCACCTATAAAAGTTACTAGCCACTATGCCTATATCTTGCTCATTACTCCACTATATAAATATAACAATATATAAATTGGCTGTTCAATACGAAGATTTGACTATTCGTTCCCTTTTTTCCATATCAGCTTACATGAGTCATGTTTTACCTGTAAAACTCATGTTTTAATGCCTTTTTCCCCCCCCCATCATCTGTGATGTGCAAACATCAGATTTCCACACAGTCAGAGAAAATAAAAGAGTGCATCCTGCTCATAGTTCAGTTATAAAATCCCAGTGCATCCGGAGCTTCTCTCCTGCCAGGCTGCTGACAGCGCTGTCAGCCGAAGAGTCAATCAGTGGACGGCAGAAGAGGAGGTTGAACCACCGTCTGCTTCAAAAGTGGTTTAGCGACTTCACTGACAGTCCTCACTGGAGCAGAGAGCGTCAGAGCAGCCAGACTGGAGTCGTGCTGCCCTGCCGCATGCTGTCGCACATCATGCTGCCCTCCGCTTCTATCACAGTTAGTTTTGTGGTTTGTGGTCATTTTGTGGGTGCTAATGTCAAGCCCTGATTGTGTGTATTAAGGGTTTCTTACATTAGGGCATGGACCTACTAAAAAGTAACTTTTTAAACTTTCAACCAGCGCCAGGAATACACACCCTCAAAAGCCACCTCGCTTAACTGAACGACTGCTTCTAGCATCCAGGCGACATTATCTGTGACAGTAGCGGAGTTGCATGCATGTTTACAGGCAGGTGATATATGCAGACTCTGCATGCACAGTGATCAGTTGGCTATGTGCTCCGGTGAAGGGGTGCCTTTGATCAGATTATCAAACAACCAAAACAGGTAGCACTCATTTTTGGGCTGTGGGAGGTGACTAGTGCTGCTCTGGTTATTTGATAAAGTGATAAAATGCACCCCTTCACCAGTGCACATTGGGAACTGATCAAACTTTGTATCCAAGAACCCTTAAATCGGACAAAACAACAGTATGTAATATCAGAGGGACTGATTTCTTGTAGATTAGTCATGGAAAATGAGAACCTTGCGAGGTTTCCTTTTGTATCAGGCAGCAAAAGAGTTTTAGCATGACATGTTTGAGTTATTTTGCCTTACTTGACATCATGCGTCCTGCAATGTGACTATTGCACATGCGCACATCGCAGATGTTCGACGCTGAAAGGATGTATCGTGCAGCCCTAGAGAAGGGAATGTAACATTTTACAAGTGGCGGCAGAAACTGATTTATTTGTGTCTATCATTGATATGATCTCATCTGAATTTGAGAATGGAGAGGCAGTTTCACTTGAAGACAGATAAAATAGGTTAAGTCGATTTAGGGAAAAGCTAATGACATGAGAGCATGTGAAAGTGTGTATGAGTGTGTGTGCGTGCGTGGTGGTGGGGGGGCTGTGTGTCTCTTGTGGCTCTTGATATTTATCTCAGCCCAACTATTCATTAATGGGTCTGTAGCCTGCTGGCACCATGTGGAAATATAGGACAGATGCAATCAATACATTCAGGTTCCAAATCCAGACTGTGTGTGTGTGTGTGTGAGAGAGAGAGTGTGAGTGAGTGACAGTGAGAGTGATATAGTTTTCTTATGATGCAGCAGTTAGCCCCAGGACCTGATGTGGGATTTTAGGATTATTTCTAGAAGAACACAAATCATCTAAAACCAGAAACACATTAAGCACCTGCTGAGGCTTTTTAACGTCGACAAACTGTAAAGAGCAATTTCATGTAAATATCTGGCACTGGCAGTACTTCTGATGTCACTCTTCACTGCAATAAATAATCTTGTTTGTTATGAAACTGAGCCATTGAACTCAATCTCCCACAATCCTCCAGATTTCACACCTGTGCTTTCGGCTACCATTGGTCAGTGGGACTCGAGACCCTTGATGTCACCAGGTCAATAAAAAGGATCAGTTGGCCATTGTTCTCTTTCTTATCTCCTGAATGAGTCCAGGAGCAGCAGCTGCATTCCAGCATGTCCTGCTCAGAGCAGACATGCTGCAGAACCAAAATCTCTGATCTTACAGCAGCACCACGACAGCTTGCTAGATCCCTGCAACAGGTTTAGTTAGCATGAGTGGCTACAAAACAAAGTCTGACAGCTAATTTTAAAAATGTTCATTTGAAAAGGTGTACAGTATAAGTGTTTCTTAAAACGAGTTCACTTTGAGAGGTTGGAGGATGCATCAAGATCAAATAAACGTACTAACAAACTGAGGATTCATCTGACAGTGACTTGACCAATTCAAAAAAATGAGAAGCCACAAGATCAATTTCAAGACAGGCAGGATTCGGGATCAATATAGACAGACAGGGTTCAGGGAGAATCAAACATCATCTTAAATTGTTCTACTGCATCCAGGACACAGCCCATCTCAAACTGTAAAAATGCATTCTGGAGATCTTGTGGTATTCTACTCTATTAACGACCATAGTTATCTGCCCAAGGTAATTGAATAATCGCCTGTGTACACTTGTGGTAATGTAATTATGCTGGTGTTAATCGAGTGTCTGTCCAACTGGGAAAGTCAGAAGTTGCCTTCCACAGGCCTCCAGTGAGCAGGGCACCCACCCGCGACCATCTCCAATTTACAGCTACGGTCCGTTTGATACTGACGCTAACGAAGGCTGATGTTCCATTAAGCGAGCTAATCAAAACAGACTGAAAAGCTAAATGGTGTGAGAGTTTTAGTTGATTCAAATGCTTTTTCACTTAGTTCAAGAAATCATAATGTGACAAGTGACCATACAATATGAAATTAAACTTTTGGAATAAGCGGATTTAATTTGGAAAGAAAGTTAAAATTTCAGGATAACGTCTCAGATTTAATATCAAATAACACTTTATTAGGTTGTTGTTTTGAAAATAAAAAAATTGCAAATTGTTGTGTTGAATTTCAAAGACAATGTGGTGTACCATAAATTGTCTTTTCATCTTTTTTAACTATTCACATTTAATTATCCAAGAATGTTTTCCCTTTTTTCTTCCTAAATTGGAATGTCCAGTTGTTGTCACTGCTAATTTTACGATTGTCCTGGGGAGGAGTTAAGACAGCCATGTGTTACACCAGCTGCTTCTTCTTCTTCTTTTTTTACCTGACAGCAATGAGCTTCACCAGTAGAGTACAATGTACTGATCCCACTCCCCTCCATGACAATGACAAACCAGCGACAAGGATAAGAACCCTCAACCGCCTCCAACCCACCAAAACAACACATTGGGTTTATTAGTCTCTCTAAGAGTTACAGCTTCCTCTGCTAAGAAACAAACCCCAGGTTTTTGTAGCGTTCAATAGGAATTTAGCACCACACATATTGTTTTCCTTCCAGCCTGACATTTATCCACTTCCACATATTCACATTTGGGAGCTTCCATATATTTCTACTGCTAACCATTGAGCAGCTCCACTGGACCAGATGGAGGTTAAGTGTTTTGCTCAAAGGCACATTTACAGTAATTATTAGAGAAGGGGAGAGCACTGTTGTGGGCTTTTCCTCCGTTTTGTAGCCGTGGGCCAGCACTCAAAATAAATGCATTGCTGTGGAATATCATTTGAACTGACACTATCCATCAAACCCTTACTATTATAAATAGTTATAACTTAAAAACAACTTAACCCATGACAGGCTATCAAAGTTATGACTGATCCATCCCTTTAACTCTACGACAGGATCTTGCTCTTTGTTTTATGATCTTTCTCTCTCTCTCCCCTTCCACTTTCATCTCTACTGGCAAGGCAAACCCAGTCCACAGGATGCATAGCATTTTAGGTGTGGTTTAAAACTTTACCTCACTCTCAGCAGGATGACGATGATGAAGATGTAGATGAAGATGATGATGGGTAAGATGAGCATGATGCTAATGAGCATCATGGTGGCGATGACAACAAAACTGATGCTGGTTACGATTTAGTTACACACCGCAGATCACTGGGGGAAAAGTAGAATAGAATTTAAGAGAATTGCATTTTAATTTGGGGTGATCACATGATAATGGTTCCAGTCGATTCAAAGTCTATTTTGTTCTCTGCATATTGGCTGGCATAGGTGCTGACCAAAACTCGAGGCTTAGAAGCAACTTTCATATATACACACACACACAGTATATACATGCACAGACAACAGTTCATTTGGAAGGTTATTTTTGCAAGTGACCTGTAGGAGGAATTCATCTAAGTGAGAACAAAGTTTAGTGTGAAAAACACCTCCAAAATTCAAAACAGCATGTGTGTCCATGTGTGTTTTTGTGAATGTATAAAGTGCAAATCAGGAAATTATATTTATCAGTTTTTTCCAGTTGGGAAATGTTTGAGGCAAATGGCTCAGTCAGTCATAATCTGGGGATGCGTACGGAATAACTCAAATATGTGCTATGTGCTATCAGCACTGCTGGTCAAAGACCAGGTTGAAGTTACTTTGAAGTTTTATAATCACCAGCTGGATGAACATTTTATGCAAATAACTTGGTTGAAATTTCTTTGAAGTAGATATTTACCAGCTGGGCTCTTATTTTAACGTTAAGAGCTCTGTGTTTATTATCAATAGCTCTCGTAAGATAGTTATTTAAGAGAAGAGTACAGAGCCACTCTCCATCTGTCCTCCAAAAGATCCAGTGGCTAAAATCCCCAATGAATTGAAACTGAATTTTACTGTTAGTAAACCAATCATATTCCAAATCCATAAACTGAGCAAGACTCACAGGAACAGAGTAAACAGAGGAAATCAAGGAACTATTGATACATTTCAATTATATTACTTTATTAACTAAGTTATTTCCGTATGGCAATATACCACTATTCAACATAATAGAGCAGAACTGAATATTGTAGCTCCACTGACCTGCCAATGAGTAGGAACTCTCCTACCAGTCCCTGGCGTCTCATGGCCATGAGGATGTTGCGGACAGTCATGCCTTCACAGAAACATGCCACCACCCTGGCCTTGGGCAGGTGGGCTCTCAGTCTTTCCAGCAGCCGATCAAAGCTCTGCTCTCCAGCGTTGCTCCAGATTTTACCTGGAGAAAACATGTCAGACAAATGCAAACATGGTCTGTGACAGTTGTGATATGTTTGCATCTCTGTTGCTTCATGTGTTGTAAGGTGTTGCGTTTCTTTTGTTTTTTTCTGTCACAGTTTCTCTATTTTATTGTGCTAGAGTGTGAACCAACTGACATCCAGAGTGTGAAATCTTAGCACGGTAATAATACAACAGGTTGACCTTTATTGTTAAATATGTCTTCTTGTTTAGTGGATGTCTGTAAGCTGACGTGGCAGATCACTTCATTTTAACTGCTGACACCATGGTGTCTTTGTTTGACAGAATGTAATTAAAGGCAAACAAACCCATACACAAACAATATACCTTCTACAATTCAATGTAGTTTCTTACTGGACTACACATTTTTGTAATGTTTGGGATTAATATTGCTTAGTTTACTGGGGTTGTCTTGACCCGAGTATCTTACCAGAGTGGGCGATGCAGATGCCCTCCTTGGCTGCCATGTCTTTGAATGCTTCCATGCCACTTTCACCATAGTTGCCTGGAAAACCACAGAAAGGTTAAGGATGAGGGGTATTTAATTAATTCTGTTTTGTTTTGAAAACAGATGTTTGAAAAGCAGAGAAACATGGATGGAAGTGCTTCTCCAGTATATCTATAGTTATATACATGCAAGCTTATACTAGATACGTCACTAATGAACAATTATAGGCCTTGGTATTAAACAGCTGTTTTGATGTCTTCCAGTCAGGTTTTCAAGCACACCACAGCAGTGAGACTGCTCGTTAAAGTCTTCAATGACATCCAATGGGTGTAGTTGTGGACTCAGACCTGAATTTCAACAGCCACATTAAAACAATTACAAAGTCAGCCTACTGTCACCTTAAGAATATATCCAGGATTAAAAGGACCCAGCAGGATTTGGAAAAACCTGTCCATGCATTTATCTCCAGTTGACTCAAGTACCGTAACAGTGTTTTTACAGGTCTCTCTAAAAAATAAAAATCGATCAGACAGCTGCAGCTGATTCAGAAGACCAACAAAGTGGATCACATCACTCCAGTTCTGAAGTCTTTATACTTTCTTCCTGTCAGTCAAAGAATTGCTTTTAAAAGTACTACTGTTGGTTTATAAAGAACTGAATGGTTTAGGGCCAAAGTACATTTCTGATTTTCTGCTCCATTATGAACCATGCAGACCTCTCAGGTCATCTGGGACAGGTCTGCTTTCAGTTTTTTCAGAGTCAAAAACTAAACATGAAAAAGCAGGTTTAGTTTGTATGCACCACATATCTGGAAAATAACTCCCAGAAAACTGCAGGTCTGCTACAACTCTGTTATTTTAAATCAAGGATGAACACTTTTCTGTTTGCAGTTGCCTTTTATTACACAGCACAGTAAATGTTACTCTCCTGTTTTATCTTGTTTTTATTTTCTATTTAACTCTTTAAGTGCTTTTAAATGTCTTTTTATATTGCCCTGTGTTGCTTTTATGTTTAATGTAAAGCACTTTGAATTGCCTTGTTGTTGAAATGTGCTGTGCAAATAAACTTGCTTGCCTTATACATAGAAAGATATACATAATAACAACAAACATTATTAATTAAATTCAAGTCACCACTGACTTCTGCAAACTGAAAGAGGAAATGTGCTATCACGAATTATCTAATTCATCACTACAGACAATCATTTTTGGTGGAAAAGATGACAGTTAAGACCTAGTCCCTTCTGATGTTGAGAAACATGCCCACTGCAGTAACTCCAGGCGAGTTACTACTGCACTACTCATAAAAGCTCAAATTTATGTCAGCGAAAGCGGCTCCCCACTGTGGCACCCATTTCTTTGCCAGAGAAAGTGGGTGACCTGAAATTTATGCTAATGTAAGGTTGTACACACTGGCAAAGAACATGATAGGATTCCCCTCTTTAATTTCTCTTCCTCTCCCTTTTATCTCTTTCCCTTCTCTGTGTTGATTGAAGAAAAGATATGAAAATCTCTCTCTCACCCTTTTTACCAGTGTTTCTCTCTTTTCTCACTCAGTGAGTTTGTTATATCTTCTAATGTTTCCTCCTTTTTACAGAGTACGTTATCAAACAATTGAATGCAGTCTAATTAGGTATTATCAAGCTGTGCTCTACGTAAACTGATGAGAAAAAAGAAGTGATAGAAATAAAGAGAGAAAAGGATAGAGAGATGGGAAAAGAGGAGAGAGGTGGCAAATCATGGCAGGAAAGGAGAGCCCACAGAGAAGGGGAGCGAAAGGGAGAGGAAATGTACACTGAAAGTCGAAAAGATCCCACAATCCCTGACCGGTGCTATATCTCTGAATGTGTGTGTAGTTAGGCCAATGATGAGTGTGGTGGAGCGAAGTGTAAAGTCCTGTAATTAGTGTCTCAGTGAGAGGACTGGGAGACAGATGGTACAGACCGTCCTTCCCTTGCTCACAGTGACACACACGCACACATTCATAATGTTACCATCATCAAAATCGATAAAGCTTGTAACCTACTTCAATCTGGTCTCAACAGGGATTTATGTGTGAGACGTCTCTCACTCCCCCTCCCCCATTCAGTTAGCCTGTCATGTGTCTCTTTATCACTTCGTTTCAAGCACACATGCATGCTCTCCACGATACTTTACACTACTACCACGGTCTCATACAAAACACACTTGTGCTCGCATCCCTCTCAAACAAAAACCCACCCACGCACACCTTCACCAGTTTTTAGGCTACAACCAAACAGAATAGGAGACAGTCTGTCCATTCTTCCTCACTGCGGCACCCCAAATTTAACTTTACATGATACTTTTCTACAGGAACATTGAAATCCTCTAGGAAAATGTACACACACACATTAAAAAAAAGGCACACAAATCTATTTGTTGCTCAATTTTAAAGAATATTGACCTTTTATCTCAAGCATGTCACTATTTTATCATACATAATGTTTTGATGTTAAAACCGGTATGAGCAAGTCATCAAATGTCTTCATCAACTTTGACACGGGCTGTGATCAAATGCAGTATACAATATACCTAAATGCAAAGCAGAGTGAAAATGAACAAATATTCTTACACTCAGGATTAATAGCTAGTTATTACTGCATTCAAAGCCACACCACAGAAAATTCCTTTCAAATTCAGTTCTGAATTTGATACTTGCACCCCATGCTTGCTTCGATTCACCTTGTCCACCTAATCCTTATATTCAAATCTATACATATAATGATATAACAAAAGAGAACAAAAACAGCTTAAAAAGTAAAATTTGCAAAAACATGACAGATTAAAAAAAAAAAAAAAAGGTAAAAATTCCTTCTCACTGTGTTCTCCTCGCATACATGCCCCTCTACCCTCATCATCATCTTCATCCATCTGATATATTATAATAAATTACAACATGCAATCAAATGCAAAGCTGAAGGGTCTTCTGCCTCCCTGGTGGAGCTTCTTCTCCCCTCCCCCTGTTGCTACTTGCTTCATTTACCGCCGCTTTCTCATAGCAGCAAGTCAGGCAGTAAAATTTAAGATAGAGAAACAGGTGGTTCTGTGACTTTTCTCCCCTCGTTTCTATCCCTCCCATCTCCCTCTCACTCTTCTTCTATCCCTCTCAATTACCATCCTCATGTCACTCTTATCAGGTCCACTACATGTTCACTCCTTTTCCCCGGTCTCCCTTCATTGTCTGTTTACGCTTTTCAACTTTCCCTATGGTGACAGCTTCACTCACAGAAAAACAACAGTTAAAATGTAAACATTATTAAGTAAAGGGCATCCTCCTGCCCTCTCCTGTCTGTAAATAGTGAAAAGTGCCCATCATAATTTCCTAAATCCCAAATAATGGTCTTCAAATTCCTTGTTTTTTTTAAACCAACAGTGTACGTACAATTATAATATACATATAAAAGCAGAAAATCATCACAATTGAGAAGCTGAAATCAATTAGAGTTTGTTCTTTTTGCTAGAAAAAGTTACTTCAATCACAGTTGCAGATACATTTTCTGTTGATCAACTAATCGCTTAGTTGTTTCAGCTCTACTTAAAATTTATTTGGAATGTAAATATAAAATGTAGCTTGGAGCTACATGGAGAGAGAAACATTGACCTGCTCTGGACATAATGGCTAAATGTTTTATTCAATAAAATTAGTGATTATTCTCTCAATAAGTGATACAATTCTATTCGGTAGCTTACGGATGAGACAGCAAACATTTAGCCTGCACTTCTCTAGTCTTGTAGGACATGAACAGTCTCACCGGAGGTTAAATAAGCTCTAAGAGGTTGTAGTCACAATCAATTTTGTTTATTCTAAACATATGTTTCCCTGTGCAATTTGTTTTTAATTTCAAGCCCTGCAAGTCATACCACAGGGTTCTAGTATCAGTTAATAGCTCAGTTCAAACTACTAATTGAGTGTTATAAGGAGAAAAAAAAAACTAAAAGGCCTTAAGGGGTCTAGATCCATTAGGACCTTTAGACTCTTAGTATTATTAAAAATCATTGGTTATATTTTCACGAATTTCAGATATATGTATGTATGTATGTTATCCCATTTTTGCAATGGAAATAGCTCCAGCCTACAGACAGCATGCATATCAGCAGTTTTACAACCATAACCACTTGCACCATGCTTTTATTCTACTGAACAAACTCTGGATCTAGAAATATAGCATGTCTGTGCCCATGAATCTCACATTATGGGCTTCAAAACAGACAAGTAGAAATTCTACATCACAGTTACTTTCAACAACTTCCAGGTGAGCAAACTCGGTTTAAACTGATGCAGTTATATACTTAAAGGTAAACCCCCTGGTTTTGTAATAGTGCGACTAAATCCCCAATTTCTCCCAAAACTCAACAGCATACTTGAAGTTTTAAAACATCGGTACTATAACAAAAAACAAAACAAAACAAAAAAAAAAGAGTGTGAAACTTTATGTTCTGTCATTCTAGTAAATACACACACACACACACATACAGAGAAACAAACATACAATCATGTACACTTGCATTAGTGCACAGTATTTACATTGACGCTTACATCTGATCATATATCTGCACAGGTGTAGATGTATACAGGTGTAATTACATACCTGGTATAATAAACAATTGCCCTGCACATATAGCCTCCAGTCAATTCTTTTAACCTGTTTTACCATGACAACAGCTCAGTCTGTTTCCCCCTTAATGATCCTACTAACATCTGTGCCAATAGGAAATCTCTATTTAATACTCCCTCATAGATAAGGTCTGGGCTGCAGGAGGGCCATTTATCTATCTTAACAGAAGCCATTAAATGGATTTCCAGAACAAGAGTTCTAAAATCTGAGCCCGAGCCAATTTGAATAGATGTAGTCCTGTGACCGAGGCTCATTAAAACACAGAAGAGCTCTTGTTATATGGGGACCCACCAGAAACTGGCCCATGACCCACTTTGAATCGTCACCCTTGGGCAACACTACCAGAGACGGCAGTAAAAAATTTGAGCAGATTCTCCTCTTTCCCATTCATTATGCCTTTCCCTACAGTGCCCTCCCCAACCCATCCCACTTTCATTTTGCTCAGTCCTGCAAAGGCCATGACAGTTAAATAAGCACAGGGCATGTCATGCTCCAGAAACAAATAGAGAAGAAAAAAAAAGAGAGCGAAAACAGAGAAGGTGGACGTGAGAGGGAATCAGTGGTGTCAGGATCAAATTAGAAAATAACAAATAGGAGAAAGAAATGAGAGAAAGTGAGAAAAACAAAAAGGGAACAAGAGTAAAGAGGAAGAGGCGGAGAGAAGGTTGACATCTTAATTTATTGAAAGATTGATCAATTTATGTTGGAGTGTGCTTGGGTGACACATGTCAAATTTCATGTCAATAAAACTCATTGAGATGAACTAAACAGGGCGACACAGAGGAATGGGAGAGGGAGGCAGATAAAGAGTGAAACAAAGCAACACTAAACTCAGCGTAGTGGAGGATGATGATGTTGATTCCCTTCAGTTAAATACTGAACACTGAAACCCACTTGCACCCATGTGTTTGAATTATTTGTAGTTTGTTTTATGATCAGACTGATCAAAAAGTGAAATCTTGTACAGAATATGCACACATTTTATCTATAGAGTACATATACATCCGAGCAATAATGGAAGGGGATGATGGCAGATTAAAGAAGAACGCTGACAAAGACCAAAGGACAACAGCTCCCTTCAAGGCACCCAGTGAAGCAGATAAGCACCTTCAGCAACAGGCTGGTCTCCCCAAGGTGCTCTACAAAGACTTTTGTTCCAGGAACTATGAGACTGACAACTTCTCCTCTGCCTGTTAAAGCAAAGACGTTAGTGTGTTAGGAACGACAGTGTTTCTGCTGTTGTTTCTCCTTGGACTTATAATGAGTATCTATCTTTTGGGTCCGATTTCTTTCTGTCTCACCTCTAATTTCTGTGGCGACTGACCCTTTAGCTTGGAAACAAAATAATGATAAGAAAATGACAAAAGGAACTGATGATGATGATTATAGAATTGTCCTACTTCTGGTGTGTTGCAATTATTCTTCTGTGTTTATACTATTATAGCTTGTTCTATAAATTTAAATCAGCACTGGAGAAGGTACAGAATTATACTTTCCACATTTGAAAAGAGATACGGTCTAGTCCTGAGAGACTTGTTTGCATTCCACGCCCAATGGAAAAGAAACAGTTGTAAAACCCACACATTACACGCATATATTCAGGCATGAACAATATATAATCACTCCCAATGCGAAAGTAATACTCAGTGTTCCCCCCTCCAATAATATTACTTCATTACTTAAAAGTAATTGCATGTATTAGTAGTATCATATTATTCAGTTTCTTGCATATCAGTTTCCATCGTCTCTTGCCTCCAGATGCAAATGTTAATGCTGAGAATTAATGAGTCTCTCTCTATAACACACACCCCCACCTCGCCATCTTTCTCTGAATCTGCAGCTCCTGTACGCTCTCTTATCCATCCCGAGCACTCCAAAGTCACACACACACACACACAGACACACACCCCTTGTCTTCTGCGGTTTTCTGGCACCATTATCATTGCTTTCCCCATTCTCTCTTCCTCCCCTGTCCCACACCACTCATTTTCCTTCTTCCTTTTTTCCTCAAACCCTTCACTTCTTCCCTATCCTTGCCCTACCTCCCTTCATTCCTCCAATGCCTTCCCTACCTCTTGCCTCTCTCTCGCAATTTCCTACCCCTTCCTAATTTTTTCTGTCATCTTTCTGCCACCCTCCCTCTGTGGCTCTCAATGTTTAAGAGTGAATGTATTTGAGAAGGCAGCGGCCGACCTTGAAGACCAGTTCCAAGGTCAAACTCGCCCGTCTGAGGAAATAGACCAATTCCTGCAGAGTCCAAAACTAACACCCGCTAAGTGCGGGCAGATTTTCCGTTTGGCGATTAAATCTCAGAAGGCTATCCGCCACACTGGCAGGGAAATGTTTCTACCAAAATAGTCGCATAATAACCTATGCTGAGTCTCTATCGCGTGTCATCGGTGTCATTTTTGGGCACGCTGCTTCTGTTCTCTGCTGTCTGTGCCAGAGTTTGACAAACACATGGACACAAACAAGCATATGTGTTTTTACGCGCATCTAAGCAGCACTGTGAAACTGATCGTCTTGACACTCCTAGTTTCGTTGCACTGTTCACCATACGGGACATCAGATATTCCGCTGAACTATCACTTGACCCCGGTGTTGCTGCTACAACCCTGTTTCACTCCAAAGTGTGTAATACACACACACAGGCCCACCATTAAGTTTCACATTTTCAACATGTTCTCACGTAAGTAAACACATACCTACCATGAACAATTATTTTTGGCAAGAACCCCGTACATTTGGTTACTAAAGACTTTCTGAGGCAGGCTGTAAAACCTCTGCAATGCAAGTGATGAGTAAAATGCTATCAGGACTAATATATGTATATATAGTCCAAGGCTGAGAAATACTGGAATTTTCGTTTAATTTGAGAATGATAACACTGATGTAAATATTCTACGCGTACATGACTTAAAACAGAAAAATGTATTAATTGTAAAACTCTTATGCACAAATCAATCATATTTAAATAGAAATTAATTTATAGTTTTTTCACTACTTTACCATTTTTTATTGATAATGCAAATTAGTCTGTATTAAACATGGAGTTTGATATCTGTTGCTGCATCACTTTTGCCTCTTTATAAACTCTATACACTCCTTCTCCAATGCATTCCCAAAACTCAATAAACAGACTAGCATCTCTCACACACACACACGTATGCAGGCATTCACAGTATGCAGATGTAATATACACTCACATACAACACACACTCACACTTAACCACCATACCTCAATTCAAAAGCTGTTTTAATGCCCTTAGGCAATGCCAGAGGCCAGGATCTAGAGTCCTTAATGTGTGTGTGTTTATCACTGTTTATCACACACTTTCAGGCTCAACAAGCCGTCTCTCAGTGGACACATGCACACACACAGACACAGTTACTGCATTGTCCTCCAGTTGCTGTAGCTGTCCAACTCCCACCAGTAAACCAACTGACTCAACTCACTACCAACTTCAGAGTGAGTGAGTGTGTGAGTTGTACAGTAAATCTCCATGCCTATATCATAAATACATATCATTTGAAAATTCACTCATCTTAAAATTATTTTCTATGTCTATAGTCTCTTGTCGTTCTTCACTGAGGATTTAGGCATATATTCTGTGTAGATACTTTATACTTTGAGGTCAATGGCACCTGAGAATCCATCTTCTTTTGACCATGCTCTCTGGCACAATGTCTGTCTCCCCCTACCTCCAGATGCTTATTTCTGGCACTGTGGCAACCACCTGTTCTTTTGACCCCATTCGTTCCCCTATCCTCCAGCAATTACCTACTGATCTACACTGCTGCTTTTGGACAGTACTGCTTCATCAGCTTCTTGGCTTCTAGCTAGCTTCAACCCAGCTACAATAATTCAATTTGATCACATTTACCTTAATAAGTTGAACACACATCTCTTTAAAAAAGAAACACTTCTCCCTCCCTCTCTCCAGCAATGTTGCAACAACCGATTGCATTCCTCTCTCCCTTGACTTCCTCTTTCTTCTGGTCATTGCACTGAAAATACTCCTGTCTTGTCTGAAAGAATACTTTTCGGCCTTTTCTCCATGGCTCTAATTTCTCAAAAAGTTCCATTTTACGAAGCATCACAAATTTCTGCACAATTGGGACACTTGAGAGTGATCAAGAAAGTGACTACTGTCCCATTTAATTGAAGTCACTCTGGAATAGATTCAGGTAAATAAATGTAACGGAGGAGCAAAGAACACAGCCAGAGACAGCGATAGGAAGAAAGAACAAGAAAAAAGAAGAAACAAGACTATGTGCGTGCACGTCTGAGCTTGGAAGCCGAGTTTAAAAGTCCGTGTCAGCGTGTGGGTGGTTGTACCTTCAGTGTGTATAGCAGACACATAGCTCCAGTTGTATCTCTTGACAATGTCCACCATAGCTCTTGCCTGCTGGGCATCTGAAGGCACCACCCGCATGAAGTACTTATAAAGGCTCTGAAACAATGGAATCAATCAATGAAGAGAAGAGTAATCCAGGAACATCTAGAACATTCAGTTCTTCACATAAGTAATGGGTAATTCATGATTACATTAAAGTTACAGTAATGCATTCTCTCTCGTATTGATCGCCTCTAATATTTATGAGGTTACATCTGTAACTTCAATAACATTGTCTACTGGTACATAGTCTCACCTTATCGCTGAGGTCCATACTAGTGGCAGAGTAGGCAATCTGTGGTATGTTGAACAGCTGTAGAAGGTTCTGGACCTGAATGGCCACTGAGCTTGACCCCGGTCCAATTAAACCCACAATGGGTTTCTTCCCCTGCATTGGAGTGGCAGAGGGGTCTGCACACTTCATCGTCGCACCTCCACCACCTCCTCCCCAGGAACCTCCTCCACCCCACTCCTCGGCTTCATCAGAGGAGACCAGCGAATCCCGTATGAACTCGATGCTTTGCTCCAGAGCCACAGATGAGTGCCAACAGGAGTCCCGGATCTCACAGCCCAGGCTGATGTTGGGAAGGATGTGCGGGTCAGCATTGATGCGGTCCAATGTGTACATCATGGCCTCCACCCTCTGAATGCCATACTGCTCTCGCACCGCGCCACACTTGCGCTCATGTACCTGCGCAGGGTGTACAGGAAGATCAAATCTAGCCAAATTGAACTGACATTTCGATTGCAATGTTATCAAAATGTTGTCATTACTGATGATTGCATTAATTATTCAGATACATTTTCATTTTTAAGCTGCCTGGATGAACAGTAAGAACACATAAGTGCTTCACTGTTGGACTAAAATTGGTTTTATATTCACATGGCTGCCATGTTCAATGAGTCATTTCTTCCTGTTTGCAATTATCGATAATGAGATTAAAAAAAACTTGAATGTCAGTGGGTGACTACAGTGTCCTGGGAGCTAATGGAGGTTGAAGGTTCATGGACTAATAGAGGAACCCATTCTACAAATTGAATGTGTTCTTTGGGTCTTGATAAGCAGAGCAGCATTATGACTCACTGTAAAATAGACTGGAAATTTGGACATAAATTAATATTTCTGACCATCATTTTATAATTTTCTGTCTTAACTTCTGTAAAATTTTCGATGTGCTTCTTTCAAATCCAGGCAGCATTACATATGGAGGTCAGTGCGAGAGGAATGAGAAAATTTACTGTCACAAAAACTGAATTTCTGTATATACGTATATGACACACAAGCCATCATGCATACACACACAGACACAAAAACACAAAATTACCTTGTCAGCAGGAGGCTGATGATGGACGGAGAACAATGCTCCAATGATGATGTCACCAGGTATGTGTGCCACAACTCGCCGTTCATTGGACTGGGCAGAGTCAGCTTGATCAGACGCCACCCAAATGGACAGAATTAGCAGCAGCCAAAGAATCATCTTGGTCCGTTAAGGTAAAAAAAAGGAGAAGCAGATCTCAAATGTGTTGTGTAGCGCCGTCACAGGAAACTACTTGTCCAAGAAACACTTTTCCTTGCCATGGCAAGAGCTTGTGGCACAGAGGAGTTTTTGAAAATGGAAGATTTCAATGTATTCCTTTCTTCTGACTGGTCTTTTTTTTCCTTTGGATTTCAAGATGGGACCATCACTGCAACAGCTGAGACAGGTGCAGCAGTGCAACCTGGGAAATTCAAAAGAAAATGTGGGCAGAAATAACTTCAGGCTCCCCCAATTATAAGGTACAGTTGGTCTCCACAGTAACAGGTGACAGACAGACATGTTCACATAAACCTGTGAGCAGAAAAAGATTTGTTAGAATTTAAACATCTTAGTTGGCGCTGGATTTCAAAAGCACACTTGCCACACAGGCTTGTCTGTAGTTAAATAGTTTGATAGGTTTACTTCTACATAATCACAGTCTGTAGACACAATCTCATTACTGAAGCTTGACAGACATTCAACATCACATTCTTTACACATATGCATTTATAATCCTTGCTTAAACCATGGGCACTCCCCATGGTATAATGTATATGTATTAAGATGAGCTAAGTTTATTATACTGTACACTGCCCGGCAAAATGGGGAAATACAGTGACATCTATAATGTTGGATTCTAATGTCTATTCATAAAACCTCAGAAGAACAGGCAAACATACACATGCAGATCACCACACCATTTTTCTGTTAAACACAAGTAGTTTGGGTAAATCAGACTTTCAATCAAGTTTAAGAGGAAATTTAAACACATTTATATAAATTACGTAAACAGACTTTCTTCTACAACCCATTTCCATTCACACCTGGTCTTTTTAGCTACTACTACTGAGTAACTTTATGCCTGAGCCCATATCTTTCACTCTCAATTGACACCATGTTTGTGTGAAACCATTGCACAGCAACTGTCAATCTCAGCCTACTTGATGTTGAATTGAAATCGGGATGCACTCTGTGCAAATGAAATCAAATCGCCCATTGCATCGGCCATTATAGTGAGCAACATAATAAACAGTTACTGTTCTTAATGAAGCTTAATGTGATGACTAGAGTACTGGCTCTAGACCAATACTCTTGAAATACGTATGGAGACTTTGCAGACACTGGCCCAGCTCTACAGCCTTGCCCTGTTCTGCCTGGAGTACAGCTCTAAATCACTGAGACTGAGCAGTCACCATAGTCACTACTGTGTCAACATAATGTCAATAACACGACTGCAACATCGTAGCACACCTCACGGCTGCTGTGAGGAATCCTTGGTTGTCAGAAGTTTTATATAGCCCTCACTTATAAAACTATGCCACCAACAAGGTCACATAAAACCACTAGTCCCATTTTTCTCTTTAAGTCCTTTTTGTTTTGCTCCACTGCTGAAAAGCCATCCTGGGTACCAAAACAGAATCCATCAGCACACCGTATGTCATTCCCCAAGTGTCTGCCCCTCGACTCTAACCAAATCATACTTGGTATGTTATACCCTTTTCTCCAGCTGTTGTAATGGTATTACTTTAATCCTGGCTTTTGGGTGTTCTCTCCAAATTGGGCCCCCTTCCATTGTTCTCATTACAGTTTAAATTGTTTTCAAGAATGAAACAAAGACTACTATACAACCTTTGGCAAAAACTGTGCATTCATGCATATTTTTTATTCGTTTGGTTCTAAGAAAGAAGGGAGACTGTTGCACATGCCTTAAACTTACTAGAATGCATCCATTTAATGAAGTATAAACAGCGGTTGGATAACAGTGAAGAATCCACTTTGCAAAATGTGAGCAAGTCAACCATTAAGTGGATGATTCAAACGGACATACAGGACACATCTAGCTACAAGAAATGCACCAAGCATACAGTGTTTAACAGTCAGACAAATAGGGGGGACATCAGTTTCCTCCCCCGAGTAAATGTTCAAGTAGCTATCCTTCTGCGTTAGTGGGCATGTCTTATAATTTGCTTAACCTCAGAGCTACCCAAATAATTTACCTAGCTGGGGAGTTAGGAAAGTTTAGACAGCAGAGGATGGCATCCGCTGCTTATGCGAAACAGGATCATGGTCGTGACAGGGATGTTGGTGGTTAGCTGAGGGGAGGAAACAGAGCGCATTAGATGAAAAGGCAGAAGGAGGGAAGATGGAGAGAGAAGAAGAAAGAGGGAAATGTAGGGGATGAAAGAGAAAGTGTATGGAGAAATAATGAGATAAGAAAGAAAACAGAAGGAGAGAGTGATGAAAAGAGGCATCAAGGGACCGAGAGTCTCACTGAACGTAATTAACATGACAGTGTCAGGATGGCAACAGGGCTAACTGCTGCTCCAATAATGAACAAATCAAGCAAAACTCAGCTTTCGCTCACACGCATGCTCTCTCTATCAATGACGAAATTGTGTCTCCGTCTCCCATTCTCTGTCTACTGGCACATTAATGTAACAACTTACAAATATAATTTTCAAACTCTATCTGCTACCTATATTCATACACACATTCCCATTCACCAAAAATCATGTCACCACAGATCTCTCTCTCCCCAAAACAAGCCACTGTTTCATTAGCAATCCTCCAGTATGTCTCTCTCTACATGCTGTGTCTCTCTGGCACGCTCCCCCTCAGTGCCTCTCTCCTGTTGCGTAGGCCTAACTGTAGCAGAAAGGAATAGAAAATCAAATCCTCATTCCCTAAACAAACATCTCACACACGCCATTAGGTATTTATTTCTCTAGTTGCATCCAAACTACACACAAGGGCATTATAAAACCTTCCAAATCAACTTTTACACAGACAACAACATACAACATAGGCAGAGACAAACAAACATTCTCCCTCCCTCTCTGTCATGCTTTAATTCAATGAGTTTCATTACTGCTGACACACTGTTTAATGTGTTAAGAAAGCATTTCATTTATTGTGCATTAAAAAGGGATAATAACATTACAATTTATTTAAAAGAATCCCTGGTATGCAAACACATTTATTTTCTCTGTCTTGTTCTGTATGACGCGCAGACATTTGTGTTTGTAATTAATGAAGGGGCAGGGGGCAGCGTCTGGAGTTTTCAAAATAGATTGTAGCTGCTCTTTTCATAATCTGAGCAGCTTGACTTTGACTGTATGAAAACTGTACTGACGGCATATTTTGACTGGCTAAATGAGGGGGGGGATAAGTATCCTATGACACATATACATCAGGACACACACTGACCACTCACGTCAAAACACAGAGACATAAACATGCTGGCTCATTTCCCAATCCAGCGCCACTCACGCTAATGGGAAATGCAGGCACCTTGTATAACCTACACTAATTGATGTGCATTCACCCACATAATTTAAAGAGTGAAGAGGATTTTTCTTCTATCACCCTCTCGACGCGTGCTCTTCTCTCAGTGGTATGCAACCAGCAGACATTGTATATGGAGTACCAGCATAAGAGCTTTGACATGTATAATAGGCTACACACATCTTTACATAATAGAGTATCTCCTGTCTTTCTGTGAATATAAGAAATACCACCTTCCGGTTACAGTAGAAAACTCAGGGGCATGAATGTTCACCAGAAACACAGAGCAAATAGGCACCATCAACCAATACCATAGTATAGTGTTTCTCAAATGATCTGCTGGCAACTAAAATGGGTCATGCTGCTTTTTCTGTTGTGTACACAATTTAAGGAAGCAGCAATGTTTCGGGAAGCTTCAGTTGTTCAGGGAAGGCTTTTGCTGAGTGGCCATGTGGCAATGTGTCTCCATGTGCCTCTTGTTCCCGAGTGGACAGAGGTACTATGTTTTGCACCTGAGCCCCAGGAAACAACATGTTTCACAACAAGGTTTTTTTTTTCCAGATTTCTACTTCCATAGTAAGTGACATCTCGTGTGTTACATCTTCCCTGACTTCTATAGCCAATTAGATTTTGTTAGTCAGTCTATCTAATTATACAAGTCTTAATAAATAAGACTTCTTGGGCAATACGGGGCATGGAGATGTCAAACACCATCAGAATTTATCTGAGCCCATTTCAATATAGTGACAAAGCCAATACCTACATCAGACCAGACATCCAACAAGTATGTCACTGTGCTGTCTAGTACTGTTCAGATAGGCTACCTCCCTGTGGGATCTCAGTAATGCCCGTATTGTTAATGTCGTCAGGGAGTGCCAACACAGTAACGACTTTACCAAGCTGCAGGGGCACATCAGACAAGGTGTGACAGAGCTGCGCCTGCATAACTCTCCCAAACAAGCTCTGACCTTTAATCACTTCATTCTGCAATGTTTCAACAGGGACTTGCAGCCTACACAGTCGTCGGTTTTCAGCGACCTCGTTGTACTTTGCTTTTTCATTTTTTTTTTTCTCTACTGTGGTTTCCTTGATGTTCCTATAGAGTCCCTATAAAGGAATTCGTTGACTCGTGATATTTTGTATACCCTTAATTAATCACTGACATACACGCACAGCGTCTTGTCAAACTGTCTCTGTCCGCCAAAGTGCCTCTCTCCAGGGAGAAATAAAATCCAGAGGCAGCAAACAATGAATGGCGCAGCACTGCATCCGTCAACCGCAATGGGAGATCAGAGTCCATCATTTGCACCGAATCAAAACACACACGCACACGATTTTATTACAAGCGAATGGTGCAAAGTATGACAGAGACACCGTCTGAAATGAACATGGCTACAGCATGCACCGATGTAAACCGGGTTTCTAATCCCTCTCTGTCGTATTGGCATGACAGGATCTCCTATACATCAGGTCAACTGGCTGCTCTCTTTAACTAGGTTACACCGTTACGGGATAACCTTATAATATAATTCAAGGATAACTAGCCTAGATGCAACTGCAAGGAAGTCCCTTTAGGAATAACGCAAGAACAGTAACGTTGGGTAAATAACAAAGTGCGACAAAATCACTCTGAGCAGAATATAGATTATGGATGACAGGATAAGTCTGTAGGCATACTGAATGGATCTTTCATTAAGGGTACATTTCTGCAAAATATTAGCAGTGAGCCTCACCTTACAGGAACCTAGAAGCCTCGCTGACGACGCCGGCAAGGTCCCGCTTCGTAATCGGGTTGCAAGTTACGATCACAGAGAAAAAGACACTGCCGATCATGTGTAGTCCAATGTCAAACACGCCGGAGCTGCCTCTGATTGCTGTGCAGCTTCCGAGCTCCTTCCGTTTTCTAGTCACGCACACCTGAGCCTCTCTCCAAACACCTCTCTCCTTCATCCCACCCCTTTTCCTCCTCTCTGCTGCTCCTCCTCAGCCCACCCCACCCCACCCCACACACACATCCCAGCCCAGCTCTGCTCTGCTCTCCGTTAGTTTTACCCTCTTCTATTTCCCCTCTAATCCACCCTCTCCAAACCTCCACCTTTATAAATGTATCCTCCAGTCCTCTACCCCTCTCCTCTAATTTACCCTCTCTCCAATTTTACTCGAACACCAGCCTTTCCATTTTACATCCAGTCCCCTTTTCCCATCCTTTATATTTGGCTGTTGAGTTAATGTTACACTCTAGAGAAGGTGCATATGGGTCATTCAATTTGTTTTTTGTACAGTCTTTCACCTCATCTATCTTGCCTTATCACCCTGTCCTTCATGTTAGGACAAACTAGAAGAACCTTGCTCAAAAGTCGAAAGGATAGACAAGCTAGCAGCTGGTCTGCAGACTTCTAACGTAACGTAACTTGAAGTTAATTAAAAGAGAACAGGTCCCTGACAGCAGCGCTGTGGTGTCTAACGTCTGCTAGGTCAATTGTCTTGCCCTTAGCTTAAGCCCATTTCTTAGCTTAACATAATAAACCATAGAGCGACGAAGTTTATCGTATTCATGTTAACTGTTTTTAATTTAAACTATAAGCCAAATGTGTAAAGCTAATCAATTTTGGCTAACGTTACTCTAGTTTATGATATGCACATTTAACGTTAGCTACAGAATTCACGTCATTCAGACGTTAGCATAGCTAGCTACGTTGTTGCTAAGTGCGGAACGCCACGTATTTTGCCGACGTCTGTTTCTCCATCGATTAGTGATTCTAACTCAACTTTTGTCCAGCCCTTAAGTCGTCTTTCGCGATACTTAACCTCAACCCACTCTCACCTGTGCGACAACCAGTGCCGAATCACACCGCGGAAGGCAGAGTTAACGTTAGTTATTTTAAGGGAGGATTTGGGTGCAGACCTCAACACAACACCTGTAACGTTACAGAGGGCGAGCGTCATTCAGCCAATCAGAGCTAGAGGTCGATTTCTTGTCACTGATTCTCCCGTTCGCTCTATTTTAAATGTGTGTGATTTATTGGCATGGCCATAATTGCATTGAGTATTGCCAAAGCAAGCCGTGCAAGGGTGACAATGTAAAAGGGTATATTAAGTCACGCCAGCAGAGGGACCAGGCAGATAGAGCCTTACAGAGAAAAGGCGAAAACTGTGCAGTGTCACGGTCAAGACGAGCTTATTGATTTGCGTGACGTGTCTATCGGTCTCTGTCTGCTTCTCTCTGTCTCTCTAAACGTGTTTTCCCCCCAGTTTCCTTCGTGTCCATCCCTCTCGGCTGTCTCTGGTTCTCTGTTGGTCCCTCTGCCTCTGCCCTACATCCTGCACTCAGCAACGCCTTTCATTTTCAATGTATATACTGATATAGCCTATCAGAAAAAAAAGGCACGCAAGGCCTATACATTGCAATGTATGAGTAGTTCTTCTCCATGAGTTCTAGCCTAACATGTAGCATGAAGGTGGGCTGTCTGTAGCGTATCTCTCTCCCCTGTCTGATCAAATAGACATCAGAGGTGACACTGTGGGCTGGAATAACGATGCAGTGGAGGAGATCGATAACATTTGAAGTTTCACAGCGGTCACGGGAGTAAAGGGCCATTAACCTATACAGCTTCGCCTGGCCTCCAACTTAAAGACCTACAGACATCAAATAGTTAAAGATATTTTAAAAAAAAAATCAATACAAATCTAATGGAAACATCCTGCTCCCCTTGCAAAACGTACCCAGCCCTGTAACACTGAAACGGGCTATTATACGTTTTGCACGAAAATAGACTTGTTTGTGTATTTGTAATGGCATGGCAACTTATAATTTAATTACATTTTTATATCAATACAGATGCCCGTCAGGATATAGGGTGCAATACAATACAAAAATGACATGCTATTATGGGCATATGATGGAAAAACATCTTTCCCTTTCTTGTTCTTTGGAAATGTCTTTGGAAATGTGACTCACTGTATGACAGCAAATGGGCTAAACTGTATTTCCTTGCAAAAAAACGACTTTAGTGATACATTACCATGCAACATAACACATGCTACATAAATCTTGCAGCAGAAGGAATTATTGGACATCAAGGATATGATATGTGCTGTAGCCTACCAAAGACACAGTGTCTCACAGGAATATTATAGCAGTGACTGTTGGTAATAGGGCTACTTCTATAGGGCTATAATACCTAAAGGGGGTTATCTGAGGAAGGGTTGGAACAATTTTCTCTCTACTGATAGTTCCTACATGAAACTGCTCACAACAAGGAATGTGGATTATCTTGAGTAATCGGGTCCTGATTTCTGGAAATAGACATTGATGTTGAGTTTTTCAAATGTATATTTCTTTGGTGCTTTGAGCACCACAAGCTGAGTGCCAAACAATGCAGACATCTCTAGGGCCAATATCTCCAAAACTCAGCAACTCACACCAAAACAATCTAGATGTATAAATAGCACTACAGGTAAGAGGGGAAATATGTATTTTTGATTTAGGGGTGAACTGTCCCTTTAAGGGTCACACAGCCTACCTTTGCTTGCAGGTCAAGTGAATGCTCCTGGAGAAACACAGCATCCCTCACGTGTCCATCAGAGCATCATGCTGGCGGTGGGTAATCTACTTTTTCACTATGGCAACAAATAAACCCCCTGTCCTCTCTCCACCGCACCACGCGCTCCAATGAAGAGGCTCCGGGCTCGTCATAGGTCATCCACCCTCTCTCTCTCTCTCTCTCTCTCTCTCTCTCTCTCTCTCTCTCTCTCTCTCTTTCTCTCTCCCTCAATATCACACCTACCTCCAAGATACCATCTGGAGATAGATACTGACAGAGGAAGAATGAGAGATAGAGGGAAAGACAGGGAGAGGGAAGTATGGGATAGAAGGGGGTTTTAGAGCTTGGCTATGACAAGGCTTGGATTAATTTGCCAGCCAAATGCATTTGGGATTAGTAAACCATTAAAAGAGCATAGACATACACAAGCACACACATACACACACACACACACACACACAAACACACAACTGCACACATTCACACACTCTCTTTCTCACACACACGGGGCTTCAGCTGATGCAGTGATAGCCTTACTAACCCTGACCTCTATTTCTCTCTCCCTCCCTCTGTTTCACTTTTCTGAGCTTTGACACAAACAAATGGGCCAAAAATACCAGTGCAAATGCATAAAGACTTTCTCACACACACATAAAGTCACAAATGTGTGTGCAAGTGTGTGTCTGCTAGTAGAAATTATGTGTGTTGAGGTAGTTAACCTATATTCCAGGTTTTGAAGAGCCATATAATAAAACTAATGTGAGTAAAAATCCCCAAAGCTGAATTACTAATTAGGCAAAATGGCCAATTGCCACAGGGCCCCAGATCCTCAGGGACCCAAAGACCCTAGGTGGGCTTTGTGGCAATTAGCTGTTGGTGAATTGATTAAATGGTCAAGGGCCTTGAGGCAACTGTTGCATTTTTACCTATTTTCTATCTTTTTTTTTTACCATGAAGTCTTATAAAGGAACCATGTGTCAAAAAAATCTAGTTTTAATACCTGTTTACTTTCATGTCTGTTGTATATTCCTAAATAAATGAGCATTTAATCAACTTTTAATCAAACTAAGTTGGAGAACATGAGTGACTCACTGAGGGGCCCACAGCTCACTTTTTGCCCCAGGACCCCACTAGTTTATTAGTGGGGTTTATTAATTAGTTTATTAATCCGGTCCTGAACATGCCAAAAGCATAAAGACTAGTTGGAGCATTCAGCGTTCAGGTATGTCTTTGTAATGAGGAAAACTTAAGCTGGTCTGGGATGTAATGAGACCGTGCTATCAGTAGAGTAGCCATGTGTGATGATGTATCATAAATGAAGGACAGTAGAGCTGGCCCAAATAAAGAGATGGATTGCCTGAAGGACACAGTCCAAAAAGGTGGGTGCTTCAGGGCACCTGATGGCCAGAGGTGTGAAGTAACAAAGTACAAATACTTCATTACCTTACTTAAGTAGAAATTTTGGGCATCTATACTGAATTGGAGTAATACTTTTTCAGCCGACATTTTACTTCTACTCCTTGCATTTTCACGGAATTATCTGTACTTTCTACTCCTTACATTTTAAAAATAGCCTCGTTTGTGTAACCTCACAGAGACAAAACCTAGTGATGCATTCCAGTAGCTTTCTTGAGATCATAAAGTTACATATTCAATGAAACAACCAAAAAAGTGGTACATATTAGCTAAATCAGGAAAGTTACATGGCAATTCCATAACACGGTACCTGAGCACGAGTTGTAATGTTTCCATTTCCCAAATAATGGAAAACTGGTAAGCAATGTACAAGCCTTGTGAAATGATCTCATTCCACTAACATTGGTGAATGTATCCATATAAAAAAGAACCAGATGGTGTGTCCCCCTCCTGCCCAAAGGTCTGTGCTTATCAGCTGGCCCCCATCGTCTCACAGATCTTCAACAGATCACTGGAGCTGTGTGAAGTCACCCCCTTCTTCAAACAGTCCACAATCATCCGCGTCCCCAAAAAAACCCTCAATCACAGGATTAAATGACTACAGGCCTGTCGCCCTGACGTCTGTAGTGATGAAGTCCTTTGAAAGACTGGTGTTGACCCACCTGAAGGACATCACAGGACCCCTGCTGGACCCCCTGCAGTTTGCCTACCGGGTAAACGAGTCAGTGGATGATGCAGTCAACATGGGACTGCATTACATTCTGCAATACCTCGACTCTCCTAGGAAATACACAAGGATTCTGTTTGTGGACTTCAGCTCAGCGTTCAACACCATCATCCCAGACATCCTACACACTAAACTCACCCATCTCACTGTCCTAGCCCCCACCTGTCAGTGGATCACAAACTTCCTGACAGACCGGAGGCTGCAGGTGCGGCTGGGAAATATTACATCCAGCACCTGGAAAATCAGCACTGGCACCTGTGGAAATCTTCAGGTTTCTGGGATCCATGATCTCCCAGGACCTAAAGTGGGCGACCATCAGAGGATGAACTTCCTGCACAAAACTGAGTCAAATTCCTTGCATGTGTACACATACCTGGCCAATAAAGCCTGATTCTGAAATATTTTCATACCCTCCATCCATATAACTTCCACTTGTCTGTTAAGTTCTTTCATTGCCATCATAATCAGGCTGCTAACAAGAACACTGGAATTTATGACTGATTTTCAATATTTACATCTTGGAGTGACTTTTGCATTGATCCAGTTGATTTCATGTATTTGCCATTGACTGGCCTCCACATGAACACAAGTATGGTACATACAAGAAGGTCGACGATCACTTGAATGCAACTGTAAACAATTGAGTGGCCTGCATTGGATTATGGGATACTGATGACTGCAATAATTCACAGGACGTTTTCTGCAGATTCAGAAAAAAGAAGTTTTCAGTTTCTAGGATGGGACATCAACAGCTTTGTTGATGTGACACATTAAAATGCAGACTTTTTTGAGGATCCTGCCTCTGAATTAAGATGCAGCAAAAATGCATAGAAACTCTGACACACGCAAAGTTTTTGTTTAAGACCGTTTAAGACAGATGAAATTCCAGAATGATTTTCATCAAAATCAACAGCCAATGGATCGGGTCAATTTCTCTCATTTGATGCCAGTCAAACTCTCTCCCCTTCACCAAACAACCAAACGCACAAATTCAACTCACAAATCACAAAGAAGGACACTTGAATGATGCAAATTTGGATCAATATGAACATGTGACTGAATAATGAAATGTGTTAGAGCAGAGTGTGTCAAATCACAGAGAAGTGGATTGAAAGGTATGATGGATGAAAGTCATCCAGTTACCACACTGTATGTGTGTAATCTGACACTGTTAAGCAGAGTGCGTGGGATACAGTGGAGCACATCACATAGCGACAGGTCCCCTGGTTGAAAGAAAATAAGATTACAGTGACAAAACAACCGCTACAAGGATACCATATAAAGCATACCTGCACTCTGTGTGTGTGTTTGTGTATAACTGGTGTGTAACTATGTACAAGTGTGCAGCACACATATATAAACATCTATAGGGTAAAATTCTCTTTTTAACCACACTCCTCCACAAATCACAAGCACAACAGAGTCAGTGTCACAGTCGGCAAATCAATTATTCAGTGGCATTTCAAAATAACAGTGGATACCCATGGTTGCCATAGACACATAGCTGATTTCAAGGGTTGTCACTTGATTGTGATATTCTCACTCTAAGTAGGACAAATAGAGAAAAAAACTACTACCACGTAATGCCAACAGAGAAACGAAAACGTCAGATATGAAACATTCACTCTCATGTAATGTGATTTCTGCTTCATTGTACAAGTGAAGATTGGGGCTTTAATGTCACTTATTTGTTTTAAGTGAATTAAACAACAAGACATTGTGACATGCGGTAAATATTCACCTTGTGGTATTTAATTCCTAATAAGCCTTATTGTCTTGATTGTTTTGTTTATGTCATCATGTGGTATTTACACTTACTAAATATTTTCATGATTTACATTTAGGCCACAAGTAATGTACAGTATGTACACATATATATTTTAAAAATCTTTACCAACTGGGTGAAATAATGTCACTACCATAAAAACAACAATGTTCATGTGACATTTTGACGCAAAAGGCAGATCTGTCCACCTACTGCAACTCGACTCTGCAAACATGTTGAAACTAGTTGAAACACACTGTAATAAAGTGAAACAGCCTTACCTCTTTGGCAGATCTATACCTAATTATACAATTATAACCAGAAACAAAATAACATGAACATCCCTCAAAAAATAAGCCCACTGGAACAGATGTGGGTTTAGAATGTAATATAACCTAAAACTGTGTTTATTTATCACAATTTAAGAGAAATGCAAATTCAATGCACTTTAAAAAGAGAGTGTCCTCAGATCCTCCAGCAGGGTGTTCCCTGCAAACTAAAAGAAGCCTCAGTGCTGATGTGAACTATCAGCACAGGTTGACAAGCTGCCATAGTGTCTCTAACAGGATGCCCTAATAAAAGGGACAACACACAAAAGTGCGGGTGATGCAGCTGTATGGAAATTTTACACTGCAGAAGTGAAATAACTAAATTCTCAATATTATATACTATTTATTTTAGGGCTGCAACACATTTTTATCTTATATTATAAATTAAGCTGGTTATTTTTCTTATTGAATCGATTAATCGTGTGGTCTATAGAATATCAGCAAATAGCAAATAACGTACATCATAGTACTTCAAGAGCCAGATGTCTTGCCTGATCAGCAATTGAAAACCCAAAGATACTCAATTTACTGCCATAGAAGACTAAGAAAACCAGAAAATACTCACATTTGAGAAGTTTGAACCAGTGAAATTTTGCCATTTTTGCTTAAATTACTATTAATTAAATGATTAATAGCTTATCAAAAAAAAGCTATAGATAGATTTTCTGTCTATCAACTATCTTTTAGCACTATCTATCTGCCTCACTCTCTGTTTATGCAGATGAGGAGCCATAGGGTGCAGGTACCCTCCATACACACACACACACATCTAAATTTTATTTCATTACACACACACTCATGAGCAATACAATTATACCATAGCTTGTCTCCCACCATCACTCCTGTGAGTCAGCTGTTCACCTGTAATGGGAAAAGATTACAAAACCACCTGTTTTCAAGATTGGACTGAAAAGCAGTGTTCTAATTTTCCAGCAGATTTTGAGATTTTCTAGCCAAGAGACAAATTATCTCCTTGGGCAACAATGTGCAAATGATGTCTCTCCCCTGTAGGAGAAATCAGGGAGATGTGTCTTATCTTTGCCGGGCTGCAGAGTGGATTTTAATATGAATAAGCTTTCTGAAATGTTACAAACAAGTCAAATAACCATAAGAAACACCACATGCTGGTCAGATCATCAGTAGCCTCACTCCTCTCCCCTCTCATTACAGCTGATGAGGAGGAAACTCATCTGCGTGCAATAACCGTGCTGTGATAGGCAGCGGACCTGTGGTGTACTTCTGTCTCAGGCAACAAACGGGTTGTGCTGCCCTCTTGTGTCTGCTTTTTTACGAAAGAAGAAGAGATTTATTAGCAAGTATCGATGACTGGACAAGTTGTACTTGATGCCACGTGCTTGTTGAGATATTCAGGAGTTACTCCGGTGAACTGCTGTAATTTGTGAGCTTTACAGAAGGTGAAATTCTCAGTAAGTTAAAAAAAAAAAGCTCTTTCTTTCTCACACACGCTCTGCAACCAGCTCTCTCTCTCTCTCTCTCTCTCTCTCTCTCTCCCAGAGGAGCCCTGCGGACATTTCACCCTGTGATGGTCATTCCTTTGCGCTCCACTGCGTTCCTGCAGCGGGATAAACTGCATCCCGTGCCTGGCCGCGGCAGCATGTGACCGGCTTGTGATCCCGGGGTTTGCGCAGATGACTTTCTGCCCGACTCTACCAGTGTGCAGAACCCGAGGAGGGAAAGCATATGGGGGAGGGAGGTGTGTTTCTCTCTCTCTCTGTACATTCTTGTGTTGTGCAGATGATCCTCACGCTGTAGGCCTACGGTAGAGATGATGAGGACACTGTCCTCAGACTTAATAACTACATATTAATAAGACTTAATAACTAGTCCGTTATTTTGTAATTTGTCATAAAATGTTTCTTGAACCATTTTGGAACTTTTGTTATAAATTTGTTGGATCCATCACTACTTTTATAAAGTACAGTTACCCAAGTACTATAGTAAAGTACAATTTTAGGATAGGCCTTCTTGTACTTTACTTTAAGTACTTTATAGTAATTTATAATTTATACTTCTACTTATATTTCATTTCAGAGAGAATGATTGTACTAGACAAACTCAGATGCGGACACATGACACAGGAAAGAGGTTGTTAGAGAAAAGAAAGGTTTGTTAAACATTTAGCATAAATAGAATATAATATTTATAATTATGTTTTTTATTAGTGTGTAATCACCTGAAAATAAGAATCGTTGTGTTTTCGTTACCTTAGAATGAGCCATTTTTTTATCTACATAGGTATCTGATAGTAGTTTCACATACTATGCTGATAGTTTTTATTTTACAAATTCATTGAAAGTTTTGCCTGAGTGAAGGTTTAAGTTAACAGACAGACAGTAATGTATGTTTAACATGTTGCCCAGACTAATATTTTTCTTATTTTTGGTGCACCACAATACAACCAATCCTCAACAAGCACATTTAGGCTATATAACACACATATATATATATATGCACTCTCATCTACCACAGTTTCATCAACATCTGAAAGTGAGTCAACATCATGCCTGCTGTTAGTATCCCAATTCAGTGGTTTTTCCCACCCTTCCTGCAAAATACTGGCATGGCCAAATGGAGTTGACCTACTGAATACACTGATCAGCACTCTTCAACCACAAGAGAAACTAACCAAGTACTGGCTGTACTGAAAATCTGCAGACCTTTAGGTCATTGTGGCACAAGACGTGATTCTCATTCATTTACTGTGCAATATCAACATTCCACCTCACTATCTTCTGTTTCTTTTCCAATTCTCGCTCTTAACTGCACACTTGATCATGCATATATTCCGGGCCAGTCTTTGCAGTGTGTTTGTGTGTGTGTGTGGCGTGCACACATACACACTCACACATGTTTGTTTCACTATCCCCGTGGGGGAGAGTCATTGACATAATGCTTTTCCGTACCCCCTTACCCTAAACCTAACCATCACAACCAAATGCCTAAGCCTAATCCTCACACTAACACTAACCATAACCTAATTGTAACATTTACCCTAAAACTAAGTCTTAACCCTCAAAACCCAGTCTCTACCCGTGGGGACCTCAATTTTTGTCCCCACATTAACAAAAGTCCCCATGGGTCCTTGTGCATTCAGGTTTAAGTCCCTACCAGGATATAAGATCATGAAACACACACACACACACACACACACATGCACGAACACACACACACACACACAATTATGCCTGAGGTATAGTGGAGCCGAGGTCAGCTGGTTTCAAGACAAAATGAAAAAGGAATCAGGGATATTATCCTGAGCATGTGATGGTGTGTGAGTGCACATTCTTGAGTGTGTGTGTGTGTGGGTGTGCATGCATGGGTGTGCGTGTGTGTGTGTGTGTCTTACTGAGTGCATGAGATCACAATGAGATCACACACTTTGTCAGGAGACGGCCCCTAAAACGGCTCAATGAGTAGGGAGAGAACAGTAGACTGTTGGCTGGGTTGTAAGAGAGCAGTGGAAGGAGGTTTGGTAGAGGGTTAGATGGTAGCATAGAGGGGTAGCAAGTTTCAAGAACCTGCAAGCTGCAATTTTAAAAAAAAGTTAGTAATTGGTTGCTTGTATAAATACAGGTATCTGAAGAGTGTGTTGTTTTCCATTTACTCTTTAAGTCTACCGCAGAAGCCCTCTTTAGATCAAATTTGGTTGAATGTGCGATCCTGTATTTCTCTGCATGTAGCCTGCTAACTAGAAATAACGTTTCACCATTGAATATACTCCTCTGTGCTGCTTTAGCTGAGTCTAACCTTGGCATCAAGTTCTGTTGTGTCCATCTTTTCAGCAGGAGTTTAAATTCCCACTGTGGTTAAGACTGGAGCTGCTCTGACTTTTCATCATGAGGAGCCTGTATGTATCTGTATTTCTGCTGCAGCTCATTGGGACTTGCTTATGCCAATTCCCTCGCCCATGTGCCAACTCAGAGGGACTTCGGACGAAAGAGTGTTGCCCAGTGTGGGATGGTGATGGCTCAGCCTGCGGTGCCCTGTCAGGCCGTGGTTTTTGCACTGAGGTGGAGGTCTCAGAGGAGCCCCATGGGCCCCAGTACCCACACAGGGGGATTGATGACAGAGAGCGCTGGCCTTTAGCTTTTTTCAACCGGACATGTCGTTGTGCTGGAAACTATGGAGGCTTTAACTGTGGTGAATGCAGGTTTGGTTACTGGGGTTCAAACTGTGCTGAGTACAGGGAATCGGTGCGCAAGAACATCCTTACCCTCTCAGCCTCGGAGCAGCAGAAGTTTATCTCTTACCTGAACCTGGCCAAGAACACCATCAGCAGTGACTATGTGATCTCCACAGCAACAAGAGCAGAAATGGGTGAAAATGGTGAGAACCCCATGTTCTCTGACATCAACACCTACGACTTGTTTGTCTGGATGCACTACTATGTGTCCCGGGACGCCTTCTTGGGAGGGCCAGGGAACGTATGGAGGGACATTGACTTTGCCCATGAATCTGCAGCATTTCTGCCATGGCACAGAGTCTACTTGCTTCACTGGGAGAATGAGATAAGGAAGCTGACGGGAGATTTCAACTTCACCATCCCATACTGGGACTGGAGGGATGCCCAGTCCTGTGAGGTGTGCACCGATGCGCTGATGGGCGGACGCAGCTCATTCAATCCTAACCTCATCAGCCCTGCTTCAGTCTTCTCCTCATGGAAGGTAAGAAAATTGCATTGTCTCTTCCTGAGACAGAAGAGTGTGTGGGTCTGTGAGTGAAAACAAGCATGTTTGAGTAAGTGTAGATGTATGAGCAAATCTTTCTTATCCATTATTAACAGACTGAAAATTCCTTTCGCTGACTAACAAACAAAAGCTTGTTTTATTTCCTTTTCACTCTGCAGGTCTGTTGTTCTAAAGCTGGTTTAGCCTTAATCCAAAGAAATGAGAGATTTGGTTGGAAACACACAATTATTTAAGAATTCATCCTCAAGTGATCCAGCCAAGTGAAAATACTACTTGTATCCCCATGCCAGAAGTCTAAGACAGCAACTTTATTCTGAGTTATTCAAATAAATCTGCCAGAAATGAAAGAATCCCTTTCCCTCATCCACTGTTAATAGAAGTAAACATTCCTGTAAGAGAGCCATTTCACTAAGCCCATATTGATGGATGGAGCTTTAAAAAGGTCTATAGCTCTTTAACCACATTATCTCACTACATGTGTGTGCGTGTGTGTGTGTGTGCGTGTGTGTGTGTGTAGGTGATCTGCACCCAGCCAGAGGAGTACAACAGCCGAGAGGCATTGTGTAACGCTACCGGGGAGGGTCCACTGTTGCGTAACCCCGGCAACCATGATCCGAACCGCGTGCCACGACTCCCCACAACAGCTGATGTGGATTCCGTTGTGGGCCTCCCCGAGTATGAGACAGGACCCATGGACCGATTCTCTAACATGAGCTTTAGAAACGCCATAGAGGGTAGGAGTGGGAGATACGCACACACACATTAGTATTATTGTATTTTCATGTCAAAACAATGAAGTCTCGGTCTAATCTGTCTAATCTAGTTGAGATCTAGAATGACTTTTGGCCCATTTAGTTCATGCAAGGGTAGGAATACAATTACGTGTGTGTGCGTCATACATTCGAGAGAAACAAGCACACATACAGACATACACACTTAATGTAAACCTATAAATAGTGAGACTCAAACACAAGTAGGAAGAAATGTATGCACCCACGAAACAAAATATCCTATTAAAACATGCCAATTTTAATCTTTCACATGGGATTGAGTAATTACATTTGCTTGGTTTATAAAAAAACTCTTATTTTAGCAATATCTTGCTGCTTGAGCCAAATTTTTTTATCCACATTAGTGTCTAACTCATTAGTAACCTCGAAGCATCATAAGCTTAAGTGCCTTGCATGTCAGTCTGCTAGACATCACCATCTTAGTTACATCAAAAGCATCTCAAAGATGTGAGAACGAGTACTTGAAACACTAGAAGTGAATACATCCAACCTCTGTTCAAAGGTCACATGTAGTCTTTTATAACACTTTTGGACATTTCTGCAATCAAATTAAAAGGTCTTCATTAGAAAACTGGGATTTTTCTACACTTATCATCTATTACCTCCCCAACAAATTCACAAATATGCCTCAGTTCCTCCTTTGTATTTCTCTCCACACCCTCTACTCATCTCCCATCCCTTCATGTAAACTTCTATCCCTCTCTCTCATGAACATGTTTTCACTTTTCTTTCCTCCTGCAGGTTTTGCCAGTCCAGAGACAGGTATGGCAGTGCCAGGCCAGAGCACCATGCACAACGCCTTGCATGTCTTCATGAACGGCTCCATGTCCGCAGTGCAGGGTTCAGCCAACGACCCAATATTCCTGCTCCACCATACTTTCATTGACAGGTGTGATGATACACACAAACTTGTCTATTAATGACAGACAGAAAAAGAGCATTGGGGTGATACAATGCTGACAATCACTTATTCATTTGATTATTTCTATTTAAAGCAGAAAAGTAAGCACCATTTTTTAGCTTTTTTAAAATGTACAAAAAAAGAAACCATGTCTGTTTCCTGTTTGTATTTCTGTTATAGTGATAATGGTGAAGATTTCCACCTTTCTGATTTAATATGTCTCCCTTTCTCCATTTTGCTCCTGTATTTCTTTGTCTTCCTCCTTGGTACTACCATTATGTGATTTCTCCATTAATTTTCTATCTTTAACATATCCTTCTTTATCCATCCGTGCCCTCCTCCCTCACACACCTCTTTCTCTCTTTCCTCTTCTATCCTTCACTCTCTTTTATCTCTCTGTTCCTTCCCTCTCTTCTCCAGCATCTTTGAGCGCTGGCTCAGGACCCACCAGCCTCTCCGGACCAGTTACCCACGCGCTAATGCCCCCATTGGCCACAATGATGGTTACTACATGGTGCCCTTCCTGCCTCTCTATAGAAACGGAGACTACTTCCTGTCCAACAAGGCTCTTGGATTTGAGTATGCCTACCTGTTGGACCCTGGTCAGTACAGAACAACAATTATGTCCAGCAAATGAGTGTTTCTACAACCTTTATGTCAAACTGTCTCATCCTGTGTATCTCCACTACAGGCCAGAGGTTTGTTCAGGAGTTCCTCACGCCCTACCTCCAGCAGGCCCAGCAGATCTGGCAGTGGCTCCTAGGAGCCGGGATCCTTGGGGCACTGATCGCTACAATCACTGCTGCGTTGCTTGTTGTTGCAAGAAGGAAGTGGAAGCGTAACCAGAGGAGGAAGAGGACATCGAACTATGGAGAGAGACAGCCACTACTGCAAAGCAGCTCAGAGGAAGGTTCATCTTCATACCAGACTACTCTGTAACACACACAGATGCTGTACATACAGCTGTATTTGAATGTGCAAATATTAGGGACACTCAGTATTTTCATGAAGCAAATGAATGGGAATGAATCCTGGTCCAAACTTTGTTTGTTACCGATTTCCAACTATAAATCTATTTAAAGCTTAAAATGGTATCTAGCAGATAGTTGTGTATGTTGTCTTTGCCTTTGAGATATTTACTGCTGAGATTTTTGCACCCCAATACAATGGAGGTGAAGTGACATTCATTTGTGCTGGTCATACCATTGAAAGATGTCAGCAACATGTCTTTACAGAAACACTACCACAAGTTTTACAGGTTAAAAAAGAGTTTAAAAAAAATAATTTTCCAATATATTTAAGTTTTGGAAGCAACAAAAATTTGTATTGGGGTGTGTAGTTGGGTAGTGACGGAAGACACAGTGGTAAATATCTCAGCAAATAGAACTTAACCGATTTGCATGGCCACAGTGCGTGGGATTTAGGTGAATTGAGCCTTGGAGTTTTGAGACAATTTAAATGGAGATTATGGACAAAGAGCAGGAACCCAACTTCAGGGAGATTTCCCTAATATTTTATAGATTCAGTAGATAATGTTTAGGAAATATATTTGTGTGACACACAAACTGAGAGATCTTCAGAGACATTAAATGTTCATTATTACAATGCAACCCCTCAATGTGTTCAAATGAAAATGTAAAGATTTATATACTACACAGAGAAACTTTCTTGTGGGTATTTGAACTGTGACTCATGTCAGGTGAAAGCACAAACTTTGGAGTACATTTACTCTCAATTTACACAAGCTACTCAGCAGTAAATGACAGCAGCTGTGTTTGGATCAGCAAAAAATGTAATGTGATGTGGATATTCCTTCCTTGGCAACTTTTTCTTGACTTTCCTCACTGACCTGAAACACAGATGCATATTATAGAATTTATTTTTTCATTATATGGTACTCTATTTCACTGTGATTCTGTTTAAAAGACACACACTGTATGTTAATACTGTATGTTTACTAAAGTATGCAGAGTTAAATAAAATCCAACTGAATTCACTATCGCTCAAGGAAAGGTTAAGGAAAGGAAGTATTTAAGATCATTTAAATTCAGGCCAGGTCTGCTGTTCTGCAGCTGTCGTGACTGCTCAGGTTGTAAAAGTCACATTATTTTCCCTCTCACACTGAATAAATCAGTGTCAGAACAAAATGAAAGTACTTGCTCCCAAGTTACCTCTTCTCTTCATTAGTAAACATTGATTAATACAGAATTTCAAGAATAACTGAGAACCAAACTGCTTTTCTAGATGTAATTTAAACATCAAGTCTCCTTAACTAGAGTATATGTACTTTGTTGTAAATTTGTATACGTCAAATTAGCCAAGTATGAACATTCACAGATGTCTTTAAGTGTCTCCGTTTTAAATCACTGACCAAATCTCCAGCTTGTGTGTTAGCACTGGTGCTAAAAGACCGCAGTGTGCAATAATTCCTCTGATCTTTGAAAAGCAACGAAAATGTAGGTGGTATTGTGATAACAAAGATGAATCATGAGTTTGTACATGCTGCATTAAAATCAGACTTGATCCAATTTTTCTCTGTGATTTCTTTTCCATTTGTTAGTTATGCTGACTAAAGAGACTTCCCCCTAGACAATCACCTTTTTAATCAAACCAGGAAATAAAGCATTTTACATGTATGGTAGCGGAAATCTGAATCACATGGTGGTAGACAGGTTTTTTTTGATAGCCACTGTCTGCACTGCCTGCCTTTATAATAGTTTTGAGCTGTACGTTTACGTATTGAGTAGCAATTGTTAAATTCATGGCTGCTTCTCATTATCACTCATGTAGTTGTTTTTGGTTGTCAATTATCAAGTTCATATTTTATGACTAATTATAATTATTCAGTAATTCAGTATTCAGTAATCAAGCTATAATAAACAGAAAATCTCTTTTATTTCAGAATGTGTCTTGTTCTTAAAAAAAGAAACAATTCTGAAAATAGACAAATACCATTTAAATATATTTAAATTTCAAATGCTAAATAAGTGGTTGCTAATTACAATTTGAGAGAATACGGTTGTTTCAGTCACAAAATCAAAAATATCAAGATGTTGATTCTTTGCAGACAACTGGTGCTTCCAGTTTGGACATTTTTTTAAATAATAGCTGACTCTAAAACATATCAAACTACAAATTTTTTTAAGATATGTAAAAAATCAAAAGATACTCACTTGGTGGAGAAATTGCCAAAACCCTGCAGAAGTTTTTCACATAATATAAAATAACTTTAAACAATATAAATAAATTGTAAAAAAAAAAAAAACAACTAACTAAAAATACTGGCTTGAGGTGTAATGTGGGTTTGCTTTGTATAAAAACAGATCTTTGTATAGTTTAAAAAAAATATTAATTTAGATAGCATTCATCAACAACAGCACCTCTGGGGTTGTGACTGCATTCCTACAGGACTTACAGTATGGGAGCTGTAGTTTTTGAACGCTGACAAAACAAATGTTTTCTCACAGTTTAAATGACAAGGCGCTCAATTTCCCATACAGTAGAAGATACTTAATTATTTTGGATATGGATAGAAAAGCAAGTGGGACAAAAGCCTGAAGCAATTCTGGGTGGGGACTTTGCGCTCTATAACCTACATTTTCTGGTCGGTGTAGCTTTTTGGGTGCCAGTTTGGTGTCAAGCAAAGGTTAAATGAAGTTTGGCTGTCATTTGGCTGACACGGAACTATGAGGTTTCAGCCCTGGTCCACTGAAAGACGAATTCCCTCTTGTGTAACATCATTATCGTGTTGTATTTGTGGCCATGGTCGTGTAACTGAAGGTTGTGTCAGACGGTTTTTTTTTCCACATTAGACTCCAACATGAGAAAACAAATTTGCTCCACAGAGGGGTGTGTCAGGGAAAAGCTGAAATCCAACAGCAATTTTGGAAACACAGTGCATAATGAGTGGTGAATCTGAGCAGTGAGCTGGTCTCTTCAGTTTATCTCAGAGGTTGATTGGATCAGATGCTGAAGCTCCTAGACCACTCAGTTGGAGGTCTGACTGGTCTGTAGAGAGGAACAGGCCTCATGCTGCACGTTAAGGTCTTGTCCTGCTGGGTCTTTTGCGACCATGGGCAGGGATGCAAATGAAATAATAATAAGTCTGTATATTCAAGAGTCTTTGGCCTGTTTCAGTTGTTTCCTTATAGATTCAGAGACAAAATTTCAAGTAGCCAAGAGTGGCCCAAGATATTCAGAAATTCACTTCAAATAAAGTAGTCGTTATTACAAATATTTGACCTTTTGCCCCAAAATGTATGAAAATCCATCCATCCCAGAGTTGCTGTTTTATTCACTGAGGTTGAAGTGTAGAGCCAACTCTGGCGTTCAATCAGCTGAAGGACTCCTTGTTGAATTCAAAGGTTGTTCCAGAGGATCTGGCTGAGTTACACAGTCTGTGGAGAGTCCTGGAGATGCCCTTTGGTCCACAGCAGAAAACCCCGATTCGCTTACTGAAACCGCAAAGAGACAGAGAGTAACATTGTGGGATCTTAACAGTCAATAGATGTAATAACACTGGATTCATACTCCACCCCCTGGACATTCCCACTCTACTCACTGCTTATTGGTCTTGCCAATCTCGTCAAACAGTAACTTCCACCTGGGTCGACCAACCAGCAGCCTCGAGGCGAGTGGGCGGTATTTCTCCTCAGACATGCTCTGAAGGAGAGGGTAGATTACAAGAACATATTGGTTTTTAATACATTTTTTTTTGGTCTGTGGAAACAAGCTGTGAACACAACATGGACATATTATCACTTTGTAAGTTGATGTGTTAATGAACTTTTTAGCAAACAGTTGGATGTCTAAACAAATGTAGGCCAGTATCACTCTTTATTTAGCTCTGTTTTTGGTCTTTACCAACTCTTGAATGAATGATCTGTATCGATAACTGCTAAATGCTCCAATCACCAACTAGTCGCTAACTGTGTCTGTCAGCTGCCTACTATGGCTGAAAATTACGTCATGAGAGCGGTGAGAGTGAACCAAAACAGTAAACAATGAGCTGAAACTTGTTACAAAGCTCCGTAAAGCTGAGGGGATGTGCATCTGAGTGGTCAATGTACAAGATACATTTCATATCTCCTTTACTAGAGACATCTGACCAACGCAGCAGCAGATTTATGACACATAAAATGCCACCTTTCTCTTCAGTTCCTCCACTTCTCTTGCTAACCTACATACTGTAGCAGCCTGTGCTCGGTAGTTTGAGCACCATTAAATGTTATCTGTAGTTCAAACAGCTGTGGGTAGTTATCAGCAAGGCAAAGCAAATTCAGGGACTAACAAAGTGGGATTAAGTAAAAAAATAATTAGCTGCATTGGTTGTTTGTGTTTCAGCCAAGTAAGGTACTGATATGCTGAACCTTATCACAGTTTAAAATCGAGATGGATGGCAAGATGGCACCATGGATGGCTGCCTCTGTTTTTTGGTGCAAGTTGTTTTTAAATTCAGTTTTCTGCTGTGATACCCAGAGCTCTTTCACCAGAGAAGACCTCATAAACATCAGGGGAACTACACCAGCTGACTTATTTCCGTTTTTTCTGCTTTCATCAGTGGAATTATTGGACTATCTGGTCAAAGGTGTCCTCGTCTTTGCTCATGCAGTGAAATGCCGGAGGAGAGAGAAACGTGCCAGTGCCCTTATGCGCCTTAGCGGGCATATTTGTCACTGTGCAATAAACTGGATGAACGTCAGCTACTGGTGAGGAAAAACAGAGACTTTTACTCATGTTCCGTTTACTGCTTCACAAAGACGTGGCTGTGTGGATCGATACTGGACTCTGTGCTGGCAGGCTTCCATCTCTTCAGAGAGGATCGTGACAGCATTTTCTGGCAAAACGAAAGGTGCATTATTTTTACATTAACATCCTCGTCCCCAAAAAACCAAGGACCACTGGACTTAACGACTACAGACCCATCACCGTGACCTCTGTGGTAATGAAGTCTTTTCAGCGCCCCTGCAGTTCGCCTACAGAGCCAACAGGTCTGTAGATGATGTAGTAAACGTGGCTGAGGCTGCGTCCAGACTACTTCATTTTTGTTTAAAAACGGCTTTTTGAAGCAAAAACATTTTCCGCCCAGACAAGCGTTTCTGCACCATTTCCAAAATAATCTCCGTCCATACTGCAACTCCTTAAAACGCATATCACTTGACTAATCACGTACGCTGGTGTAAACAGGAAGAGGTAGTAAATATGAAGAATGAAGAACAGCAATGGCGAAAAGTAAGACCAGAGATTTCTTTGGTAGTTGAGCCTGATGCATGGCTTATGTCATTGTTTGTTTTCTTCCGGAAAGAGGACACATAATAGAGGCATGACAAATCAGGGAATAACACGTAGTGACTGACAAGAACCAATCAAGAAGTGAATGTGGGTCGTCATAGTTTCCGGGACCTCAAGAAAGCCCAGCAGAGGACGTATTTCACGCGGCAGCTGAAGAAATTCAACCTGCCAAAGACAATGGTGGTGCACTTCTACACCACCATCATTGAGTCCATCCCCACCTCCTCCATCACCATCTGGTACGCTGCTGCCACTGCCAAGGACAAGGGCAGACTGCAGCGTATCATTCGCTCTGCAGAGAAGGTGAATGCACATCCCTGCACAAACTGTAATTTAAATACCAGTCACATTGTACATATTCTTTATTATTGTCTTATAATATTTGTTTTATATTATTTAATGTTATTGCCAGTTTTATATTTTAATATATTTATGATTATTGACCTCCAGTACTTGCTTTATATTTCACTATGGTTATTGTTTTGGACCAAAATACCCAAGAAAATTCCTTATATGTGAAATCCCACTTAGCAATTAGGCTGATTCTGATATCAGGAACATGAACAAGAACACAAATAATCCAGCTAACAGTAATTCTGCTTCCTTTGACAGGCCTCTCACTCACAACAGATTGGTTACACGGCTTCTTGTACACCACAATGAACCTGCAAACAACACGCTTTGAAAAGCAACTCTCCCCGTGGGGGACTTGAACCCCGGTCTCCTGCATGACAGGTGGGGATACTCACCACTATACCAACAAGGAGTTGCTGCCATAGGGTCACATGATCCCCCCCAAAAAATTCAACCCAAGACTGTACTGAACTGTATAGCTAATAGAGAAAACCTGGGTTGAGTTTTCTATTTAATCCACATAGACGTCTGACATTTTAAATAGATTATCATGAGTTTGGCTCATTCTCAAGGACATTAATCATTTTATAAACAATAGAGGAAATATTAGCAGCTATTTATAGTGTGATCAAAGCTATGCCCTTGGTAAGCATCTCTGTCAACATTTCTGGTCCGTCTTGAATTACGGTCATCCTTGTGCAGATACAATGTTTGTACAACAATAGAAATAAAAACTATTCTAAATGGTTTCATTCATGGTCTCCAACAGCTGTTTCCCACAGCAAGAAAAGGTGAAGAGAGTTTGAGTTTGAAACAAGTGGATTAGTGTAGAAGTGCACACATTTATACATCTGGCACGATAAAACCTGTATAGGTCAGAGAGAGAAAGGACAGCATCAGACAGTCTACTGAAGAGGAGCCTTTGGTGTCGCTCTCTCTGTCTTATACTGCCCTCCAGTGGGTCAGGTTTGTAAAGACTGACAAGCAATGAATCAACGAAGAGATGAATGGATGAACGCACAATGAAATGAAAAAATGAACATCAAATTTGACTGTTTGTGTGTGTCACACCTACCTGCAGGTTGTCCGTCTGACTCACGTACAGTTTCAGATTAAAGTAGTCTGGTTTGTTTTCCTGCCAAAGCTAAATGAAAAAGACAAGACATGGAACTGTTAGTGTTTAGTGGTGCTGTGATGCCTTTGGTCTAATTCAACTAAGTGACATTTAAGATATTATTCAACATCTATTCTGTACAGTAGGTTTCATTGAAATAGGAAAGGTATTATTACTTACAGCCACAAGATGGCAATAAATACAATAAACTGAAACTGATAATATTTTGTTTCGCCACATTTCATTGTTCTCTTTTACTCATATCACTGCAAAAACCTAAAATTGTTAATTTTGCTCCCTAGGACATGTATTCCCTGCTCTGCTGACTGTCTCAGTATGCCTATAAGAAGTTCTTTGCAAAAACAAACCATTGACAGTAAACTCAGAGTTGGAGTTATGCAGAGGTGGATACAATGCCCTAATGAGAGCTTTTATTTGATCAATTTATATTTCTACACCAACTTTGCTTTACTGCAATGAGACTTTAAAGGCACAGGTGCCACAGTATTGATTCCTCTGCTCATCTGCGGTCATTTATGCTTTCAACCTCTAACCTTCCACTTCCCCTGTAAACTCGGAAAACTTACTTTGACCTGACCAAGTGCAAACAAATACACAGGAGTGGAAAGTTGCTAGCCCCAACAGCCTGTGGCAAGTGAATTATCTTTGCTGGTAAACTGGCTTAACTTACATTTTCTGAATGAACCGTAAAAGCAGGGACATGCACAGACAAGGGGCAGTGGCTCAGTTCAAAAATGCCAAATGACTACTGAAGTCCTTTCAGAAAGGGAACCTTCTGACCCAATGCTAACATTCAAACAATCAGAAACACTGGATTCTCGTCAAACAATCCATAACCAAACTCTGATTATGAATCACAGCTGAATTCCCACATGTTAGAACTAAAATAACATGCAGGCTATAGCGTGCAGACTTTGTCCTGACCTTGTGATGCAGAGCACATAGCAGCTCAGAAAACCAGTAGAAAGACTGGAGCTCCCTGCAGACCCACACAAAATACAACCTCTGCAACCTGAAACCTGTCCAGCCGTCACTGGGTGTACAGGAAGGAAGAAAGAAAGAATGAAACATACAAATACTCAATGATCAAACTGTTCATCATTTGTCAGTATGTCATTTTTTTTTCATAACTCACAGCAGAGCATGCAGTACGCAGGCGAACGGCGTGACTCCGATTCCACCCGCAACACAAACACTGACGTCGTAGTTAAACACTTCCTCCGATGGACTTCCAAAGGGACCATCCACGTAAAGCCTGAAAATACAACGTGGACAAAAACACAAAAGACAATTAGCCAAGAAGCTGGACAAATATATGCATATATATATACTTTCCCCTCAGGGTCAAACAAACATAAGCAGATAAACATCCTGCATTTGAAATCCCACAGTCTGGGTGCAGCTTGTGTGCGTATGTGTGTGTGTGTGTGTGTGTGTGTGTGTGTGTGTGTGTGTGTGTGTGTCTGGGACACACAGACAGGAATATATCCCTCAAACACACACACCCGTCATCTCGACAACAGCTGCTCAAACACTTGTGACACTGAGAAAACCCACACACACACACACACACACACCCACACACAAATACAAAATCACCAAGCATAGCCAAACCCAAACATTTCTCTGCATCAAGGAAGAATACCCGAAGATGCCCAGGTAGTACCACACATGAAACTTAAAACTGAGCCCAGAAAACAGTTGTTAACGCTACAAAATCCATTACACCGCTCAATACTCACCACAGGGCCAACTGAGGCGGCATTCAGCATTTTCTATCACTTAATCACAAGCACTGTGATCTTAGTAACACTTTTGAAAGCTTCTTATTTATTGCCACCAACGTTCTGCAAAATATCGGTTTGACAACTTTGCAGTTATTGGAAAGTCATTTTTTTCCCTTTTGATGTAGCTTGGCTAGCATTTTCCCCGTTTCCAGTCTTTGTACTAAGCTAGGTGAAACATGGAACATTTCCACACTGAAAACATGGGGTATCAATATTACAGATATTGCATATTTTCCAAAATGTTTGACTGTTCTTTTCTCTTGGAACAAAATAAAAGCACTTTGGGGTGGTTAAGTGTTAAGGTATCCCACCTGCACTAGTTTTACCACTTTATTATTGACATTTGAAAAAACAAATGTGATGTCTTAAACAGTCATTTCTTTCTACTGTTTTTATAGATTATTTGGTTCTAAAAACCCTTATTTTGAAACATTTTGAAATTAATGAATTTGTGCAATTTAGTGTTAACAGCATTTTTTTCAGAATTCAATAAACAAAATATGCATGTGCACTAGTTGCAGTATACCAGTAAATGGAAATTAACCATGACCATTCTGAGCGTAAGTGGGCATTGTTGTACACCTCAGCCCACTTAACAGAGGGAGGGTGGTTGGGGGTTTTGATGGTTTGTTTAGCTCTGGTTTACTGGCACAAAACAAATTCTCGTTCCCTCCGACCCCACATCTCCCTCTCTATCTTTCACCTCTCAAACACAGAGCAGGAAGAGCACAGCATCAGAGGTCAAGAGATCAAACCCTCTGACCCCTCTGTGATTTTGAGCCTTCATGAGAAATCATGTCAGCCACATCTCACACACAAACACACAAACGTACTTGGGGTATCTCCGCTGTTGCACCATGGGAAGGATCTCCAAGTCTATCCTTGGTTCAGGAAGTAACAGCTGTGTGAACCGCTCTGAGGAGAGGACAGGAGAGGCTTTGCAATTTCATGTTATTTATCCACTGAGCTAACTCTCTAAGAACAGACAGTGTCATAAATATCCGAATGCAAAAATGATTGCCATATTTAGAGGTGTGCATACATTTCAGTTCAATGTTTTCCATACAACATGTGGTTGTGGCAGATTAAGGGGCCAACACAAACAAACCGACTTCCCTTCCTGTGTTCTGAAAGCATGTTTGCGTGGATATGTACAGTAGCAAGTGGAAATTAGTGTGCATGTTCTTGCATATGTCGCAGGCTCCCAAAGGCCACAGCTTCCTCTAGAAGTGAGTCCCTTTTGAGTCTGTTACATACGGCTGCACCTGATGCAATTCAAATAAAAAAAGTGCAAAACAAAGGATAGTGTTTTTACTGTACTGTACGTGCCTTAAAACAGCAAATTCTGAAAGTCAAAAACATCCAAAAAAGCATTTACTGATTCCAGTTTTCCAGCTTTTTCGTTTAACTGAAATCCTGCAAGCTCTTAATATGTTAATTAACTGTGTATTGTGCGTGTTTGTGTGTGTGTGTTTGTGTGTGTGTGCGTGTGTGTGTGTGTGTGTGCATTCATGGCATATACACTTTTCCAACCAAACCGTAAAAACTGTGGGAACCATGCTAGCCTCGAGGTAAAAAAGAAGTCACACGCAGATACACACACACATAAGAAGAGAATACAAACGAACACAAACAGTGAGACAGAGAGGGATATCAAATTTGAGGTTTTCCCAAAATGCATCATCCCCAGAGAGGAGAGAGAATGAAGAGGAGGACAAACCAAGCTGACTTCCGTCCTGTCAATTCTGATAGCAAACAAAAAGTGTGCGTGCGTGTCCTTTTATCTGTGTATTTCTGCACATGTAAGGGTACCCTTTTGTGTGTGTGTGTGTGTGTGTGTGTGTATGCACCCACCAGTCCAGTCTCCCACGACTCGGAGATGGATGCCAAAAGTTTCCTTGTTCTCTGTGGGACACTGCAAGAAGTTAGAGAGCAGACAGTCAGTCACACACACACACACACATACACACAAGTACACAAACTCTCAGTTGATTGAAAGTACAAGAAAACAGTCACCAACATCTGTAGCTAACACAAAGACAATGAAACATGCGCACAATCCAGTGCACATATACAGTACATAGCTACAATGCTTTTCATTAAATTCAACAATGCACGCACACACACACAGGAACACACAGCCTTCCTGTTGGCAGACGGCATACTAGCCTCAGGGGTCTGTCTGCTCTCTGTCAGTGTGATTCTCTGCCCTCCACCTCAAAGCTCCATAACACACCAGACATAGGCATGCACATACTGGAGTGTGTGTGTGTGTGTGTGTGTTTGAATGACTGTGAGTCCATCCCTGTATGCTGTCTAAGAAGAAAGTTGTTTATTTGTCTTCTGCTTCTGTCTCATGCAATCTGGACTAAATCTGAAAACATCAACAAGCAATGTGAAACAGAATAATGTCACTCAAGTGCCAGCCAGCAGCAGAGGGGGGTCGGAGATGTTGAGAGAGACAAAGAACTGCATGTTCTTTGCCAGGGGGAGGAAAGTTTAAGAAACCGTAAAAACATATGTGTGTTTGCATTGTGTCATGAGTGAGGAATGTGTTGCATAAAGTCTTACCGTTGTTAAAGTGAATGGATGGTTCTCAAATGAAGAGACACCTGGACAGTTAAGAACAATATACTGAGAAAAAGAAGGACGGGAAGAGATGGAGAGGCAGCAGGATGACAGAGGGAGAGAGAGGAAAAAAGAGAGGATTAGAGAGGGGGCATGTGGAGAGGAAAAAGGGGGAGACAAATAAAGGCAGAAACATCAGATGAACCGTTTAACTTAAGAAACAAGCCATAGTTTACTTACAGCAGTGGAATTTATATTCTCCTCAAAAACATCACATGATGATATAATAGTAAATGTAATGTAAATGTAAACAAAATCTTTGGCGATAAAGACACGTCATGTCTTCTCACCTGTCCAGGACGAGCTTTGAAGTTCTTCTTGAGCATGCGCAACTCGATAACATCACAAGGGTGTCTGATGACTGTCACTATGGTAACAGGGTCACTGCTCCGGATATAGCGGTAGAAACGCTCGGCACAGTAAAGACAGAGAGGACCGGACACCCAAAGCCATGTCTACAAATACACACGTGGGAAACACAAATGACACCAAAACTGCGTTTGTTATCACACTGTGACTTTCTGCCGCTCTGTCTGCACATATGCAAACCTGCATGTGTGTTGTTCAGAGGCGTTCATGTGGCATTTTTCTTTTATACTTATATTTTGGGTATACCATTAACGTTGTAAAGTCCATCAGGACATTGGACCAACCACTCAGCTTGTTTGACACGAAGGGCCACACAACACGTCGTTGACTTGTGGTTACCCATAACGCCTTTCTCTGCACAGACTTGCAGAGACATTTGCATGTATAAGTATAATTTCCGCTCACTGCCATTGTAGATCATATCCACTGAAGTAAAGATGGGTTCTTCTAAGTCACGTTACCGAAATATTTCTGCACATCAGCCTCTACCGACTTGCTTTAAGCCAGATAGAATGTGGAAGCATTTTTACGCATTATTCCAAGATGTTTACCCCTGTTGATTTCCTTACAGTCACACCAGCTAACTGAAAATTAGGTGTAAATGAGTCATTTATATTGGGTTACATATTTGAAAACAGATACCAATCAACAGACCTTTTTAATTACCATAATTTATCACATTAGCATTCAATTTGGATTTTAGTTTGATGTACCACATCTTAGTTGTAAGAAATACCTATTCAAAATTACAACTAGGAGGTCTAAATGTTTTTTTCCCCACTAGGCTGCTCATACTTACACTTTGTGTGATATGAAAATAGCGCAGTGTTAGCCCTGATACAGGCACCTCTGGGAACCATTAAAGGCTTTTTCTCCCAACTTGTTCCAGGAAAACACAAGAGAAGAGAGTTTGAATCAAACTCAGCCAAATAGAGCTTATTCATGAGAATACATGCGACATCTCTCTACCTTTACCATCACAGTGTGTGATGTTTCTGTTGGCAGGTACCTGTAGTTGACTAATTGCTCACAGCTCCCATAAAGCCTGCAGAGCACAATCGAGTTTAAGGGGGATTTTATGGAACCAGCTCGTTGCTTAACTACCATGTGCAAACACATAATCACACAAGCAGGAACACACGCACACAAACACAGGCCTTGATGTAGAAAGACGATGCCTGCCCCTCCCTTACAGCACTACACCTCTAATAAACAGGACTGATGCCCTCCAACACTTCCCAAATACTCAACACACATGTGAAGCACAAAAATAAATGTAAATGCCAAGAAACACGAAACAGACGTGCACCACCCACACACACACACACACAGACCTGGGGGTTGTGTGGCTGGAAGTGAGCCTTCTCTCTGCATCTCCTCTCTTCATCCTCGCCCTGCTCCAGCTCGTCGCCCTGCTGCCCTGCGCTGCTCTTATTGGCTCTGAGGCAACCAGGAGCGTGGGCCTCTATGTTGGTCTGATACTTCAGCGCTCCTCTGATGGAAAATACAAGAATCAAGGTAATGTTAGCTGTGTTATCTTAGTGTAACATTTAGGATTGCTGATTTTGATTTATGAATGTTTACATTATCCAAGAGGAGTATTTTTACTGCCACATTCGAACCTCCTGATATAGAAAATACAGAAAAACCCATGCAGTTTGCAGTGTTACTTGCCTAATATGTTGGGATGGCAATATAGTGATATTTATGTTATAATACATTTGTTTTTAATGACACCATGCATTCGGCCAGTCAAAATGTACAAAGGCACCCAGATCATGTGTACTGGAAACTTGCCTGTAAAGTAAAAGTGATTGTGTTTGTATTTGTTGGTGTGTTCAGCCTGTGACCACTAATGTGAGCTAATAAAAAAATGCCATCAAGAAAATAGTAACAACAAATACTGCCATTTGACATAGGTTTAAAAGTATAGCTACAGGCTGTTCGTTAATATAACTCAACCACACTAAATACAATGCAACAAAACACTGCAGAAAGAGAACAGGCATGTACAAGCAAACCCTGGTTCTACAGTTGAATAACTCTCAGTAAATTTAAGTAAAGAGATTCCTGCACCATGATGTCACATGAAAAACTTCACTTTCATATTGTCAGAACAAGAAATGACATGACATTTTTCCTTGAGTAAGTAACATGGTTTTTCATATCATAATAGTCAATAACCTGATATTTTGTTATAAAGCAAGTCAGTAAAACATTTCATGGTTTCTTGAAATGAAAATGTGTGCGTAAGAGGATGTATAATTGATGTGGGTGTTATACCCACACAAATGCTGACAAAATCATTTTGTCGTTTTGTTAGTGAGTCTGAAGTTGCTGATAGCAATTAGAGCTGTTTCCAGCTGTCAGCAGGAGTCTCCAATATTTGCTGACATTCATATGTGAAGCAAACTTATCTTGTCTTTTGGAGGTAGTGGTTGAGATGGAGACAATCTGTACCAACAGTGCAGAAAAACGTCCTCAAGGACTTAAGCCCTGAGACCTACCCGACCATGTGCACCATAAGGATGATGTAGAAGACAATGAAGAGGTTGTGCGTGTACCAGAAGATCTCATAGTTGGACAGCCTGAAAAAAATGGATACCCAAGGATGTTTTAAAAAAGAGATAATGACCAGATATAGATCTAAATGAGGAATAATAACATGGTAACATTATATAAGGAAACAAGAGAATTAGAGAGAAGCAAAAAGGGCAGACAACAAAACAAGAGACAACAAAAGAAGAAAGGAAGGTCCGAGTTTGTTCAGGACCAGACGCACAGACTCCCAGCTCACAGCCTGAGTAAGCAAGACATTAGAGGTCAATATTAAAGGGGTCATTACACACAAGAAACCACCCCCCGTAAACACTGCAAACAATGAACATCATCAAACCCTTCATTCTCTGCAACCTCTTTCATGTTTGTTTTCTTAAAAGTATACAGGGACACCAAAAGTTCTGAGCAGCATGGTCCATTTAAAATCAAAATGTATGCATTCACCACTCTTAGGTGGTCTGTGCCTCATAATCCAATGACGTCAACCTCAGAAAATTGATAGGGATTTGCAAAAGTTAATAGACTCTGCCCTTAGGTTTTCCCTGATGTGTATAACATGGCACATTTCGCATAGCTTTACAACTACAATCTGTACAACTATATTTCCAATGAAACTGCCTCTCCTCTCAGTAGTATGCTCCAACAACATTTTTTTGCCCCTATGAGAGCTCCTCATATATTATCAGGATAAGTATTGCTTTAGAAAGGCTACAGCAAAACTCAGCTTGGGGTGTTGTTTTTTTCCTTTGTTGATAAAGAGTTCACACACTTCATTAAATGAAAACACGTGTTATGACACTAACATTTAAATCCATTCCCACTTTATAACACATGTCAGAATTAAAGCCACATGGTTTGTACTTTGCTAACATAGTTTCCAGTGTATTGGACAGGCGGGAGTAGCAATGATGATTAGGTTACCTTTAGTTATTCAGAAAAAGACAACACCGTATCTGTAAGGCAGTGGGTGGTAAGTGGAGGGTAATTCATCTTACCACTTTTCATTGGGAAACCTTTCCAAATAAAATAAGTAACCAATGAAAACCAATGATCATCAACACTTACTTAATTTTATTTTGATTCTCAAAATTCTCTTTTATGGTTTTCTTTTGTTAATATTACAATTGAGGCGAAGAATTAGAAACTTTCAGAGATTTTAAGTAATTACACTTAAGAAAGCTTTAATTGTGACATATTTGATGTACATTTTGACTTTATTTTAAAATGGCTAAATTCTATTATAATTTTCGAATAGATTTTACAGTATTGAATCCGTGCCAAGGACCCTTGGTTTGGCTATCTTCTGCTTACATAGACAACTGGACTGGGGTTATTCCCCCTGCCTTGGCTTTCAGATGGGCTCATTAACTACCCATTTCCTCTTCCATGGACATAGTAACAGAAAACGCTGCTGAAAAGTATTGTAATTCGCAGAATATGTCAATAACATTGCGAGCATTAATGCATGTTAATATCACTAGATCATTGTGACTCATCATGTAGTTATTCCTCTGTTGTACAGCAGCCTTCATCCCACCACTCCAGCCACTTATCTAACTCTTATCTAAAGCCTTAAGGGGTCTGGAAAAGCTTCCTGCTCTCTGTTCAATTACAGAAGAAGGCAGAGAGAGCACACACACACACACACTTCAAGTCTCACACACCTGCATGAGTTAACACACACACATGCACACACGCAGAGTGGGTGACCCACTATGACCTGAGTAATGACAGAGCTGTGAGTAGAACCCTTAGTGGGGATTTGCTCTGTAACAGATGTCTGTTAGCATGTCTCCTCATGGCTTCCATCTCGCATTTGTCTCTCACACACACACAAGATAAACTCAGACAGAAAGGCGAACAGACATGAGACACGTAAAGGCAGAGGCACATACACGTAAGCACAAAAACACTGTTGTACTAAGAGAACTGGATGCCAGGCTCAAATGTGGCTCCCATTCACTTCAATGAAGTCGCTCACATGGCAAACAAACCAAAAATGTTTTGTCTCGCATGCACAGCTCACAAACGTCATTGTGATGACTTTAAACACATAAAAATTGATTTTCTAGGCTTTGGGAAACTTTTACAAATGCCTGTCAATAGGTAAAATACTGCAGCATTCGCCAAACCGTATCTACCTCTCTTCATACGTACATCCATGACACAACACACAAACTGTGATGATTATGATTGTCAATGGTGGTTTGGTTGACCTACCGCACGCAGTAGGACGAGGATGTGAACATCAGGAAGAGGATGAGAACCAACAGGATGCCAGTGACTCCTGGGACTGAAGAGAACCAGCCAATCAGAAAGCGGAGACAAAGTCAAGTTAACATCATGTCTGCTCACCATGATATTCCCACAAAATTGTATTTAAAAATGTAACAGTTTAATAGTAAGCAAGTAATTATGGACTTATTTTACCCACTAAAACAATCAACATTTGAAACACTGGCAAGATATTTAAACAGCGAGAAAGAAAGAACTAAACACAGCAAGCACAGCATGACTTCCTCCTCCTTCCTCCTTCTTGGCATAAAGCCACTCTAATCTGCAACACATTAAGCACCTTCATTGCTACACAAGCAGGGATTGACAATAACGTTTTTGCTCACCAGCCACTGTGGCTAGTGATTTTCCAAAGTTACTAGCCACTCATCAAAGTTACTAGTCACTATGCCTATATATTGCTCATTACACCACTATATAAATATATATATTGTGGCTCCTCAATACGAATTTCATTCCCTCAGACTACCTGCCAATCAATATCAGCCTACATGAGTCTCATGTTTTACGTGTAAAACCTGTTTTAATGCCTTTTTTTCATCATCTGTGATGGAAAAACATCAGCTTTCCACAGTGTAAAAGTGTGCATCCTGATCAAAGTTCCCTTATAAAATCCCAGCGCGCCCGGAGCTTCCCTCCTGCCGGGCTGCTGACAGCACTGTCAGCCGAAGAGTCCATCAGTGGACGGCAGAAGAGGAGGATGAACCACCATCTGCTTCAAAAGTGGTTTAGCGACTTCACTGACAGTCATAGCTGGAGCAGAGAGCGTCAGAGCAGCCAGACTGGAGTCGTGCTGCCCTGCCGCACGATGTCGCACATCATGCTGCCCTCCGCTTCTATCACAGTTAGTTTTGTGGTTTGTGGTCATTTTGCGACTCAGTGGCTAGTAAGAGTTACTGTGTTACACGCCACTGCCGACTTCTACCTGCATTTGGCGGGTGAGCAGGTGCTAATATCAAGCCCTGTACGCAAGTGAAAACATACCCGTGTGCACATGCATACAAACACCACTGGTCTACACACAATACTGTATAAGAAAGAGCAGTCCTTCTTACTTGTGGTCAAAATGATCAGCTTGGGGTCCTGGGAAGGAAACACAAAAAACAAATAAGTGTTTATGTTTGTAATCTCCTATGTCTATTTTTGTGAGGACTAATTTGAGTTGAGGCTCTCTTTTTTCATTCTTCAAACAGCTACTTTTCTATGTGTTCAACTGTGCACCATTATAACTATTTTTAAAGCTCATCGTATCTCACTCTCTATGACACCAGGCTTTACACTTCAAGTGTCATTCGGAACATCTATGAACACTAATGATTTCAGATGTGCCTTAAGGTTAAGGTAAGATTTTGTGTTAGACATGTTGATGTGATGCTTAAGGTAAGCGGCCAGGGAATGCATCGAGTCTATGAGGGTATAAAGAACAAATGTGCGTGTGTTTGAGTCTCACCTCTCCTCTGTAGCGAGCCAAATTGAGAGCAGGAAAGTCGTCTGAGTAGCTTACACTGAAGTTGATAACATTCACCAAGTGGGCAGACACATGCACAACTACAGAAGAAGAGAAAGGGTTACACAATACTGATTTAAAACACACATTTTTGACACCGGAGACACCAGCAGACACACAGAACAACTCCTCAGCTTCAAACACACACACAAACATAATTATAAAGGTCAAAATGAACTGCTAGCAGACAATCGTACAAACATTTCTTTGTCTATTCAGCAGAAAGTCAGCAAAACATCCTCCTGACTCACTAGCACACACACACACACACACACACACACACTCCTCCCTGACATCATGGCCTAACCACGCAGCCGTTCAACAGCTGATGGAATTAGAGGGCGTAATCATGAGACACAAGGGTCCTTTTTTCTCACTCACATCCTTTCTCACTCCCACCGCTTCCCAGCCGCCCCCCCCCCTTCTTCTCTCAGTCTATGTCTCTCTCCCATCACTGCGGCCTCCTTGTCTTCATTGTCATTTGTTGATGTGTGATGTGTGTGTTGGTGAGTTGAGAAGTGACCAGTAATGATGAAGGTGAAAGAAGCTTTAAGCTTACAGATGACGTGATAATGAACAGATGCCAGTTCTTTTATTTCTATCGTTCTATGGATGGTAATGTCGGTCGGCTGCTCCACCACTTTGATCCAGACTGAAATATCTCAACATCTATTGGATGGATTGCCATGAAATGTTATTACAGACATTCATGGTCCCCAGAGGCTGAATCCTACTGAATTCTAGCACTGCTATGAGCTTGACATTTTTGGTTTTAAGTGAAATATCTGCAACTATTAGATGGGTTGCTATGATAATTGGCACGGAGGATGAATCCGAATTGCTTTGGGAGGATTGGCACAACATTTTCAATTCCCACCATCATCAGATTTGTGACGACATTCCCACCAGCCTCATACAGCCTGTACTTTGGGTTTAGCGGTAATTAGCAAATGCTAGCATACTAACACGTCAATCTAAGATTGCTTCTGCTGCTTCAATTTTGATCAAATCTGTCTCTGTTGAATCCCCTAACTTTATGGAAGTAAACACTAAATTTGTCAACTTCCTCTACATGTTATCTTATGGAACAGAAATGCTTTAAGTTATTGAACATTGTAATTCAGAGGTCCCTGGTGAAGCTTTTAGAGACTGCGAAAATCTGCTTGGTGAGTAGACAACATAACGTTTTGTCTCCATAGGCCACACTTACATTCCAACCCTCAGCCACTGTCACGATGTTTCTAGAAACAGATCTTTAGAACAGAGCAGGACCTCTATACAATGACTTGATCACTGCGAGAAAAAGCACACAATATGTGGTTATATGTAGGTGACTACTACTGACTTAGGTCGTTTTCTTTTTGAGAAAAAGAGAGTCACGTGTTACTGTACAGATATGAAGCCAGGCTCCCGACATGAATCAATAAGAGGAAGAAGCCTGTAAACCAGAGAGCCAGCAGACACCCAGCTGCTAGAGGCTACCATGACGTCATGAGAGGAGACTCACAAGAGCAACAACACAAACACACACACACAAACAACGAGACAGCAAAAACACACATGACCAGCTGGAAGGACATCACAGTACGCCAAGAAGGCTGAGCCAGCCTGGGTCCATTTCACACACACACACACACACACACAGTGATACAGAAGACATATGAGCTGTGGTGATAAGTGACGGTTTTTACCAGAGAAGATGCAGATGGCAACTCCACAGGCCACATGAAAGGTCTTGCTCTTGTCCAGTAGTCTGCGTGTCTTTCTGCTCGATACCTGCATGAGTGTGTGTGTTGTAACAATAGTATCATCTTTGTGGCTGGGATTCAAGGGGATTATAACACACATAACTCATTTTCAACTTTTCTTTTCCAAAAATGCTCCAACATGATCACAGATTTCTTGCATTTTAGCATCAAAATATCACTAATTTACCTCATGGAAAACATTTCAGCAGTTCAGTTCCAATATATGAGTAGGTTTACAAAAAATACTAACCATCACAGGTTTTTTTAACAAACCCCACATTCAATTGTCTCTCATAAATCTTCAACTTGACATCTTTTAAAATGACATAAGCATTTTTAAACCAAAAAAAACCCTTTCTCCTTTCTCTAAAACGGCCCTTTAATATGAAGAATATAAAAGTAGTAATAGCTGTTGACATTTTTAACTTACAATCAACTTGCTGTTTCAAATTTAAATTGCAAATTCAAACTCTTTTATTATGTTCCTCGGTTGTTAGCATCCCTCTATCTTTCCTTCCTCTCTCTTTCTTCCTCTCCACGCTCCTCAGTCTGTATCTTACCGTGTGTGTTCCTCGGACAAAGGTGAGCAGGGAGCGACACATGGGCAACAGCACCAAGCTGCAGTTCAGGTTCAGCACAGACGCAGACGCCCTGCTGATGCACAGCCCCAGCTGGAAAAGACACACATTGTTAGGCAGGTTTCTGAAACGAGGCCAGATTCAGCAGATAGAAAGTGGCGAGGGTCTGGTGGATTAAGACACACACTTTTGAGCTGTTCCTATTCAGATTTGGACTATTCAATGTGCACATTGAGGGCTTGAGGCATGACTTCCCACTCCACACAGGGTTATTTAAAACCATCTTTGTCCTTCTCAGTACGGAGAGCTAAGAATCATTCTCCTTTAGGCATCTCTCTGCCGAGGCTTTGCCTTTAAATAGAACCCTTTAATTTAGTTTTGTTAAGACGGTGACACACAAAGACTTCTTTGAGAATTGTTTAAAAGATCATTCAAAATATCCTATAAAAAATGTAAAATGACTGAGGCTAATCTATTTTAAACCATAATCAATAAGAAAAAAAATGCTATATTAAATTAAAATGAATAAAAAGGCAAATATATGAATTTTGTGTTTTACTACTCTAAGATTGACATTATGGATCTACCAGTTATTTAAAATAGTTTTATTGTCTGAAATGTTCACAGGTTTTCAACACAGGGCAAATACAAGTACAAATTAGTCAAATTAGTTGTTAGCACCTTCTTTTTGCAATGTATGCGTGGATGTTCAGACAACTATCACTTAATTACTTTGACATTGAATAAAACTCATAAAAAGTCATAATTCTCAGGCACGTCATGAGTTTTAAGGATTTTATTTTTTGTATACGGACTTATGGAAATGTACACGATGATAATTACATCCCCGGAACGTCACACTGAATCCACAAATATGTGTATCATGTCTGTGTTCAGATTTGACTGAGTTATGACTTTGAGAAGAAGTAGCTTAGGTACCTTACTTAGAACTCCAGCATACCTGTCCCTTTCACTTCACAGAGTATCTTTACTTCACGTCTCTCCCGCCGCACCCCCCTTTCCACTCTGTCTCACAGTTTGAGACCCTCTGCAATAAACTACATCTTGTGGATTCTAGTCTCTGATGGTGATGTGTGCACAGTCAAAGACAGGAATTACATTTACGTCACTCCACTTTTCATTACTCTCCACCGGCTCCCTGTTGCTGCTCGTAATTAAGTTCTAGTCACTAATGCTCGCATATAGAGTGGCAGCTAGCACAGCACGCACCTACCCAAATTCCCTCATTCAGGTGAGCCTTCTCGTTCACCACAATCTGAAAATGAACAACGACTAGCTCTACCGTTACTGCGAGGCAGGAAATCCCTTTCTGTCTTCAGAAATTGCTTGAACACCTACCTCTTCTGAGAGTTCTTACTCACCTGTGCTCTCTCTCTCTCTCTCTCTTGATCCTTCTCTAGCTCGTTCTCTTATATGTTATTTCATGAACCTGCAAGCCTTGTGGCACCTCTGTCAGGTGGAACATGTATGGAGGTACTTATTCTCCTTCTTCTCCTTGATATACTGTGGCTTGGACCGTAACTCATTTGTATGTCACTTTGGACAAAAGCCTCTGCCAAATTAATAAATGTAAATGATAAATTTCTACTGTATCTCAGGAGATTCTGTCTGGTTGATACAGCACCTGACCCCAGGATGAAAAGAGACCGCAGTTTACCTGAAGTGACATGGGAGGGATGTCTGCTATGTAATCCGGCTTTATGAATCTCAAGCTACAGCTCAATAATCAAAGCTGTTTTCATGCGGAAACACTGGATGTACTTTGGGTTCTAGTACACTCTGCACACTTAAACACTTTCTTGGCAGCCTCTGTGAGCACTGCTGGTGCCGTCTCTTCTGATTATCCTTAAGAAAGTGAAACAAATAGTGTGAGAAATGATGGTGTGTGAGTGTGTGGATCAGTCAGAGGTTAACAAAAAAGTCCACATAAACTTCTCAAACTACTCTAATAGCACACCCACTTCTCCACTGTCCATCTAAAGACCATTATAAAATGCAGTGTTTAAACAATTAATATCCAATTTGGTGTCTTCAGTGTTTATTGGTGTGCAGATTTGTTTTACATTATGAATAAACCTGAAACTTTCCGTACTATTACTGTAGCCCACAGTGTGTACAGGATCAGTCATTAAAGTCCAATGTAGACAATAAATACATGTCCTCACCTCTTAATTTAGCAGCTGTGTTGTGTTTTAAATGAAGTTAATTACTTAAACTTCCAATACTGAACCCCAAAATGCTCCCGCGCCTTCGGTTTGTGAATGTTCTCATATGTAAGTCGCTTTGGATAAAAGCGTCTGCTAAATGACTAAATGTAAATTTAAATGTAATACCTGATTTTTTGTGGGGGAAGTGGAAAGTAGTTGTGAACACAACATTGACATCGTAACATCACATTTTAAGTTGAAATTGTTAGCAAACAGCTACTTATTTACACATCCAGCAGTTACTGAGCAACATTATCATTCATTTAGAGTCGTGTTTGTGTCTACCTGATGAACCAAAATTCACTCTCTTTTAGCTCCTTTTTTGGACTTCTGAGGAAAATATTTGTTTCATTACCTGCTAAGTGCTCCACTGTGTTCACCAGCTACTCTCTAACTGTGTCTGTCTGTTGTTTGGTGCTGAGCAGGTAGCGTACAGTGGGTTTTTAGAGCTTTTTCTCTGAAAACAGCTGCCTGCTGCGACTGAAAACGACACTATGAGAGCGATGAGAGTGAACCAAAACAGTAAAATTGTGGGCCAGTCAGCTAAACAATGAGCTGATACTCTCTATAAAGCTCCGTAGAGCCGAGAGGAGCTGCAGATTCAGGTGATAATTCTCTGTAGGTTCATTACTACAAGTCACCAGTTTCACATCGTCACATTGTTTTCAGATTCGATACATTATTATTATAAGACATTATAGCCGCTTTAACCAGGAGGTTAGCTAAAATAATATGATTAAAAAATACACTGCCACTACTGAGCTAATAATTTGCATGTTAATATACAACTGGACAAGCACCAGTTGTTAGACAAGCAGAATGACAGTCCACCTACAGTCCACGAGGACATGAGGAACCAAAATTTGCTGTACAACTGACATGACGTGAAAAAGATAAAAGGACAAGACATACTGCAGGATTTCTGACATTTAAGAATGTAACACACAAACAGGTCAGTGCAAATCTACATAATGCAAGTCAAGGTTAACACAGGGTTAACTCCTTAAAAGTCTGATACTTTTACCCTTTAAAAACTTCCCACACACATTCTCTCAACACAGCTTCCCATAGAAAAGCAGCTGACGGCAAAACCACAAGCAGGAGATCTGATATCCTGCTTTCTGCACATCCCCAACACCCCGAACAACCAAAACACACACACACACACACACACACACTAAACCATACAGGTGAATGAGATAAGATGCTTTTTGAAGTTAAACCTAAATTCCCTTCAGCAGCATTAAAGCTTTGAAATACGTCTCCATCTTGTATGTGCACACACACACACACGTGCAGACACACACGCATAAATAAACTTAAGCCCTGTGGCAAGGCATTCAGTCAAAGCCGGCGGCGTGCCCACACTTGCCCCTCTCTCCCCTGTGCCTCCCATGGTACAGGCAGTGCATGAATAGCTCACACATGCTGCACATCTTAGTTTTGCTCTCATTTCATACTACACGCTATAATATACAATACTATACTCTACTAGTACTTTCTTTTAATTGATTTTCATATTGTAATTTTTTCACTGTCTCAATATCTTTTATAGCTGTCATTTACGAAAACTCACAAATGTACTATTATGAGTAAGATTTTAAACTTAGTAAAGTTTAAAGTGTTGAACTTCATTAATTTAGATTTGTCTTTGTATGTCCTTAACATGTTCCATGTTATCAGTTTGTGGTATGCTGTATATACCATTTGATAATTTTTCTTTGCTACTGCAAAATAAACCCCCCCGATATTTCAAATCTTCAGCCAAAATCATCCCACAAGTTGGCTGCTGAGTTACTGCATGTATCTACTGAGTGCTGAATTGTAAAAAGTACCCTGATGAGTCAGAAGCAAGTACCACTGTTATCAACACACTGCATAGGTGCTGACAAACCCGTTTTCTGTAAAGTAATAACACAAATACAAATACAAATAGAGAGAAACCTGGGAATGGTGCTAACTGTGTCTTTGCTTCCATAAAGTTGGCATTGCGAATAATAATCAACACAACAAGAATGTACTATACTGTATGTTTGGGCCTAAATAAACTGAGATGTAACAGTAACCAAATACTGTAAACACGAACACAGGTCTTGAATATAAGGGAGCAAATAGCCTGTGGAGAGCAACAGTCAGTGTCCGAGCTTAGAAAGTCTCAGGTGATTGAACAGTAATGTCAGTGGCTTTTGTATGATTTTATCCGTAGACGAGGAACATTTTCACTGGCACAGATATGCATCAAACACACACACACACACACACACACACCAACATGAACTTGTGACAACAAGTTCATGTGTGTGAGCATGTGCCCGGGCCCATGTCACTAATGGCTGGCACAAACTGGCCGACCTGTGAAGACACGCATACATGTTGCTAATTGCTGTCACAGAGTTTAAAGTCACAACTCAGACTCATTAAACCAGCACGTGACGGTCGACCATCCATCACAAAGCCTGCTCCTGTGATATAAATAGAAGTCTCTGAAGCCAGAAGCAGCAGGTTCCTATTTTTCTCTGTGGATATTTTGCATTGAATTCCCTTCATCTGAACTGCTGCTTCATGAGTTTTGTAACAGTTTTTGTCAACAGTGGATACGCTGATGAGTCAGTGCAGATCTTGAAGGCACACTGTGGAAACACCCACACAAATAGACATCTAATCAAGCAAAATAGGTGGAAACCCCTGTGTGAGTGGACCACAGGTGTGTAGGGGCTTTAAGACGCTGACAAATAATGCTGTGTCCACTCACTCACTACCACCTATGTAAAAGACATTCAATAGTTTACTCTATAGTTAGCAGTAAATTGAGATTTCGGACACGTATGAATCATCGACATTTTGTCTCATCACTAACAGGTGTAGTTTGAACTGTAATTTCTGCATCTGTACAATGCGGCACATTGCATTGTGGGATTGTTAGCAGAAAGTAGTGTACATGCAGACACTCAAATAAATAGCAGATGTTAAATATAGTAACTATATAGGAAAAAGGAAGGTATTTGGCATAGTAAGAAAAGCACAGGTGTTACCATGGCTCTGTTCTATTCAAGTGTCCCGGTAAGTCCTGACAGCGAGCCAGCATGCACAGTACCAGGACCCTGAAAGTGAAGCAGCTAAATTGAATTCGGCCAATTTGATTCATTACACCAATATCAACTTTTCAAGCCCCACTCCCCACCCGGCCACAGTGTGACTCTCGAAGAATTAGGGGAATAAAGAGAGACCTCAAACCAAATCTTCTTATATTTGTTCTGTAGTATTGTTATTTAATGGTCCGAGTAGTATTGTTTGAACATATTCACAAATATACAGTAAAGGAAGATTTAGATTTACAGATGAAAGATAAAAAAAATGTTATCTTTCTCCAATGATTGTAATTGAAAGTACACTTTTCTAGTCTGAATATGTCTATATGTTTATTGATAGAGAAAACCTTTGACAGCATCAGAAAACTTAAATCACGTAGAATTAGTTGCTGAACACCTGCTCATCTATTTGTAGGTGACCACAGGTCACAAACCTGTAGTTTGAATTTTGGTGGAAAAACTTTTGTTTACATTTGGATTCCAGTGCCGTATGTAACAACGAATATCACGTTATGTACGAGCTCGGCTGTGATTTTATTGATAGTATTGAGACATTGAAGGAAAATATTAAATGCAGTATGTAAATGTGTCAGGGCTTACCCCAAGCATCTTGTAGAGGTAGTGATACTGTTTTCCAGTGGAGTACAGCAGGAAGGTCTTCAGGAACAGCCAGGTGTTAGCTCCCAGCCACAGCATCTACACACACACACACACACACACACACACACACACACACACACAGCACAGGATGCACAGTATAGTCTAAGTTACAGCCTTATTTTCATCAGGCCATTTTCAACAAATAAAAATAAAATACAGCATATCTAATGTTTTTGTTGGACTAATCATAGTTAACTATCTCTAAATAAGCATTTCATGCAAATTAACATTTCGTGTTTCTGGATTTAAATTTGATCTTAGAACACAATTTAAATCGTTGACATATAATGGTTGTAGTAGGCAGTGTGGATACAGCACATTAGGCACAATAAAGAGAGCTATTTAGTTTAATATGTTAGTGATTTTTCGTCAATGGGTGGAAGGTGGCAGCCTACAGAACTTCGTCAACAAACTTTGCAAGTTGTCTTGGAAATAAAGTGTTGCAACCGCTCGTTCACAGGTAAAACAAACGAATCCACGAACAGTCAGCGATAGGAGCGAGGCCGAACAGCTTTAAAATCTCCTGACAAAAGCTTCCCCACCAGGACCAAGTGCTTTCCTCCCTCGTTGGCGACCCAGCTCCTCACCGACACAACCATGATGCCTTCACTGGCTCGGCAGCTGCCCAAACTTTTCAGCAAAAGCCTCGGTGGGGCTGAGGGGTGAAGACTCGTCCTCCCGGCAGCACCTCTGTCTCTGGCTGAGGACAGGACAGGACAGGACAGGACAGGACAGTCTGCTCCGTCCTCCCGGCACTCCTCCTGCACTAAGAGCGCAGTTTGACTTTTTCCCCCCCCCCCCCCGCTAAGTCTCGGCGCTGAAGAGCTCCGTCTGCAACACGACCGCAACTCTCCCTCATGTCTCCTCATCTCATTTCGGTTAGGGTTAGCGGCAGGCGTGAGCGCTAAGTGCGGGCAGCCAAAACATGTTGAATACAAATGACATTATACAACAAACACAGGGGAACAATAAACATCGCTCCACCGCTCCGCAATGCTCCTCTCTGTCACTAGAGGGCGCCATAGCCTAACATGTCCCCAGGACATTAATGGTCAATAATCATTATGCTTTATAGATCAGTTAAAAGCAATTATTAAGATCAACTTTTGTGAAAAATCCCTCTTACTGGTAAAAACCAGTGGACCAGTTATTTCAGTCAAGGGCTATATACGATTTTAACCTAAAGCAATTTATTAACTTCTTATATTGCAGATTTGACTATTAAAACCCTTTGTTAATGACCGATTAATATTTATAACTGCAGATTTGATGGTTTATTAGAAAGTGAGAGACAGATGAGAATTTATATATAGACCAACATGTATAACTGTTTATTAATAAATTAATCGGGTAACCTTTTGCTGACCCAAATGAGTACTTATTAATGGCTGACAACTAATCGATGACCATTACTAAATGTTTTATCAACCATTGGTTACCACTTATAAACCCATTATGAGGTATTCCTCTTTAGAAAGTGGCATTAAAGTGGTAAAATCAGGGTGATCTGTGCTTCACATGTGATAATGCATATTTAAAATTCTGACACATGTGTTAATCCCTGATATTGCTATAGAGCTTATACATATTTAGACTAATGATCTGATATTTTGGTGAAATGAGCCACATGACTGTAAGTTTAAGCACTTCTCAAGTGTACCAAGCAGCACTGTGCCTGTCATCATTCTACGCTGTCAGCGCCACCTTGTGTCTTTAGTAAGAAATGCAGCTGCAGCTGTATCGTGGAAGATTTTTAGTTGGACCAGAGACTTATCTTGAAATAAAAAAAGATGTGAATGCTGATGGGAAAATATAAAAAAACCAAATAAAATAAAATTGTGTTTACATGAAACTTCAGTCCAAATAAGTCCCAGACATCTGGTTCTATATGATAACTATATGACCAAAAGTATGTGGATACCTGCATCCACAACCTACTGCTATGCACTTTTGATCTTTTTCATGGTTTTTCATAAAACCTAATGCTACAGCATTCAATTATATAGTGATTTTTAAGTTCCATTCTGGTTGTTTGAAACCACAATTGATAAAACGATTTCTCATTTTAAGGTCCATTTAGAGCGTTTGATCGTATCACATGATCTTTATCAGCAAGCGAATGAAGCTCCAAAACAGCAGCTAAATGGACCTTTGGGGTGAGATTGTTTTTTATCAATTATAGCTTGAAAGGCCGTTTCCTGTTTCAATATTACAGTGCCCTCATTCCCAAAGTCAGAGCCATAAAGAAATTGTTCTTTGAGTTTGGTTCAGAAGCACAGAGCACTGCCCTCAACCCCATTCATCTTTGGGATGAAGTGGGACGCCGACTGCAGGTCAAATATTATTACTCAACATCAGTGGTGAATAGTCCTCAGACTGAGCGGAAATCTGCTGATTCCTGCAGCTATGTTCCTAAAGCTTTTATAGCAGCATATTAATGCCTATGGTTTTAAACTGAAATGTTCAATAATCACATCATGGGTGTAATATTTTGGCAATGTAGTGTGCAAAAACTACAAAATATGGAGATAAAAAAGGAAGCAATATCAGATCATCATCAACATCCTTGAACTTCATCAGGGTAAACTTGTCATTTGGTTTACACATGTAGCTATACTGTTATATTGAAGGCTTTTTGATTTAGGTAGATGCCAAGTGCACTGGGTTTTTGAAGAGCAGCACCTGAGAGCAGACTCATATCCGGATTGTCACAGCTTTGCTCTACATATTTATTGTGTTTCAAATGTGTGATGCTCCTTAGTACTTTTGTTTTACAAGCAGTGATTGTAAGATGAGCTGTCCAACCCCCCCCCCAAAAAAAACCAAAAAATATCTACACAATATCATCCACCAGTAAACGCAGATATATCGTTTTTCTGGCAATATTTTAAATAGTATGACATGTCACTCCTATCGTCTTGGGCAAAAGTTTTGTTAACTTAAAAAATTGTTTTTGACCTTTTAGCAATACATTTGGAAATGTATTGGGTCATGAAAAGATTGATTTAGATTTCACATTCAGATAGCGTTAATCTGTGAACAAGATGTGCTGAAAATGTGTTTATAGTATATATAGTCTTTTTTTTTTCATTGCCAAAAAGAGTGGACCAGACATTTATGGTTTTGTTCATTTCAAAATGGGGTAATACTCCCCTTGCCTGGAAAAAATGCTTAATAAAACAAGCTGTTGCTTACTGTATTATGCCTGAATATCACCCCGCTGGCATGACCTTAAACACCACAGAATATAAATCTATTGTTTTGTTTTATAATTTAAATATTACCCCAAGTCATTGTTATTTCATCATGTAAAAGTAATACAATCCAGCATTGGTTTTTCAACCTCCCCACAGCAGCTCAAGGCTGCTGGTTTAATTAAAGTTTTCTCTCCAGATAAACAGCGTGTTGAGGATGAGGTAGAACTCTGGTTTGTGTCCTCCCCACATTCCTGAGGGCAGAGCGCCTCCTCCACACTTGCCGCTCCAGCCCACCACATGAAAGAGCCGTTACACAGCTGTTCACAGAACCTGGAGGGGGTCAAGCATGACCAGGGCCTGCATGTATTCTAGTGTGGGAAAATATGTCCGTAAGTATAATAATATACACCACAGGTGTAACTTGAATTTGGTTTTGAAGTGAAACTGAACTGAAAGTGAAGTGAACCAAGCTTTAATGAACTGACTCAGTTTATACTAACATGCCTTCTTCTGTAATATTCATAATTGAAATACTGTTTATTGTCGGTTTTGTCAGTTGATTAGAGACAGTTGATTGTGTAGACTGAAGCTGCAGTAAACAAGCACGGATGAATTGGCGAAGCAGATATGTATGGAAGCCCAGTTTCTGCCAGGAAAATAAAACATTTGAAGTTATTCATAATGAAAAAAATATTCATAGTGAGTCTAAATTATGAGATAGTGAGTCAGGATTTTGACGTTTTAAGTCTAAATTTTGACTTTCTAAGTCACTAAGTCAAAATTATGAGAAGCTTTGTCAAAATGTAAATGGACTGTACTTGTCTTCTGACTACTCAAAGTGCTTTCACACTACATATCACATTCACATTCATTCATAATGTTGACTCATTAACCCATAATTTTGACTTAGTATGTCCAAATAGTGACTTACTGTGAATATTTATATTACCTCATGTGTAACTTTTCATGCATTGTTGTTCATTTCTTGGCACTAATGGGTTTCCATACATATGTACATTCCACCGTGACTGTACCTTATATGATTACGTGTGACAAATAAACTTTTTTTTTAAATTTGATACTTTCCAATACAAATAAAAGCTTCTGCTGCTAGTGAAATGTGCTATGATTTCCTATCTACAAACCTTCTATTTCAGATTAACTTCAGTAGACTGTTGAGGAAATTACAATATGTACCGATGGGTCCCAAAGGATAAAGCAACAAGAAGCTCTTATTGTGTTTATTGTATTTTTCCACAATAAAAGCTTCCTTGGTATCAATTCTGCAAGTCTCTGAAAGTCTATTAATGGGATGAACATCATTCTTCCAAAAAATACTTCCTCATTTGGTGTTTTGATGATGGTGGTGGGGAGCGCATGGTGGTCCAACATTTCCCATATGTGCTGCTGACTGGGAAGGCATCATCATACCATTCCGCTTTAAATACTACACATTCATGTTTGGGTTCAATCCAATGAATGTTATTTTCACATTTACCCTTCCATAAAGGTCGGAATAGGGCCAACGTGTGCGCACCAAAGTTAGGGGCGAATGACGGCTCACCGCAGCGAAAAACCCGCAACTTCTGAAAAGTACCACCCCCAGAGCAGGGACCTTTTCAGGGGTAAAACATGTCCCCGGTACTTTATTGAGACCCTTGGCCCTGCGGTGGAAACGCACCGGGGTGCTCGAAAGGTCCCTAGTCGGAACTAGCACCAGCTCCGCCTTGGTGGAAAATGGGAGCAGTTCCTGCGGTCGAACTCGGCTCCACTCACCTATTCCACATGAGCTGAGTGTCTCTCACTTTTAACTCTTGACTCCTCTCTGCAGCGAACCGTGGCGCAACAAAACTGTCCTCAGAGTGAGGTCGGAGTCTTGGTAATACTGAGGCAACACTGGCACGACCACGGTGCGCAGTCATCCGTCCGCTGGCCAAACATGGCACTAGTGACTAGCTCCTCTTTCTACTACACCCCCCCCCTCTCTCTCTCTCTCTCTCTCTCTCTCTCTGTCTCTCTCTCTCTGTGTCTCTCTCGCTCTGCCATTCCCCCCACCGAGCTGTGTGTGCACTACGTGAACAAATTACTCTCTATCTCTATCAGTGTCAGAGTCAGTGGCGTTGGTGTGTGGAAAACCTCTGGGACGTAGGCCGCTGCTTTAAAATGAGAAAGGAGAGCAGGTTCATTCGGTGGATCTGGTGGATTGTGTTTGTGACAGCTTTGTTTTTGCTGGGCTTCCTCATAGGTAAGATAACACAACAGAAACGTACACTGGACAGAAATGTAAGTCAGTAATCCACAAGTGATATCGACTGTAGTATCATAGTTAGCTGACTATGACGAGTGTATAAATGGAAAATGAGGGCAGTTGCTGAAATAAGGAGGTAAAATTAGTTTTATTATGTTAATTTCGTTAGAATTACTCTCATAAACTATGAAATCTCAGTGCTGTTGAATCTTGAAGGTGCATTGTGGTCAGCTTTAGTTTGTCACTACTCCGACACATTTCAAGTCTGTCTGCTCACAGCAGGTTAACACACAGGCTACTGTCCTTAACCACAACTCCATTTAAAGTATAATTTCTAATAATGAGAAGCTTTTCTTAAGATCTAACACCACTGGGCAGCGAGTGACATATAGAGATTCTGTTTCTTCCCCCTGCTCTCTCCACATTATTGTAATTTGTTCTTGGAAGAAGGCAATTTTTACTCACATCGTAAAGTCCTACAGGTTTGACTTTCGTCTTGAGAGAACTAACACTGTTGTTGAACTGACTGACAGTACTGTGTCTGCGTGCTTATAGGCTGGTTTGCAAAGCCCACACATCCAAACACTGTACACAACAGTGCTTCAAGCAGGTATCTGAAGGAGTTTCTGGATGAAATGCAGCCAGACCAGATAAGAGAGCATCTTAGGTAAGCATCAGTACTAACACACTAAACATGTCCTGTCTAACAGTACAAAAGTAAACAATACGCTGGTCTTCTGTCCAAGAGGTTTCAGCAGGGAAGGGATAACGTCAAATCTCATTTCCTTAGAAAGGAAGAAAGTTCTAGGACACAGCTTTCGTGTTGTCCACCACTTTTGTACAACTATTGAATAAGACAACAACATTAAAACTGTCCCAGGCTAAATGTCAGCATCTTTCATGAATGTTACAGCCTCACAGGGCCACTCGTGGGACTGTTGACGTATAGGCCTTTTTCAAGGCAGACATTTTGACGTGTCACAGGGTCTGGTATTCTGGTACCGTGCATGCTATACTGTCACACTGTCAGGACTTTCCACGCAGGTACTAACTTGTTTAAATATATTTTAACTAAATGTGAAAAATGTGGAGTCTCACTTTCCCCAGCTCTCCCGGACATTCAAACTGAGTGCTCTCTGGCCACAAGCCAACATTTTCATTCTGTAAGCAACTGCCGGACTCCGTCACCCTAACGGTAGACGTCCTCTCCACAGGAAATTTACACGACTACCCCACCTGGCTGGTACAGAGCAGAACCTGAAATATGCAGAGCAGATCAAGAAAGAGTGGCTGGAGTTTGGACTGGACTCAGTGGAGATGGTGCCCTATGACGTCCTGTTGTCCTATCCCAACAAATCACAGCCGAATTACATCTCGATAGTTGATCAGCTTGGCAATGAGGTACAGTACATGCACACAGAAAACAGAAGGCACAAGATGATCACTTGTGCATGAAACTCAGACCCACACATCCATTCAAATGCACACATACTGAAAAAGATAAATACATAAAAAATGTTAACAAGAAAGCAAAACAGTTTTTGCCCACATATAATTTTAACCTCTGTAAAATACATGTCTTGCAAAAACCTCTGTATTTGTTTCTGGTGCAATATTGTCATTATTGTTTGCTCCCATCTATTATAGCATTAGGATGGCAGTCATACCCTGTGGAGAGCCAGTTTATTATACGTTAAATTATTTCAAATTACCATTTGCACGCCTTGTGTTCACAATGTGAAACTTACCTGTTTACCACTTTAAACACTACAGGAATAGTCGATTCTCCACACACCCTCCTGGTGATTACATTTTCAAAGGGACCATGTCTCAGTCTGTTTGGGGACATAACAAAGTTGTAGCATGGAGCTCACACTTACATTAAAAACACAACCACATAGTGCGCCAGGCCTCCCTACTGTTATTCTTCTCCACAAAACTGCAAGACAGCTCATTCAAGTCCAAGGTCCTTTTATGGCCTTGTTGTGAGATGAACCTCTGTATGTGTCTTGTGAGTAGAGATAATGATACAGCACAGAAGAAAACAAGAGAAAACAGAGGGTTTTCAGGGTTTTCTGCTTGGCCATGTTACAGCATGCTGCTAAGATGAATTTAGTAACTTAAACACAAACACGATTTACTGTCAGCTAATTAGCTATCAAAGATAAAATCACAAAGTGCTTTACAAAGTCCAACAGTTAACAGTTATGACACTTTAAAAACAAGAAACTAAACCTTAAAACAGAAAGAGCCCAGTCAACTAAAATCTTGTCTGAATAGAAGTGTCTTCAGATGCTTTTTAAAGGAATCAACAGATTCGGCCACACGCAACGGCAAAATCCAACGGCATTCACTGAACAGCACACAGATCCTGAGGTGACGGCCTGACACAGGATGATCAGGTCAGACTACACGTACAGTCAATACTGAAAGTCCATTTTCCAGCAGAGCATGATCAGCAGGTATCCGGTATCATCAAATAGTTCATAGAAGTCGTTTTGGTGTATAAGAGCAATAATGTGAACATTTCTAAGCATTTACAGTTTGATCCCTTATTTACAGTAGGGGAGGAAGCATTCAGGTCCTTTACTTAAGTAAAATAAGTAATACCAAACTGTGAAAATACTCCATTACAAGTAAAAGTTCTGCATTGAAAACGTTTCTCACTTAAGTCAAAGTATGCAAGTAAAATCAGGAAAATGTGCTTAGTATCAAAAGTAAAACTACTCAATGCAGACTGGTCAGTTTGACTGGTTTGACTGGTTTAGGTGGAGCTAATCTTTAACTATTTTATAGAAGGCTGCTATTAATGCTGATTATGTTCTCAATTAATCAGTTGTTTGGTTTGTAAAACTTCACAAGATAGTGAGAAATGCCCGTCACATTTACCCAGAGCCCTCAGTGACCCCTTCACATTGCTTGTTTTGTCCAATTAGTGGACAAACTATAAAAAATAAAATAACCAAAACTATTCAAATAATTACTAGGGAAAGTAGTAAATCCTCACATTTGAGAATCTGGGACCATTAAATGTTTGGCATTTTTGCATGAAAAATGACTTAACCAATTATCAGTATAGTTTCTCAGTTAACTTTCTATCAATCAACTAATTGATTAATCAACTAATAGTTTCAGTTTTAATTTTATATGCTGTTGGATAGTTCAATATAGGACAAAGCATCCCATTTTTATAAGCTCTTGTATATAAAATCTTAAATTTTAATTATACCTATCAGAGAAATGTAGTTCAATAAAAAGTACAACATTTCTTTCTAAAATGTAGTGGAGTAGAAGTATAAAGTAGCATGGAAATATAACAATGAAGTAAGGTACAATTACCTTAAATTGGTACCTAAGTACAGTACTTGAGTAAACATAGTAACATTCAACTGCTGCTTATTTCCTGACAGTGGATATATTACGAATTTCATAGCAGTTACTAATAGAGAATAAAGGGCTATCTCGTCAGTATTTGATCTGATTTAGTCGGACCACATTTCATCTTTCTGTCACAGGTTTTTAAAACTTCCTTAGCTGAACCAGTTCCAGAGGGTTATGAAGATGTTTCTAACATTGTGCCTCCATACAGTGCCTTCTCTGCCAAAGGACAACCTGAGGTACATACATGCACACTCACACACACACACACACAAACAGCTTTATGATACTAACTAATAAACTAACTAATAAAAAAGAAAGTGATGTTTAAATACCTTTGCACTGCAGTGGTAAAAGTAGTTAACATGAATTTCAAACGTGACCCATCCCCATCCTCGCCTGTCTAATAAAACAAGCACCTACGATGTCTCCTCTTTCTGTCTTTCTCACCAGGGGGACTTGGTGTATGTGAACTATGGTCGCACAGAAGACTTTTTCCTGTTGGAGAGAGATATGGGCATCAATGTTACTGGGAAGATTGTCATTGTCAGATATGGGAAAATATTCAGAGGTAATAAGGTAGGAAAAGTCTCGGTCACAACTCCACATGGAAACCCCTGATAAAGGATTTCTGTCAGTCACTGAGTACTGTAATTAAAATACTACACCTTTGGGTAAATGTACTGGAAACTTGCATCTCAAAAGCAGCTGAATTGGACTGCATACTGGGGTGAAAAACGGTTCAGATGGTTTAAGTGCTGGTGAACCTTGATCTTCTCCAGCTCATTTAGGAATTGTCAGTTCTGATCAAAGATCTGTAGTAGTGGTGCGTAATTAATTCATCACACTGTGGCATTTCAGAATATTTTCTCCCACATCTTTTAGTATTTAATGTAATTCATCAATGTCAAATAAATCATCACCATTTTGTGGCACAGCAATAAATAAGCTTTTGCGCACCATCAAAATGACCCACTGCTCTCCCGCTCTGTCGTGCTCCGCAAGGTGAAGAACGCCATGTCAGCCGGAGCAAAGGGGATCATTATGTTCTCAGACCCAGCAGATTACTGGGCTGCTGGAGTCCAGGTAGAGTATTCTGCATAATTTTAACTAGAGTATGTTTGTGTCCATTTGTTGATTATAAAATGTGTGTGTTTGCGGGTGTGTAACAGCCATTGTTAATGCAGTAGAGGTTGGATATGTTTTAGACAATATTAACACTATGATTTACTTTTTAACGAGCCCTGATCGATGGCAGAACTCAATCTGTGGATTCAAATAAACCATTTTTAACTGTGTGTGTGTAGCCCTACCCTGATGGCTGGAATCTACCCGGTGGCGGAGCTCAGAGAGGAAATGTTCTCAACCTGAATGGCGCAGGAGACCCACTCACACCAGGGTACCCTGCTAAAGGTGTGTATCTCTGTGTGCTTGTATGAGTGTATACGTTTGTGAGTTTATAACATTTAGAACATCTAATACAGTCCTGTCTTCTGTCGTACAGAATATACCCACAGATTCAGCCTTGAGGATGGAGTGGGACTTCCTAAGATTCCTGTGCATCCAATTGGCTTCCATGATGCAATTCAATTGCTGAAGTAAAAAAAAATCTTTTTTCTTTTCTTGTCTTCTCTTTCCCACACTTTTCTATTATGCTGACGTGGTTTTGTTTCCTACAGTTAAATGTAGTCATTCAGAGCAGTGCTTTTTTAATAAGTTTACAGCCTCAGTAGCTAACACGCAAACATTGACCATAACATGCTGGCGATTTTTGCTCAACCTAGTTTAGCATGCTAACATTTGGTATTTAGCACAAAGTTCAGCTGAGGCTGATGGGAATGTCATTTGTTTCAAAGGTATGTGGTCATAAAGCAAAAATAAGGATTGGACAAATAAAAAAACAAACTGACCTGATGGTGGCACTAGACGAACAGTCAGGGGATTACAAAGTTTTATAATTACAATTCAAATTGGGGGCAAATTGGTGGACGAACCGGCAGAATGACGTTGCCATTACTAGAGCCACATTGCCACCACGGCTAAAAACTACTTCATTTGAATTTTGAATTTAGGGCAAGAAACTAAAAATTTTATTGGGGTCCCTAAATGAAATGAGCAGCTGATTTGTATTATTTACAGAAAATGTGAATTATTTACCATTCAACAGGAACATGGGAGGAGATATTCCACCCAACAACTGGAAAGGAGCGCTGAATGTCTCCTACAGGATTGGTCCAGGCTTTACAGATGACTTCAAGAGCCAGTAAGTGCTTAAATTAAGCTCTTTTCATGTCCACTGTCAAAGTGATCACTTGTGTCCACTTCACCCTGTGATAATGTGATTCGCCCATCCACTTACTTTTATTTTTTTTTCAATAAAGCTCTTTCCTCTCCAGTTAATGGTCTCTCCTCTCCTGCTTCACTGCTGTCTTGACCTTGTGTTTTAGTGTTTGAATTGTCTCTCCCCTTTTGTTGCTCCTTTTCCCTCGCTCAGCTTTACTGACCCAGTGGCAAGTAGCCAACAGAAGTACAATGGAAGCCCTTGTTCCCACTGTGTGAAAGACATAAACACCCATCCACACACTTACAAGCTGCACAAATACCCATATGCACCAACAGTATGACCATTTCTGGAGCACCAACCCCACTAACAACAAATAGAATGAAATATGTGATGGTCTCTTACTCTGACTTCATTATTTTTCTGTAGAACTGAATTTTTAAGGTGCCAAACACTTCATATTGGACCTCTCTGCTTTAAGAGGGTTGGATCTCTATTCCCTTTCCACCTCATGTCTCTTCTCTTCTGTTTGTCGATCTGTGTCTGTCTTTGCATGAGATAAACACAATGAATAGGATTATGAGGCTGCAACAACGTTCTTTTGTGAATTTTAAAACGTTTTCCTCCTTTCTATTTCAAAATTCTGCTCATGTTGTTCATTTCCTGTTACACATAACTTTTTTCATGTGTTTCTCCTCTGTCTCTGTGTTTGACTCTGTATTTCTTTCTCTCGTGTGTGTGTTTCACCCCTTCCTCAATCTGTTTGTCTCAGTAAGGTGCATATGAACATCCACACTGACAACCAGGTAACCAGGATCTACAACGTCATTGGCAGGATTAGAGGAGCTCTGGAGCCAGGTACAACAACCCAACCTGCTGTAATCCTTCATTAAAACTTTCAGCAACATTTTACACACAGCCACCACATGTGAGTAACACTAATAATGCCAATATGGATACTAACACTGATATAATCATACAGGTTAGAATAGGAGGATAAAATAATTTAAAGGCCTTTTGCTCAGAAAATGTTGCGAAATTCCTTGCAAGAAACATTCATAAGAACAAAACTTATTAGCTTCACTCTGTTGTTATCACTGCAGCTGTAATCAAAACTGTCAAGAAATACAGTGTATCAGTCTCTTCAGCAAGTGCCTGTGATAAGGTTCTGTGACAGAATTAGCTATTTGGTAGCATTTGTATGTTAAAAAGAACAAATATCTAACTATGAAATTAGGAAAGCAATTCTCATAATTTGTCAACATGTGTTGTTTGCTGTGTGTGTGTGTGTGTGTGTGTTTGTAGACAGGTATGTGATTCTGGGAGGGCACCGGGATGCCTGGGTGTTTGGCGGAATTGATCCCATGTCTGGTGCTGCAGTGTTCCACGAAACGGTCAGGAGCGCCGGCAGGCTGCTCAGTAAAGGTACGTCAAGTTTGCAAGTGAGTGAGTGAATAATGATATCAATGGACAGTGTGATTGTGTGAAGTGACACCTCTGTTTATGTCCACTCCAGGATACTGGCTGATTAATTTTATTTATTCATTTTATTTTTCCGTGCTGTACAACCCTGAGATGGTGTCCTTACAATGCCACAATGTCAAGGAGGTGTGTGTGTGTGTGTGTGTGTGTGTGTGTGTGTGTGTAGGCTGGAGGCCTAGGAGGACTATAATATTTGCCAGCTGGGATGCAGAGGAGTTTGGACTGCTGGGGTCTACAGAATGGGCGGAGGTACACATACACCAACCCTCACGCCCTTACGCCCTCACACACTTGCACTTCACGCACACTGACCACACTTCACCCTTCTCAACAGGATAATGCCAAGCTGCTGCAGGAGAGAGCTGTGGCCTACATCAATGCTGACTCTGCCATTGAGGGTGAGTGTGTTTGTGTGTTCAGCTCAATATTCTCAGTAAATTATAGACAACTTTGTGGCTGAGTTTAGTTTGGATTAGGCTCATGTCTGTGGATGTATCTATTTGAATTCCAGGCATGTACACACTGAGGGTTGACTGCACTCCGTCTCTACACACTTTGGTGTATGACCTCACCAAGCAGGTAAGCAGATTGAGTAAATACATTTTTGACTTTCATGCTCACTCTTGTGCTGTATTTGTGTCCTTCCCTCCCTGACTTGCTCTCTGCCTTGTCTCTTTCTCTTTCTTTCTACATTTGCATGCAGATAGCCAGTCCAGAAGAGGAAGAGGAGCGAGTTTCTCTGTATGAGAGTTGGCATAAGAGGGACAACTGGACAAATGACCGTGATGCACCCAGGTACAAAGCCTGACAATCAGTTGCTTGTTCGTGTCAAAGCCAGGGTATACACAAACTAACAACAAAACCACAACAAAAAAACACTCAAGCAAAACAAAACTTTAGCAGCCATGACCGTGTGTTGTTTAAAATGTTGTTTCGATTGTAAAATGTGTTCATCGGTCAATCAGCTTATCAATTAAACGATATGGAATTAATTAAACAAATCTCTAAATCAGTCTGTCCTTCACTCGTGTGTACTGTAGGATCAGTAAACTCGGGTCAGGCAGTGATTTTGAGGCCTATTTTATTCGTCTGGGAATTGCTGCAGGCAGAGCCAGATACACCAAGAACAAGGTGAGACATGCTGCACTCACAGATTTATCTGCATAAGCATTATTAATTGTTATTAATATTAAGGTATATTGCTGTATGTGCTTGATTATATATTCGTGTGTGTCTTTTTTGTATTTTTAGCATACAATGCAGTGCATATCCATTATCAAATCTAATTAGATTTGATAATCAAATTTAATTACTATTAGATTTGATAATAGTACTTTTTCAGTCACTATACTGAAATAATCCGTGGGGTGTTTCTGCTATTTATGTTCTCTTTTTTTCTCTTTAAAGCAGGTTTTGTCTCGTGTGTGTTTGTGTTACATGCTATGCTATAGTATAGCATTATCTATACTAAGTTTTCCTAAGATTTCTGTCTTAACATAAGGGATGAGTTAAGGTTAGAGCATAAGCAGAAGGTGATGAAAGTATCTTCATGTGAAAGGTTACTGGAAGCCTCCATGGACTCAGTGTAACTCTGTGTCCTCTGTGTGTGTGCATACATTCAGAAAACAGAGCGGTACAGCAGTTATCCAGTCTATCACAGTGTGTATGAAACCTTCGAGATAGTGCAGAAGTTTTACGACCCCTCCTTCAAGAGGCTTCGGGCGGTGGCCCAGGTGAGAGGCGGGCTCATCTTCCAATTGGCTGATTCCCAGCTCCTCCCTCTCGATGTCAACCAGTATGCCGACTCACTGAGGAAGTACGCACAGAGCATCGCACACCTGGCACAGAAGCACCTAGAGGAGATGAAGATATATGAGGTGTCCTTTGGTGAGTTGACTTTGGTCACTGTGTGTTCAGACTATGCTAATTAAATATTAAGTGTAAGTATAGTTGTTTGAATGAGGAACCTGCTGACTTTTCCGAGAAGTTCTCTGCATTTTACATTTTTTCCCCCTATATTTTCAGATTCCTTGTCTTCTGCTGTGGAGAACTTCACGGTTGCAGCCAGGGACTTCCATGAGCGTCTGCAGACTCTCAACAGAGCAGCGTAAGAGTGTGTTTAACATTTCAAACAGTTCCCAAAAAAATGCTGAACTATGTTGGTGTGCATTCTCTCTCTCTCTCTCTCTCTCTCTATATATATATATATATATATTGTACTGGAATATATTATGCTGAGATGTGTTTCTAATTAGTTTTTTGCCCTCCCTATTTACATTTGTGAGGGAGCCACAATTTAAGAAACACAGGTCATTTTTCATCTGTAGTCCCTACACAGTCATCCTAAAAAAGCATATAAGATTCGAATTACAAAGTACAACACCACCGCTAACTATGACCTCAATGCTAACACATATCAATCATTCAAGTTGATTCGTCATATGTAATCATAATAGGTACAATCACAGTTAAATGTAATCCCGCCATTTCCTTCAATTTGTGCTTATAATTGATTAAACACCTTCATGGCAGTGTCAACACAAACTGAACATTTTTGGCATTAGTAAAATAGACTTTATGGCAAAACAGTTGTGTTGGATTCCATTAGATTATGCAGGTGTACCCAATAAAGTGGCCACTGAGGGTATGTTCAGTTCAATTGCTCTCACGCGTGTGTGTGTGTGTATCAGTCCTCTGCAGGTACGTGTCATGAATGATCAGCTCATGTATCTGGAGAGAGCCTTCATAGACCCCCTGGGCTTACCTGGCAGACCCTTCTACAGGTTAGTCTCACACACACATAGCACAATTTCCATTTGGTTTACATGCTTGGAGCCTCATCAACCAGTTGAGCACTTGAGTACTATGACCACTAAATGGCCCTGTGGTCTGTATTTGACTTTGAATGGTCAGTAAGCATCACTGCATTCATAACAGGTAATATGGTTAGTTGTGTAATATTCTCACAACGAATGTTAATTCACATACATATATTTTACACTTGGAAGCTCTGGCTCATGCATACCATACAACAGAAGATCCCAACCTTTTTGGCTTGTGACCTCTTAAAATGAAGCAACTTGCAATCGATCTACACCAGTTGCATGTCCATTGGTTGTGATTACTTCAACCAGGGTGCTTCTTTTCTATATTTTACTTTTAGAGGCCATAAGATTACCCAGTAATTCACTGAGAAAATGATGCCAGCATGCAAAATACCACGACCGTGAAAATGAAGCAGCTAAATGGAATTAATTTCATTCATTCACTGTCACATAGAGTGTTCGATTGGGCTTCACAGACTGTTCATGTCAGCATATTGTCCACAGTGTTTGTTTATTGAATGCCCACTCCCTCTATCACACTCTTTTACCTACTTTTATTTCAAGCATAGTCTGTTTTATCAGCAGACCTAGTTTTTGCAGCTGACTCAGAGCACACTGTGGGACGGGCTTGTTAATCATATGAGAGGTGAAGATAAAGACAGTGTGGTCTTATGTACCTCAGAGGGTAGAGCATTATCTTTAAAACTGTTTGTGCTGCTGTAAACGTGCCCCTGTAGTGAAATATGTCAATTCTGTTACAGTGTATCTGTGCTTTGCATCAAGAAAGATGGTTTTATTCACCATTTCTCCTACATACAAGCCAGGTTTACATGCCTTTATTCAACCAGTCGTGCATATTCCACAATCATAAAAATAATGGCTCTAAATTCTTTCCGTTGTCTTCATCTGATGCATTTAAAGCCTTCCTGGATATTTAAGTTTCCCTACTTTTAAGAGACTTGTTTTGTTTTCTACAGATTGCTCTCACTTATAAATACTTGCAATCATATCTTCAGTAGTAATTATATATTAAAATATAAAACTTCAGTTGGTCAAATCATATAGCTGTGGAGTGCTGTAAAATTGATTTTTATTTTTTCCATTTACTCCCAACCGTTTTGAGCTTGTTTTAAAAACATTTCCAGTACATTGCATAACGTAACAGCCCCCCTCTTCTCTGTTTCAGACATGTGATCTTTGCTCCCAGCAGCCATAATAAATATGCAGGGGAGTCTTTCCCTGGAATCTATGATGCATTGTTTGACATCGAGAACTCCGCTGACCCAGAGAAGTCCTGGGAGGAAGTCAAGCGTCAAATCAGCATTGCAGCATTCACCGTTCACGCTGCTGCCATGACCCTGACACCACCTGCATGAAGCACACACAAACAGTCTAAAGCCATGTGATTGAGCTATCTATTGAAAATGATGTTATAACAGCAGAATGTGAAGAGAGGGAATACACTACTGGGAAGGACAATCCCTGTTTTCCGAACCCGTCATGTTCCAGGAATCTCCAAATATCCTTTCCATATTTTGCTTTTCGAAGTTTGAATATTTATCTGAGCGCCATTACCAGATACAACTTACAAAACTGTCTTTTTACTCTTGGTTTCTGATTTGTTATGTGGCTACAGTAAAGTAATAATATATGTTAATGTTTTTTTGTTGTTTTGTAATAATTCAGTCTATTCTTTACATGTGGGTAGAAAACAACTGATATCTTGTCCATGTAAAAAAAATCACTTTCATTCATTTCATTGAAGACACAGAGTACTTTTTTTGCGCACACCAAAAAAAATACAAAATAATTTAATGATAAACTTGAATGAAACCACATTTCTGTTTAAGGAAATGCAGTGAAACACTTTTAATCTTTAAAATGTTTGGGTGATATGTATGCAAGGAATGTCATCAGGAGGCAATGAAGCTGAACAGTTTGATCAACATTACCTTTGTGCAACAAAAATTTGCTTTAGTGAATGTTAACTGATGATAACTTCTAAAAATGAACATGTTTAGACACCCTGTGGCAACAACATTAGTGTGCCTATACACTACAGTAAGTATCTATGGTAAAGGTTTTTGTCATATTTTTTCTGACACTTAATAGCACACTAAATAATAAACAAATTCACGTTACTAATTTGGAGGTCCAACACTGAATCTATCCTAAAATATACAGTACACATCCTTCAGAAACATATATTTCACTGTTGAACAACAGTGACCAACTTAAGAGATGCAAAAAATGCCCTGAAAAGTGTGCCCTGGTCCGTCTCTCTATGCTGGATAAATACACCAGCCAACAAGGCCAAATGCAATCCCTCCCCACAGTTCCATTGCTTGCATTGTGTGTTTGGCTTCTTCCTGTTGTTGACCCTGTGGGAGGGAGGGCAGGTCAAGGCGGGCCCATGTGATCGGCTCAGGCTTCTTCAGAGACACCTCCATCTCTGCAGCCATCGGGTTCACAGGACTACTGTTCACCTCCACAGCCTGACAGAATGAAAAAAAAAAAAGTATGCTCTTTGTCTATCACACACCTCTACTTTTGAAAAAAACACTCAAGGTGGTTTCTTTTGGAAGATGGTAACAAATGAAAAAGCCTGTTTGCTCATCATCTAATTTATCAGTTATACTTAATCCACTATGTAAATATGTCTAATCTGTTGGCTGAGTACTGCAGCTCTGTCTCTTGTGTTTCTTCAGTTTTCTGGTTAATATTTTGTAAATTTTTCTGTTTTATAATTAAAACATTAGCTTTATTTACTGATTTATAAAGAGAGGCAAGGGAAGTCCAGGAATAAGAGAGCTGTGAATGGCATACACAAAGCTCACAGGCCACCCTTGAACATAGCATGCATTGCTGTCTGCCACAATGTTGTTTTTTTGTTACCAGAGGAGGACGCCAAAGTCATTATTTGGTTTTACTATTACTGTAACGCAAGATCTATACTTACTCCCCATAAATTGATCTTCTGTTCAAACTCTTTATCTCACTCAAACACCACATGGATGTTGACCAGGAACAATCAGAGACATACAGCAGAGTTATATGGACATGAGGGAGTGTAATAATGAATGTGGGTGTGCTGTCACGTATGCATGCCGCCGTGTTTTTTTAACGTGGTGCTGTTGGTCCTCATTTATAACATCCGATGTAAGAGAGGCATTTGTTCCCTCTACTATGGCAATGATAGAAGAACATTATTGTTTGTTTCAAATTACTCTGTGTATAATACACAGGCAGTGAGCTGGACTGGCTGAACTTCTCTTGCAGGTTTTATAGTGTGGGAATGTGAGCAAAACATGCATTCTTGCACTTTGATCCATGTTCGGGTATTTCATGTCCGATCTTGTTATTTTTCCTCCAGAGGTGACTTCCTGTAGTGCAGCCCAGCTGGGACAGAAAGGAGAGATGTTTTCTTCCTGCAGCAGCTCCAGTACTTCATGCTGCCGACAAACCCCCACACGTTACATAAAGCACATTAAACTACATATATATCAAGTTAACTAGCTTTCCAAACAAACAAATGATGACATTTTAACTCTGGCAGACACACAATCAGCTTCATGCCTTAGAGAGCATCCTCCATTCTTACAGGAAGTACCAATCTTCACCTCATCGCCCTCTTCCTCTGTGCACAAACAGAACCAAAGTCTGTCTCAGTGATGACAACACCTTTTGTTGCAATCTGACCAGGGGCTCCATGCCACTAAAACAAACAAACACACACACACAATGAAGAGATTTCCATTATCAAAACAACATGAGAGTGAGAGAAAGACAGGAAAATACTAAACCAGGATTACAGCAGCAAGCAGCAATACAACAGATGGGCTCAGGTACATTTAGCAAAAAAAGGACATGAAATGTTTAAGTGTGGGCGAATTCTCATGTTTCCCACATTTACTTAGTGTGTTCTCATTACAGGACAGAAATTCTGCACTGTTGTCTGTACATTATTCTATTTTACAAAAATCTTCTTAGTCAGGCCTACATGCCTGTGAATGCTGTATGTAATAATTCACACTTGGTTGAATGAACAGATAATTCAACAGCTTTTCTGTTAAACCTAGCACTTACAACAAAAGAAGCATTTTCTCATGTATGCTGCTGCCATAACCCAGTACATTTCCATTCTCTTTTTATTAACTGATAAGCATCTTCCAGGGAGCAGACGTTTGCATCTCATATGACTACACAACACACTCTCACTGTTCGGCTGCTGAACTTGGATTTACATGTGGTTTGTGGAAACAGAGAGTTGCTGTTTACAGTTCTTGGATGGACACGACTGCCTGTTGTTAAATTTCGTCAGACAGAAACAACACAAAGACAAACCAAAGGGCTAACATAAGTGGCTGCGATGTTGATTTGTGTGCATCTGAAGCTTCAATGAATATTGTATTTTTTAGCGAACATGGTCAAACTGTATGTTTAGCTGATTTTTCCGGATGCATCGGACAAACATGAAGAAATACTAACCGCTGTCCACATCAACACGTTTCATTTGGGAACAAGTGAGAAAGAAAAACTAGTGCTGTACACTAAAAGTTTGAATTTGTGCAGACAGCTGTTTTAAAGGGACACCTCTGGTCAGCACAAACATAAAGAGAGCTGTTTTATATTGATTTACGATGTGCTGTCAGTCTGATGTGGGCATATATTTACCATCCAATACCATACCAATAAAATATTACATGTGCTTTTACCTTCAACATGAATTGATAAGACAGGCATACTGAAGTTTCAGTTGGAGTCAGACTGATTCTCCTCACACTGGTACTATGTGCCCTTATGTTACAGTATATACACATTGCACATCCACAGGGTCTTAAGGCATTCGATTAAAAGTCTCAATCCCCTTTAAAACAAATGAGCAGCCCAGTGTGGATGTTTTTCTTTGGTCAAAGGGCGGAAGAGGCAAACAGCTCTATAAAGTGATGTACTATGAAGACTCCTGTTGACATTCCCCTTTCCGCCCTCCCAACACATTCTGGAGATCAACAAGTCCTCAATTACCTGGTAGGTCTTTGACAGATTAATTAATATAATGTAAATACAGTAATTTTGGTGTTTAATCTTGTAAGACTACTTAATACAATGGTTATAAATTCAGTCAAAAGTAGTCAGTCGGAAGTAGTAGGGTATTGGGCTATAGGTATAGTTACTGTTCTGTATTATGTGGTTGCTATGGTGATTCTAAATTAAGACTTGCTTTGTTAATATGATTGTGAGGTCCAATTTCTGACAGAATATCTCAAACTGTATCAGAATAATGACTTTGACTGTCATGATTCTGAGATCCTGATGATCCGTTCTGATTCTTCATCTCTTAATTCATAAGTAATTTCTGTCTTTCTTATTTTGGTTTGATTTCGCATATTTTCTCAAATCAAATCGTGGTATTGCTCCTTTCAAGTAAAAGTGGATAATTTTTTACAGTGCATGCCGTGCAGCTGTGGTGTGTTTAAATGTGGTGTGTTTGTGTGTGATGACGGTTTTTCAGCGTGACTTGGTTCATCATGAAGATCGTTCCTCTCCTCGCTCTCTTCACAGGTACTCTGGGCTCTTTACTCTCCAAACAATCATTTATGTACTGACTTTACATCATCACGAGTATATCGCTAATCTCATTCCTTCATTTAAAATCGACAAAACAGATTAAAGACCAAAAATGATCTCCTAAACTGTACTGAACGTTTCTCCCATTCTGCTCATCCCATCTCTCTCCATGTTGCAGAAACAATCCAGCTGCCTTTGGTTTCAGTAACAGAGGTAACTGTATGGCTACTAGAGGGAAGCAGTGTCACTTTCAAATTGCCTCCACAATGGACCATTACACAGTCTTGCAGAGATGACTTGTGTAAATGTGTTCTGGGCCAGTGCGTGTCAACGGATTTCAGGCTCCCCTCAGGATTCATTTCATGTTTAAAGTACACACTGTCTCCAGTGTGCCGCCCATATAACAGACTGACAGTGTGTTTTCAGAATGTCACTGGCTTAAACAAATTACTACTTGCTCACTCAATCCCGACACAAGGCCCCAAAAGATCTGTGCACTACTTACTGGCTTTACAGTTATTCCTGGACAATTGCAGAATATTTTTACAGGAGAAATGGATTTCTACACCGAGAGGAAAAGAATGAATGAGGAAGACATTGAAATCTGTCTGCACACCAACTCTAGCTCTTTTTCTGGATTATTTTAGGTTTGCATTTATCAGGTGGTATGGAGTCATATCTCGAAGGTGTTGACTTTTCAGAAGGCCAATCCAAGAAACAACACAGGAAGACTGCAGCTCACTGTAGGACACTCTGCACTCAAGATCCCACCTGCCAATACTTCACATATCATACAAAGTAAATATCTGTTGTGTGGCCATAGAAAACATGAGCCAGCGTGTTTGTGTCAGCTAATTTGTTTACAGAAATTAAACTATATAGCACTACATCACTGTGGGTACATCTGATTCAATAAAGATTTGTGATCAGCTTTACATTTTTGTGCCACAGAAACAAGAAATGTTCCCTGGTGTCATCAAGTGATAACGTGGTGATAAAACGTGATCCATCCACTGTATCAGGGTACCCTCTAAGGAACGGCTGCAGAGACATAAATGGCAAGTGATTTCATTTCATGTTTAAAATACAATAATTAATTTGCAGTATTTTGATTTACCCTATAATGTTGCCTTCAAAACCACAAATAAATGGAAAACGAAGTATAATTTGAAATATGACAGAGAAAGAGGGAAAAGACTAAATTAAACCCTAAATCTAAATTATTTCTGCCAAAAGTAGGCAACATACATACTAAATATTTGAGTGCTGGTTGATTCTATTGATCCAAATGATATATCTGGCTCTTACATTACTTTCTGCGTCACCTTTTTTGCAAGACGATGCAGGTCTCGAGTTCCACCAGGAAGCCAAAAGCTGGATTGATGCTCTGGAGCACTGCTATAGCCAGGACTCCTCCCTGGTTCAAATCACCAACCCCACAGTGCAGGACGCCGTGAACTCTCTCCTGCGAAGTAACACAGACAGGGTCCAGGATGGAGTGTGGATCGGCCTGGAGCGGTCCATCTTTGGCTACAAAGACCCCTGGTTCTGGATTTCCGGGACAGAAGCTAAAGACCTTTCGTGGAACAGCAGCTTTCCTGTCGACCACCTAAACAACCACTGTGGAAAGATAATCCGGGTTGAGGAGACACAATTCAAGTGGCTGGACGCCAACTGCCACGATAAGCTGCCTTTCATCTGCCAAAGTAAGCCGCTGTTTTGTTTAAGGGAGAGCACCTGAAAACGGTTGGTTTTCCAGGTTGACAGCAGAAACGTTGTTTTCACTCTAAGTTCTGTCTCTTCTATCTCAGCAGATCCTACATGAAGACTGCACGGCGTTCTGGAAACTACACGAATCATTCCACTATTCCTTTGATACTCATTTTCATTGAATATTGGTGTTTTAGGCTACTCATTTCTGCATTCACTTTTTTATTGCACTCTTACTCTCTTTCAAATAACTGACTGATTTGTTTTCTTTCCCTGTAAAACCAATATGCAAATATTGTAAGTAATGTAATGCAGGCACTTGTTCATTATCATTCATCCAATAAACAATTTTACCTATTCCTTATTTTGATTCATACATGTTTAGTATAATGGTGCTAAAAACATAACCACCCAATAAAAATGAGTGAGGATTTGAGGATGACACGACTAAAATAAATTACTGAAACCAATTACAAACACTGTGGTTTGAAGGAGTGCAGGACTACAAAGTACAATCAAGAAATAATGGGAAAATTCAGGAACAAACAAAAACTTTAACATATTTCATCCATTTCCACCGTATCAATAGTATTTAGCTGATTTTGTTTTTCCCAATATAATAAAATCTCTTTCTAAAGGTACACACACACACACACACACACACACACACACACACACACACACACACACACACACACACAGCCTTAATAAATATCGGTCAGAGACAACAGTTCACAGTGTCATCTTTTTCACAGAGCAAACACAAGTTCATTGCTGTTTAGTCGGTTGTATTACTTCTGTGTCAGGAGGTAACATGAAAACCTAAAACAAAGAGGTGAATATATGCACACACAAATGCTAAAAGATCCAGTGTCACAAAATCCATTGTGTATTGATGAATTTTAGAAGAAAAAGTAGACAGAAGACCCAATTCATAAATTCAGGAAGTACAAAAGCGCAAATGTACCCAAACACACAGACTCATGTGCATACACATTATGATTTAAAGCTATTCAAAAATAAAGCTCATCATTCACCCATACTGTTACTTTTCATCCAGATACTATTTGTAAACGTGCCTACACCTCTACCGAGTTTCATACTGCAATATATATATGTATGTATTTAGTATGAGGTTAACTATATCATCAAAGTCAGATTCCTCAAAGTCTCATCACATCTTCACTGCTTAGTTCATTAGAGTTCATTTCTTCTTTTGTCACTTCAGTGTATTTGGTTGAGGAGAAAAATATCCACATATGTAAATAAAAAGATGACAGCTGGATGAAGTAAAAATCCACATTTTCATTAGTGCTCATCGTAAGAAATGACATATAATGTAGTATTGCTTCAACCCCACTGTGCTGGAATGCATAGAACAACTTTTCATTCTGTCTGGTACAGCAGTAACATTACTGACACAGACGCTTTGATGTCTTAAACAAAACAAGTTTAAATATAATGTTATCAAAGACAACATGAAGCAGACTCGAACAAGTCACTATGAGTTCTGTTGATTGTTTTCAGCATTTTGAGCATCACACTCTGATCACTCATGAACTATGATACAACGTATCCTAAACTTCTAGTTTACCCATCGTATCCACATAAAGTGACACTGACTTTCACGATGCAATCTAACCCCAACTCACTCATCTTCCTGGATCATTTCTCTAAGGCACTCCTTCAAGTTTTCCACCCGGTCTCTGTTGTTTACTTCAGCAGTCTGTATCGTCTGCTCCAGCAGCCGCTGCACCTCATCCAGCCCGCCCACCTTCGGCGAGTTGCGGCGGTAGAGATACCCACTCAGCTGATTGTTGTGGCAGTCGGGGTTAAGAATGCCGCACAGAAAGCGCAGGAACATGTCATATTGGCCCAGCGGGGAGCTGAGGGTTCGCTCCAAGGCACACTGGACCAGGCCTGCTGCTGATTTGGTCTGATCCTTGGATGTGAAGATCTTGGGAATGTGCAGCACCCCGGAGTCCAGAACGTTCTTAGACTCTGAGCGAAACATTGTGAAGACGTACAGAGCAGCTATGAACTCCTGGAGGAGAGAAGACATAGGGGCATTTTAGATGATTCCTTTGGGGTGCCCTGGCGGCCAGACAGCCGAAGGGCACGTCTCTGCTAGCAGGATTTTTTTTGAGTAGCAGCTTGGTTTTTCAACCCTGAAAAAAGTTCAAATCCGGCGTTAATTGTTCCGTCATCTCTTGATATAAATTCAATAATCATTTGCAAATATTGTTTATTTCACTTTAACTGCTGGACACAAGATGTGTCCCACTTCACTGAAAAGTCCATTCTCAGTATATGGGCGCTGAAGACTTTACATTTCCACGACAAACTTGTGTAAGTTGCACACTGGACCACAACCAAACTAGGTGTGATGTCTCAAAATCACGTACGTACATACGTACACCTGTTCAACTGAGACTTAAGGTGAGCACAGAAACAACCCCCCCCACC
>CM022478.1:17840511-17886229 GCA_011952105.1 Coreoperca whiteheadi
CACAGAAACAACCCCCCCCCCCCCCCTTCAGCAGATGAATGTGAAAACAGCCTTCTAGTGTCAAACTCTGCGAGGTGGAAAGAGTTTTTTACCTGAAAGGTGAAGTGTATAAAGCAGAATGTCCTCTTCCCATCTGAGGCTGCGGCGGGGAGCTCAGTGCACATGCCGGACAACACCGTCACCTCTGTCAACTTCAGGCCGGACTCCTTCACGTCCTCTTCAAAGAACACACTGACATTCCTCTCCAGCATCTTAAAGGCCATCTTCCCCATCTTTATCAGCAGGTGCTTGTCGTCACTGGACCATTTCTGAGTGGACAGAGGGCACCACATTCTGATGTTAAAGTGAAGCTACTCATTGGCTTAGGTCTTCTGTCTTTTGGAACATTTAAGTCAGTTAAGCTCCATTTTGGGGTTTTGCTGATACTTTGTCTTACAGGTGTTCAAAAGTTAGGGTTCATTTTTGTAGCACAATATTGCAAAGTGAAGGGGGACAAAAAACACAAACACTAATATATTACAGTCTCAACAATCTTCATAAAGACATTCATTTCAGGTCAACTGTCTCAGACGGCATCAGATGGTACAGGTGTTCATGATATTGTATAGCCCCAAATTTTAATTTAAACTATGGATCAGTAAATATCTGCTCATAAAAAACAAATTACTAAATCTGAATTGCATTCAATACTAAAATAATGACTAATGGGTAATGAAAAGGTTGACACAGAAATTCTGTTGCCCCATAGCAGTTTTATGTTTTATTTTGGTGCTTTTAAAAGGAAACATGAAGGGCGACGGTGAATTAAGTCACTAGGAACTATGACATGACTTAAAGACAATAAAAGGCAAAAAAGCCACAGACAAAAGCATGTTACCAGGTCATTGTCCCCCTTTCCATAGTAGAACTGCAGCCTGCGATTGGTCTGGACAATCAAAATGCTGACGTAGAATGGCGCCAGCCTGGGGGGGTGCACCCCGTAGCCCTGAAAACGGTAACAGCGCTCGAACACTGTGGCCACCATCCAGCAGACAAAGGGTTGGCGAGCGAGCATGCTGAGCGTCGGTAGGCGCTTATACTGCGCCACGATCTTCGCTGCTTGCTCTGCGTTGCAAAAGCGTTTGGTCAGGTAGTCATCTTTCATCTCATCACTGGGGAAATGAGGGGGAAAAAGATGAAACAGGATTTAATGTAGTAAATTATTACTAGACATAATCCAGCATATTTACAGGGTGGCTTACACACTAAGTCGACATCAAAGCTAAAAACAGCAGCAAATACAATATTAAGATATACAAAGTAAAAAGGTAAAAAACACTGACACACACATAATGAAGAACAGACACACAGTACATCTATACACACACCTAAAGCCCTGCATTTCTGTGACAACGTCTATGAATTGAGATGGTATTTGTGAGACAGCCGCCCGTCTCCCCAGGATCCAGACGCGGGCACCACGAAGCACAGTGCCTCGGATGATATTTACAATCAGGACATCAAGTTGGGCTTGGGTGTAATTGTCATTTATTACTGGAGCATTCTGGAGAGAAACATAGACAACTATATCAGTTTCTGGTCATCATTTGTTAGACTAAGAGCCAATAAGTAGCTTTTAACGTGCCCGAATTTTAAACTCGGGTTGGTTGTCTTTATAATTCAGATTCTAGATATTCTTTACGGTTTACAAATGTGTAACATGGGATACCTCCCAGTCCAGAGGAGCTTGGTAACAATCGAACGAGTCCATTATGATGAGAAATTTACAGTCCTCCTCCTCCAGGTATTTCATGCCTTTGCACTCAGAATGATAATATTCTATCACTTCCATGATGGACATATTCTGCGAAGGAGAGGGGTTTTGTTTTCGCAGAAGCCAGAGAGATCGGAATGACAGCTTGATGACAAACTGCAGATCCTGAGCAAACATGGACAGGAAAATGGTGTCAGTCACAAAGCACAAGTCAAAAAACAAAAACTTCAATTGTGAGGATCGCTTATGAGAAAGAGCCACTTGCATGTTTGGCAAATTTTCACTTGCGAAATGTGTCAATAACTTGCTAAAACAGTAAGCACTGCAAATAAAAATGTATTTTACTTTAAAATGAATTGTTACTTTATCTACAGTGTAGGCCCGTTCACAGTAGATAAAGTAAAATGTTGACAAAATATTTATATGTTGCAATCTTAGTTGAATCAATAAGGGCCATTCCCAGTGTTATTTCCTTTGCTGCAGCTACAACCGCTAGGTAATTCAACCTTAAAGCAGCATGAATAAGTGTCTTTTGGCCACTTGGAGGCAGAAGTCCACAAGGTAAACATCAAACACATATTTAACATATTATAGCCTTATAAAGTAGTAAAGAAATATTTACAGTATCAGGCTGTTTAGCTGCTAAATACTGCCTTTGGTGCTGGGCAGGTAGTGTACAGTGGCTTTATAAGAGCTTTTCCACTGAAATATTTATTGTTGGGTTTTTTTAATCACCTTATTGGCGCGCAGTTCTGCCCAATCCAGGGAGAATTTCCCCACGGAGACAGACATGCCAATTCCTGGAATCCCAGTGGTCAGCACCGTCCTCACCGGCTTGCCATCATCCGTCTGTAGTCGGAACAGATTGTTCACCTCAACAAAGGTGTCGGCACCAGGGACCTGGAGAGGTGTCGGAGGGTGGGGTCGGAACTCATGGGAGGGGTCAACGCCTCCATAACCACAGGTGGAAATCTGGGGCTCAACGTAGATGGTATCTAGAAGATTCTGCTTTCCGGCTCGAACGACCCCCTCACGGATGACTCGGTGTTTTCTGATTAAATACTGCTTCATATGAAAACGGATCAACACTGGTGGTGGAGAAAAGATAAAGAGGAAAGTAAGAAAACTACATGTGATTTTGAATCTGGATCTCACATTGGAAGAATATTCTTTCGCTCTGCCCATTTATGGTAATCTCATGTTGCTGAACACATTCTCACAGGCCACAATCACCACCTACATTCTTTAGCTGCCTGTTGCCTAAATGCAGGGGATTGCACTGTAATATCATCCATCAGGAGTGCAACATCCATCCAGCACACCTTTCCCATGATTGGTGAGTCTTAGTGTTTTTTAGAGCATTAAGTGAAGCTGACCATGCTGAATGGTTAAAAAGGAAAAGCCCCTCCACCTGTTCTCTGGATCTGATTCCTACTTCTTTCTTTAAAGTGTGGGGTAAGTTTTAAAACAACTGGTTGACATGTTAATTGTTCCCTTGAAACTGGCATCCACAAGAATTTGAGACTGCATTACTTAGAAATGAAAACACACCCAACAGAAAAAAAGCACTCTATGCTCATTTACAGTAAATAACTTTTCAGGAAAATAATGTGTATGGCAAATATAAGTGATGTCAAAAACACAGCCACAACATTCAGATTGAATTAAAATACCTCAGAGCAAACTAATTTCACCAGTATAAGCCGGTGTCTTGTGCATAAAATCACTTGCCTCTCTTGCACCGATTCCGCAGGTCGTCTGCCTCTGGTTTCTTATTGACACTTTCCAAGGTACTCAAAGTGTGCATCAGGGAGCGATCCTGGCCTGTGGAACAGAATTTTAAGAAAAAATAAAAAGAGTAAGCAATCACTGACAGTTTATAAGTCCCGGAGCACCCCACGAGGCTGTATCCTTATTTTCATCACAATCCATTTTACTGTTAACGAGAAAATAACTAGATTTCATATTTAAAATTGTCTTATAGCTAAATTCTCCTTTTGTTGTTTTTAAACGACCAAGTTCACCAAGTGTTCACGTCACGTCCACCATCCCAACAGTCATAATTAGTTCCTCTAAATTGTGACCTCTATTGTTAGCTGTGTTTTCTTACCAAGGATCTCCAGGATCCTGTCCACAAAATCGAGAATGTCTCCCTCCATCACCTGCTGCACGGTTATGCCTGTTTCCCATTGGTGAAACCACATCTTAAATTTGAGTAGCTCTTCCCTGGTGAGGCCTGTCAAGATACTCTGAATACTCTGCAGACAGAGAGAAAGGTATAAAAATGTTGTCCTGCAGAAATGATGTTGGCACCCTTTGGGACATATTAAGAAGAAGCAGTTATATTTTAATCATTTATTAACTGCAACTAAAATTGCAAAAGGACACATAATTATTATCTTATTGCATATAACTTTTAAAGAGTTTTTCCAACAACAAGTAGTTAGACATCAATTGGAAAATGTACTATTATTGGGATGGATCTCACTTTAATAATAAAGCTAAACAGGTTAAAATGCATTATCAGGTCAAACAAATTCCTGAGACCAAAACAACAACTGTGAAGAAAAGAAAAAAATTCGCAGTGCAGACAACTGTGATGCACCAACCTTGAATATATGGGGCAGGTCCTGTTCTGGGTGCAGTCTGCCTGGCTGGCTGTTCTCGTCAGTCTGCATTGCGTCATCTAGTTCAACGGGCTCAGGTGGTTCTGGCGAATGATTTACCAAAACTTCATCCATATCATCCTCATCACTGTCCTCTGGAAAATCCCCCAGATCAGAAGACCTGAGAGACAACGGGAACCCCGGGGCTGAGGTAAGAAAGTGCACTGCAAATATTGTCCAAGGATCACCGTGATGTTCTGTCGCATTTTGACTCATAAATCGTATTGGCCCCCTTTTGCGACAGCCACTTTTGGATAGAAACTTTTTAAAGACAGTATACACTTGTATAGATAAATAGACCATATTTAATATATTTTTAATGTTTTCACAAAAAATTATTTCAAATAAACAAATGTTTAAATTTTAAGTAAAAAACAAATGAAAAACTATAGTCTATGGGGTCTAATTTCATTTGGACATAGCATTCTAAAACAAGAACAATAAAATAAGAAAATTCCTCTGTGCAATCAGGGCCAGCACTGGACGTGACGTGTACTGCAACTCTATGTAGGTACGTTTAAAGCTTTCAGCTGTTAGGACTTTCACTATCTTTTGGTCAGGTACGCTTACATTTTCCATTAACATGCATCGATAAAAAAAAAAAGAATGACATAAACATAACTATTTCTTTGCTCCACATTGTCCAGATTTATGACAGACAATTGTGTGTGTTTGTGTGTGTGTATCCTCCACCTGGTGTCAATGACAACAGCTCCCGGTGGTTTGGTCTGCTGCGTGGTCATGGTGTAGTGGGTCTCTGGAGACTCTGGGCGAATCATCCTCAGCCTGGCAAAAATGAGGGACGAAATCCACACGGTAAGATATATTAGCAATTTCTAAGTCATTAAAAGCAACCTTGCCCTTCAAAAACTTTAACACAGTGGGCTCAGCAATAAAAAACCAAACCTGTGTTGGCCTCCACAGTAAACCATTACAACCACTAGTTTTTACTAACAATAATTAAGGTATAATATTGGCATTTACAAGTTGATCCCCCCCCTTAACACGTTGGCTGAAATTCCTAAATCATCAGCACCAAAAGCTCCTGTTCATTCATTCATTATCAGACTGTGCAAACACACCCCCCTAGCAGCTATGCGACCCTACTGAATACGTGTGTATGGGAAGTGTGTATAGTTGTTTAATCTTGGGTAGAATGTTGTACGGTTCAGTAAAAGTAGTAGATAATATTGTTACTTTGAATAGAAACCCCAAGTGTCATGTTTCAGCTGTTCAGAAAGACTGATGAAAGGAACCCTACCTATTACCTGTCCCAAGCAATGTTTAAGTCGCTAAAAACTGACTTGCATACTACACTAAAATGAACTAAACCCCAGCGTCATAGGAAGGAAATCAAACTTCTGTGCTGAAATCTTGTGAAAAGGTTATAACTTTCACCTTGAGCCTGGAAAAGCAGTAACAGACTTGGGAAGAATAATAATTAAATACAAATTTTCAAAGGAACTTGTCACAAGTCTAACACCAGCTCAGGTGCAGGGTTAAACTGGCCAGGGTACAGATAACAGCAAAAGTAAAGTTGGCAGTAACGTGAAGCCATCTGTGGTAAAATTGCCAAAACACACACACACACAGTGGGAACTGTTTTAGTATCAAACCAAGACACAGTACCCCGTCCCCTCATGAGCAGTCGATTCAGGTAGTACCACAGGAAACGGGGAAGGGCAGGCCTCTGCAACCTCTCCATTTCCCTCCATCTCCTCCTCCTCCTCCTCCTCCATCACATCACTGTCACTCTTCATTGAACCATAGCTGGAGGGTGGCCTCTTCCACTTCTTATTCTCCTCATCTTCCCCGTCATTCCCCTGCCTGAAGATGCTGAGGGGGCGAAAAGAGGGTGTAAGTGGGCACGTGGCTGTGACTATTTTAATTTAGTCCAATAGGTATTTAATGACCAATACTATTTTAGTACGATACATGTCAAAGAATACAGATGGACAATCGGATTCAGTATTCAGCTCCTTTACATAAGTAAAAGTACTAATACCACACTATAAAAAAACTCCACTACAAGTAAAAGTCCTGCATTTAAAACTTTACTTAAGTAAAAGTATGTAAGTATTATCAGCAAAATAGTATAAAAAGTAAAAGTACTCATTGCACAGTAAAATGGTCCCTGTCAGTCTTTTACTATTATATCTGATGTTTCTGGATTAATATCACTGCTGCATTAATGTGTATGTTGCATTTTACTGCTTTAGGTGTTTACGATTATGCTAATTTTAACTACTTTATATACTGCTGGGTAGCTTAATCTACAGGAAAGCATCATGGTCTATAAGATCATCATATGTTTGTAGCATCGCTGTCCTGTGAAAACCACATATCTCTAAAAAGTCAACTTCTCATGAGCTCAGAAACCTGTTTTCAGCATTGTGACCATTTTCCAGCTGATCCAAGGGGGGCTTTTAAATAGTTTATTTAGGCTATCTTAAGAACTTTTTCCAACCCATAATGGAAACTCTTCATCCTTCGGTTTATTAGAAACGTAACATTCAAATTCAAAATCACCACATTTGGGGATACATGGTCTTCACTGGACAGGAAGGGTATGAAAAATTGTACCATGAAGATTAACTAGTATTTAAAGCTGTCAGATGTGGTGGAGTAGAAGTATAAAGTTGTATAAAATGGAATCACTCAAGTAAAGTACAAGTACCTCGATTTTGTACTCAAGTACAGGAGTTGAGTAAATGTACTTAGCTACATTCCACTACTGTCAGGAAGATACTCAAAAACTGACCAACATGTGAAATCGTTTGGCCCAAAAGTGACAGTTGAACTTACAACTCTTTAGGTACATGGGTGTGCATAAATACTTGAATACACATGCATAACCGATAGAGCTAACTCATACAACATTTGGTAAATTAACATACAACTTAATAAGATGGATAATAAAGCTAATGTGACTCAACTTTGACCGACGGAAGTGCAATAACTTTGCTTGTCAAAAATGTATAAAATGCGTTCTTAGTGTCAGAGGGTTAAAGATGGCAGCTTAACTCATCTCGTTTGCCAAAAAGCTGTGTGACAACACCCACCTTTCAACTTCAGTGTCCGGGTCCATGTCTCTGGTAGTGACACACTCACACGCCGCAGCTGTAGAATAGATTTTTGTAACCTAAATCTTTTTTATCGCAACAACTTTACATCCAAAGAAAGGAATCCACCGTGCTAACGTTAGCTTTGAATACAGGCTGTCGCTCTCCGCAGTTACTGTTATGCTAACTTCGATACTTAATATGATGAGCTTACATAGACGCGTTAGAAATGACTGTTTCCCAGCAAATAATCATTATGAATAAAATAAACGGTATGTCAATGTCACTGGCCATCCATTTTAACTTTACGCTGCGTTTTAGCTAAAGTAGAACTTTCGGTTTCGAGTTCCGCCAACACCAACAGTACGACTTCCGGACGACATCCTTCAGAATAAAAGCATAATCTCCTTAAATGTCAGCGTAGACATTCACAAGCAGTCAGCACAGAAATGCACAAATTATGTATCAAAATACTCATTCTGACATACCCTCACACCATCATTTAATCTGTACGTTTGTATGGGAAAAAAGAAACACTTTGCACTCATGAGCCATACTGTATGGAAACATTTTGAGCCTAAATTTTCCACAGTAAATATTTTCAGTGATTGTTAACACAAATACTCCATTTGGCCTGTACTTTATACACATGTTGTCATTTAATCTGTAGCTGTCTAAGATTAAAACTTTTTTTTTTTTTTTTTTTACTTGTCAGCTTTCAAACTTAGCCAAATTGTACAGTGTTGACATTATTACTTCACTGCACCATCCCTCTTTAATTATAATGTGCAACCAAGATTAAAATGACTTCCTCCTCCCATACTAATGTCACCATTTGATAATATATAATTACTTTATATCATCTGACCTACTTTGAGAGCCTGTATTTTTTATTTTATTCTTACACAGCTACAGATTAAATGTCAGCGTGAGGAAACGGGTTAGGCCAGGAGCGCGTGTGCATTTATTGTAAATACATTGTAATAATTTATGCTACACCCTGACTGGACTACATGTCAGTCCACTAATTATCCTACACAGTTAAAAATGATGCATAGAAATTCTAATCTTTACACCAATCAGTAGTTTTGATTTAGTAAGACTGTGAATATACATACTTAAAACTACAAAAAACTAAAAATTCAGCTTTTATTCTGAAGGTTTGAGGCGCATCCCGGAAGTCTAACCGTTGCGTTTGAGTCATGGACTCGGGTGACCTTTTTGAAAGAGTCCGCTCTTTTCTACAAAGCAGGTTTAGATGAACAGTGATAGTATGAATTATATGAACTGATATATTCTTGGAAACACTATGGACTTCAGTGCCTCCATCTTTCAATTAATTTAACATGTAGAACCCAACTTTGTATTTTAGTCTTGATGATGAATGGGAATTATGTGACAATTCCCAGATGATCTTGGGAATTCCTGTTAATAAGGGTTAACCTAATAAAAGTGGGTTCCCATGATTTTTCAGAAATCCAGCGCTGTGAACTCAAGGTATCTATTAGGTAGGAAACACATTAGATCTATCCAAATGGACTTCCTATGTAATAAATATGCTTGAATTAAGGCAGCTTATTTAAAAAAAGTAGCTTACTCTAACAAGTGGGCAAAAAGGACCAAAACAAATTGGTGAGCTGACAGAATAAGATACATTACTTTAAAACTTTTATTCAATTGATAGTCAGAATTAATCAGATTACTTGAAGGCATTTGACAAAAATAACAAAAAAAAAACAAAACAATGAATGGTTGAGGACACAGGTCATTTGAAGATGCAAGGAAAAGCTACCTTGAGCTGAGTCCGTCAGACAGCCCAAAGCGGACCTGGACCGGAGCTGCATTCAGAGTCACAGACTCAACTCTGACAGTTGGTTAAGGCCTCAACTAGGAGGCTTTGCCACAATGTGTCATTTAAAATCTTTTTATTGACAAACATGTAAATATAATACAGAGGAAATAAAGGAAGATTAAGACAAGATTGTAAAAAAATCCAAAAGGACAATCATAAAAATGAAATAGCGTTTTTGAAAATAATAAAAATTAAAGTATGAAATAGAACTGTAGACGATCATTACTCCAACTTGGGAACCAGTCCTCACATGTTCATCCTGCTCATCATCTGTGGAATAAAAACAAAATCTGATGAAACCAAAGTTCACAGAGAAACAAATTTCAACACAATATGAATGAGATTTAGTAAAAGCTGAAATCCAAGTGCTGCCATTGTTTTACCGTTGTTTGAGACATACGGACACCCCTTAGGTTGATATGTGAAATGAACACACCGTGAGTTATTATGGCATAACATGAGAACCAGCAAGCAGCCAGTGTGAAGTAACAAACCCCATTAACTAAATGAAAATTAATTTTATTGGAACATTATTGACCTTTTAAGACGTCCATCAAGGTTTTCTTCAATTATAGACGCACGCTTCTGAAAACAGTATTCAAATTCACCGGTCACTGAGATGTAATGTCTGAACACATATTTCAACCAAGTTCTCGTTCACCATCATGCCGTTAGTTAGATCAGTAGTGAGGGACACCCACACATAATCCATCTCCCGTAGTTTTTTCCAAAATACGCAAAATTTACCAGTTTATTAGGTACACTCTAAAGCAATGTATTACAATAGCCCTGCAATAAATCCTATCTTATGTTTTTTTAAAAGGGTGTCACAGAGGTGATGATTCAACTCTACTTATTTTTGAGGCTGTAGTTAGTGGTGTTTTGTGACTATATTATAATGAGGGGTTTATTGTTCTGTCCCCCACATGCATAAACGGGGAGGGACCACTAACAATAGAGTCAAAAATCATCATCAAGTGTAATCAACACTTCTAACAAGGTGTCAACATAAGTTGATCATTACACACTTTACAAAGATACAATTCATTGCAGGGTTATAGACATTTTACTTTTCAAAAGCAGGAAAAGTGCAGGTTTAGCTAAAAACACTGACTGTAATAGCCACAATACCAGGGAATAGGTACAACTTAATAGAACGCAGCTGTTAAACCAGTTTGACAAGTCAAAAAGTGTGTGGCATTGGAGTCATGGAGACATGATGTATATGTCTGCTGACAGCAGAGGGCGGTAAAGTGCCATAAAAGGAACAATGAGCCAGTAAAAGAGCAATGTAAATGGCGTAGGTTTGAAAACATTAAAAAAGGGCAGGAATGCAGCGACATGTTTGATTGGCCTTAAAAATCAACACAATGTGTTTTAGTGAACGTACATTACTAATGTGTTCAGAACAGAATTATAAACAAAGCAGACTATAAACAGCAAGCGGCATTGGCAAATAAAGTGCAGACAGAGAAGACTCTACAGTGTACCTTAAAAATGATTATTTAAGTGTGCCCTGTAAAACCCCAAATTAATTTGTCTGTGTACGTTTACCTTGCGAGCACTAGCCGTCAGTCCAGGAGACTTTGCTGCCCTGCTGGTGGTTCGTGGAGACCTCCTCTGTCCTTTAGTTGCCACCTGGGGTGACTTAGAGCTGCCAATTCTGCCAGCTCGTCCCACTCCAGCGCTAGGATTATCTGAAGGCATGTTTTCCTGGCACTTGCGTGTAGATGTCTGAGTGGACAACTTCTTTGAACTGTTGCCTGGGGATTTCCGGGTGGAGCTGCGTAGTTTGTTCAGCCCCTTCTTTAGGTAGTTCTTGTTCTTAGGGGTGTTGTCAACAGTGAACATCATAGACTGCCTCCGCTCTGCCTGAGGGAATAATACAAATTAAACTGTTAAAGAAGCATGAAAAACATAAAATATTCAATTATGTTTCATGACAATAAGACAATTTTGTCACTGTGGCAGTTTACAACTGAGCCAAAAATTCCAAGTGTGTTTGTGTGTGTGAATATTTCACACTCACTGGACTGAGGGCAGGGTGAAGCTGAGAGCTGGAAGGTCCACTGATCACGTTCTTGTTTTTGGGAGTGAGTGGACGGGGGAAGCAGCTGGCCCTCACCTTTTTCTGTCAGATGGAGACAAGGCAGAGACAAGTTAGGAAAAAGTTACATTTATGACTCATGGTCATTTTTAGTACGTTTTGTAATTTTGTGACTGTACAATGCTTATCACCAAACAGTAAGATTTCAGATTACCAATGAAATAATAAGCAACCAACACAAAAGCCTGACCACTATTAAGATACTCAAAAATCTGATAGGTCCGCTGCTTATCCTGTATTTACTCCTGTAGCAAACCTTTTTATCAAGGAACCATAAAAACTATCAATTAAAGAAAAATACATCTAAGGACAACATTAAAGTTAAAATAAAAATGGTCAAATATACATAAAACAAGCATCTACTGTGCTTCAGTCAGGCTCAAACATTAACACAAGATGTAACAGCTATTTCTGCGCGTACTTATTGCGCAAACCAACCTCAGGCGAAGTGTGATATACAGACAATGTAGCTGAAGATCGCTTTGTGCCTTTCGGGCTTCTCAGCTGAGAGGAGCTGACAGGTTTTGATGGCAGCTGGCCTGGCATCAAGGACAGGCGATGAGAACGAGTGCTGGCTGCGGCACCTGAGTGTCCCACCATGAGGGAGTGCCGATGGGAGGCGAGAGAGTCTTGCAGCTGGCCGGGCATCGTGGACGCCCGACGGATCGTGTCAGATGGGTCACCCGTACGGAGTTCTTCGTCCGTGAAAAGGAATACGCTGCCACAGCCAGTCTAGAGGAACAGACGGAGAAGGATTTTTTAAGAACTAGTGGGAAAAGAACGATGGGGAAGAAAGTGCAACATAATGTAACACTACATAAATGCAGTCTAATTACCATGTTTAAACTAGGGGTTTCACCAACTCGAGTAGTGAATGACTAACACCATTTATTGGCACTGTAGGCAGTAATCAACTAGTCGCGCGTAATATGGTTTTGAGCCAGTATCACCCGATTTACAGCAGTGAGTAGAGAGAGTGTGTGTGTGTGTGTATGTATTTTTTACATCTGTTTATTTGTTCTTAAATGATGCAGTGCCACAGCAATCTCCTGAGTATTATCTCCATATTTATCACTGTTTTGACTACTAATTAGGTATATCTTTCATGTGTATGTGTGACTGTATGCCTGTTGTGTTCAGTGTGTGCAAGTGTCCCTCTCTACTAACCTCCGACTCCACAGGGTAGCTGCTCTTTAGATGAGGAAGGCAGGCCTTGTTCCTGGCCTGGATCTCAGCAATCCTCATCCAGTCTTCAGGTGCACCGTCTGGCTCGTTCTCTGCCCCAACACAGAACGTACTAGCGGCTGAAGACAAACAGATTTTGACAAATAAGTACAAGTTACTTGCACACTGTTGAAATCTCTCAGGTATTACAGTTATAGTAGTCAAGTTGTCTCTAGGTTACTTAAAAGGGAAACTAAACCTAAGTTTTGGCTGAAGTGCCTCTACCCTGGAAATTCAAAAAATGCTTGGGTGGTGCCGAAAGCTGGCTCCATATACGTCACCTGCCTCCAGATTAGCCAATAGCAAAATTCAATAGCAATAGCCGGGGTTCAACCTGTAGAGGACAGTCGCTATGCATATTTATAACACAATGTGTAGAATTGAATTACTTTGCACTAAAATGTTTTTGGACCTGAATCAATCAACAACACTACTAACTCCCCATATAAAGGGGTTCTCAGCTGAAAAGGGTGGTTTTGGGGTTTAGTTACTTAATCTTTAACCAAAAAACAGTGATGGAAACAGGGCAGCGAGATTCGTTTCTGTTTGCTGCTCCAGTACTGGATGCTAGCGAAGTCGTTTAAACTACATTTGACCTCCAACTGTGAGGAAATGTAATGTTTTCTCATCTGAGATGAGAAAAGGCTTTAATACAGGAAAAGAAAAAACATCAGTAATAGCAGTAATAACGCTGAGCATTTCTAAAACATAACAAATTAAAATAAGTCAAGTGGCTCCAACATTGCTTTTATAAATGCTTTATACATGTTTTGTAAGATGTTATAGCCTGTTAATATGGATATCACAGGTTTGTGTGGTTCTGAAGGCTTCAGGATATGGAGCTCTTCCAGATAAGTTCCATGTAGACTTGCAACGATTATTCGATCAAAGATTAATCAGACAATCAATAAACTGTTCAAGTCATTTTTTTTTTTAGGCAAAAATGCCAAACATTTGATGGTTCCAAGTTCTTAAATGTGAGAATTGGATACTTTTCTTGGTCTTACATTATAACAAAATGGAATATTTTTGGGTTTTGGCCCATTTATTTTTCCAGCCTGACTTTTCACTTGATTTCTCACCCTTCAGTACAACCTGTGAGTGAGTAAGCCAATAATCTACTTACTCTGTGAATGGGCTGTGCTCCGCCTGTACCCAGGGAGACCGATGAGCTGGTCGTTGGCAGTGCCGGTCATTCTGGCAGGTGTGTCAAACAGCTCCATAGACACGGGTCGTGCAGAGTGGGCACTGGAGAGGTTTGGTTGGGAGCGAGCTGAGGCCAGACTATAGAAAGTCTCATCCCCTTCACCGCCGCCTGGAGTTTTCTACAGAGCAGAGTTTGATAATCAGTTATGGCCACAATAGTACTGCAGTGGGAGTGTGGGGGTGTGGGGAAAAGGCAAATGAAAATATTTTTTGGTTGAGCCATTTGAATGCATTTTTACACTCTGGAATGTAGTGAGAACAGTGCTCCTAATAACCTCAAAGGTACAACAGCTCTACAATTGTTTCGGTATGATGGTTAAAATCTAGACAACGATGTCCTGGTTAAGATAACAAGTTTTTTTTTTTGTTAAATAAAAATTAAGAACCGAGTTAATGACGCAGCTGAACCCTTAAAATGCACAAGGACTATATTTGAGAGGGTGAGACAGAAGCCATTGTGATTATTAAACTTTACAGTAATTATACAACATTGGTAGTTGTTGTGAACATGCAAAACACGTAATAAGTGTGCAAGTGAGTTTCCTCCACCTTGGTCATGGTGATGTTAATGACCTGTGTGGTCCTGCGTCGTTTGACAGAAGAAGTTGTACTGGTCCTAGGCGATGAAAAAGAAAACAAGGATCTCAATAACAGAGTACAGAGAGAAAAAAAACCTCTGACTTTCGTTACACTAAAATCAGGAAATTGTGTGTATAGAGAAGGGAGAATTTCCCTGGCAATGTTTTAAATACTTAATATTTTTTGGTTGTTTGTATTTTTTTTTTTTTTAAATACTTCCAAATAATGAGCTTTAGATGAGCTGCAGCTTAAGTAACTCTGCTCTGTGGTAAAACATGAAGCTTGGAGTCAGGACACCTATTGCTTCTTGCATTACTCACATTTTTATTTGGATGGGCTATACTGAAATTTAAACAATTGTAAATTATTTAATTAAATCTTTTTTTAATTCTATCTTCATACAAGTTCCATAACTGTTGTCAGATTTACAATTAAACAAAAGCATAACAAATGATTGCAAACACATTAAGTTTCAAGCTGGACACTAGGGACTAGGACTAGAGAACTTCAACTGGTCTTAAAGAGCATTGCTTTGCAACCATACTCTTGTTTACTCTAGATGATAGGGAATGTCTACATACACTATAAAAACTGACTGACATCTTGCCGAAAATGATAAAATGTCACAGGAATACAACACGAAAATCTAAACTTATGTGAGCATATATTCACAAATTTGTACTGTAGGGCAACGAAGGCTGCGTAAAGCTAAGCAATTAGACGCTCATATCTACAAAGTATACTATATACTGAAAATAAATTCAGGGAAACTACAACAGCCAACAATCTGACACACTCATGGTAGTCATAAAGAACCCCTAAAAGGTGGCTATTCTGTGAAATACCACGATTGTCACAATTGCGCGACATACCTGCTGATCGAGCTGTTCTTTAAAGGTGTAAAGTAAAGGGTTTCCAGTGACTCGGCATGAAGACCCTGGCGTTTGCCTGCCAAGCTTTCTGAACTGCCAACAAGCGGTGTGCTTGATTCACCCGGTGCTGAAAGTTTTCTGCAAAGGTCAAAAAACACAGTATTTGCGAGATTACACAGTAGATTCCCACTATGCCTCTGATGTAAGAGTTTATGGCTTTTCTCAAGTTTTATTTCCTCCTTGTTTACTTTGTTGTAGCAGGGAAAAAGGCAACTTTCAGGAATGCCACTAGGACAATGGGAACTCCTTGGTTGGGAAAACAAAGTCAAGTACAGCTGTGGCTTGGTGGCAGAGTGGGTCGTCCACCAGTTGGTTACCATCAGTGTATGAATGGGTTGCATGTGACATGTAGTGTGTGAAGTGCTCCGAGTGGTCGGAAGACTAGAAAGGTGCATACAAGTAAAGTCCATTTACCTTTAATATAGTGCAAAATCATAAACAGGTGAAAAGCAGTAGTTGACTGAAAAAGTTTGTTTTTCTTAACTAGATAGTTTATGAAAAGTTTTAGTTTTTTTATTCTTATTTAACTGGACCAATTTTGGGGGGAAAACTGTCAAGAAATGTGTTTTGAGCAGTTTTAAACCACAACACATAATGTTAGAGGAGAGAGTGTGTAGAGAGAAGACTTTGCTGGACCTACAACAGGTGGCTGAAAATGGCACTGTCTGCATATCTCGCTTTAACATAAAGAACTACTGGATGCTTTTATTTTGTGAATTTTGTGGTTCACTTACAACAGAGTGCAGCATTTTTGACAGTTGGCATACCCAAAGAACAAACATAATCCGCTTTCTTATAGCTCCTTTAAGATCCTTTAAAAGCAGCCTGCATCATCCCTGATCCTGCAGATTTGTTAAAATAAAACTTTTTTTTTTTGTCTTCTAATCTTTGACCTTGAGTCTGCAATAAAATCTATCTATAAAAATGGAATGCCAGGCTTTTATAATACTGTACAGAAATGTGCTAGTCCCTATAAATCACATTATGAAATAGCTGCAATCACAAAAGATTTCATGCAACTTATCTAAGAGGTGTATTACCTTGTGGTGTTCAGAGAGTCTTCCAGAGAGCTCTGGTCCAGGCTGTCAGAGCTCATGGTCCTCTTCACTTGTGCTTTAGTTTGACCATGAATCTTATTCTGTACCCGCAGGTTATGGTCAGCAAAGGCCAGCTAAAGGTAAACATACAATGACAGAGATCGGGGTGAAATGCAGCAAAAATGTGCTATAAAAGTAATTGAACTCTAAAAGTGTCCTTTTTTATTTTTAACAGTAACTAAAGAGCGTGTTTCAATTGTGTGTTCAATGCTCACTGATGCTTCAAAATACAATACCAACCTGTGCCTCCAAACTGGCCACCATGCTCACAAGTTTCTTTTCATTGGTTTGGGCCTTTTCCAAATCCAACTGAAGCATCTTGTTTTCGTGCTCTTTAACTTCTAATGAATGCTTTAATTCAGCCACCTCCTCTTTGCTTTCCTGGAGAAGCTGCTTCTTGCCATTGTAACAACTCACTGCCTTCTCCATCTGTGGCATTGCGATAACATAACAAATATCTTAGTATTAATGTCTTAGTCCAGACTACTCATCGGACACCAAATGGATAAAACAACCAAGTAGGCAAATGAAGCTGCAGTGCAGCAACAAGACCAGGTGATATTTTACTGGTCAATAAGTAACAAACAAAAAGGAAAATATCTAGATCAAATCATTTTATATGATATGTGAAGAAATACAAGTGAAACTTTATTGTGTTGTGTTTTGTGGGAACGGTTTGTGATCACACCAACCTGTGCCTTGTAGTGTTCTGCAGCCTCTGATTTAGCGGAGAGCTGTTCATGGAGGTCTCTCTTTAGAGTCTCAGTTTGTTCAGCTTTTACTTTGTCTTTCAGGAGTTTCTCTTTCTCCATTTTCAATATTTCCAGCTCCTGCTGTAGCACTGATTCCAGTTTACGGGAGGCCATGTTCTCTTTCTCTGTGGCTTGAGCATGCCTCTCTTTCTCAAATGCCATGGCTTCAAGTTGTTTCTCCAGAGCTTTCTGACCCTTTTCCGCCTGGAGTATCCTGGCCATCAGCACTTCTTTTTCCTGAACAAGAACCTCCTTTTCCCTAAAAGTGACAACCTGCAATTCCTGTGCAGCTTGTGTCTCTGCCTTTACAGAGGCAAGCTGCTGCTGGAGGAGGTCTAACTGCTGAGAAGACTCCCGCTGAGTTTCAAGTAACATCTGCTCTTTAGCCAGAAGTCTTAGAGAAATGGTTTCCAACTCCCCTTTCAGATCCTGAATTTCATGTTGAATGCCATTTGTCTGTTTGGAGCTTTCCTCCTTTATCTCAGCCTGCATTTTCTCATTGATTTCAGCTTCCTCTTTTGCTTTTTGAATTAAGTTAGCTTGGGCAGCAAGCTCCTCTCTGAGAGTGTTGAGATTTTGGTCTTTATCAGCTATGATCCTGTTAATGGCAGACAACTCAGTCTGGAGGATCTGAACCATCTGCTCAGCCTGGAGGAGGAGGCTTTCTTTCTCACTCTGAGATTTGTTTAGCTTTTGAATCTCTTCGTCACGTGAACAAATCTGTTTGTGCAGAATCTCCACTTGTTTGACTTTCTCCTGTAAGCTGTGAAGTGCCTCCCTTTGTTGACCATTTTCTTGCTGCTGTTGAGCCAACAGATCTTCCTTGGATTGCAAATGCTCTTCAGCCTTCCTCAGCGAGGAGCCAAGAGTCTCCACCTGTTTCTTTAAATCTTGGATCTCTTGATGTAGTCGATCTGACTGCGCTGAGCTGTTAGTCGTCAAGAGTATCATCTGTTCTTCTTTAGTCTGGATCTCCCCTTTCATCTTCCTCACCTCTTCCTCAGAAGCAGACAGTTGTCGCTGCAGGAGCTCCTTCTGATGAGCACTCTCCTGCTCCTGTTTGGTGAGCACAGCTAGCTGAGTCTGAACCGTCTCCTCAGCCTTTGTGAGGGAGTCACCCATATTAGCTAGTTGTTTTTTTAGACATTCAATCTCTTGCTGTAGCATGTCAGAATGTATGGAGCCCTCATTTTTTAGGGTGACCAGCTGTTCCTCCTTAGCCTGGATCTGCTCCCTCAACCTTTTTATCTCCTCTTCAGAAGTTGTCGTCAGGTTTTGAAATTGATCTTTTTGCTGAGAAATCTCCATTTCCTTCTGAGTCAGCAGGTTTTCTTTAGTCTGAACCTGCGCTATTGTAGTCTTCAGAGAGTCGCTCAAACTTTGCACTTGGTCCCTAAGAGAGTGGATCTCCTTCTGTAGCACCTCTGTCTCCTTGCAGCTCTCAACCTTTAACATAGTGGCCTCACCCTCTTTAGTTTGGATCTCCGCTCTCAGTCGATTAACCTCCTCCTCAAGAACTGCACGATGCTTTTCAAGTGCCTCAATCTGCAAAGTACTCTCCTGCTCCTGTTTGGCCATCAACTCTTCTTTGGCCTGAACCTGATCCGTGGCGATCTCAAGAGAATTGCTCATACTTTTTATTTGTTGATTTAGACATTCAATCTCCTGCTGTAGCAGTTCAGAGTGTGTAGAGGTCTCAGTCTTTAGCAGAATTAACTTCTCCTCCTTAGCATGAATCTCTGCATGTAGCCTCTTCACCTCATCTTGAGATGCTACCATCTGCGCCTGGAGTGCCTCCATATCCTGAGAGCTCTGTAGTTGCTGTTCAGCAAACAGATCTTCCTTGGATTGCAAATGCTCTTCAGCCTTCCTCAGCGAGGAGCCAAGAGTCTCCATCTGTTTCTTTAAATCTTGGATCTCTTGATGTAGTCGATCTGACTGCGCTGAGCTGTTAGTCGTCAAGAGTATCATCTGTTCTTCTTTAGTCTGGATCTCCCCTTTCATCTTCCTCACCTCTTCCTCAGAAGCAGACAGTTGTCGCTGCAGGAGCTCCTTCTGATGAGCACTCTCCTGCTCTTGCTTTGTAAGCATAACCTCTTGAGCCTGAACTTGTTCCTCAGCATTTCTGAGAGTGTCATTCAAACTTTCTAGTTGGCCTTTTAGAGTTTTAATTTCTTGCTCGAGTGATTCAGACTGTTGAGAGCTGTCATTCTTTAGAATAACAAGCTGCTCATTTCTGACCTGTATCTCTTTGTTTAACTTCTGAACCTTATCTTCACAGGTTACAATCTGTTGTTGGAGTACCTCCCTTTGTTGGATATTCTCTTGTTGGGTTTTAGCCAGTAGGTCTTGCTTAAGTTGAATTTCCTGCTCTGCCTGTTTGAGAGACAAGCTAAGGTCTTCCACATGGACTGTCAAGGTCTGGATTTTATTATAAAGAATTTCTTGCTCATTAGACTTCTCCAGAAGTAATTTGGCAAGCATTTCCTCTTTGACATGAATTTCATTTTTCTTTGTTTTGGTTTCATCGGTAAGAACGTCAACTTCTTCTGTGAGAATGTTAATTTGTTGGTCTTTATCAGCCAAGAGAGAAATGGTAGCAGATAACTTTGTCTCAAGATCTTTCACCTTTTCTTCAGTTTGGTGGAGAAGATCTTCCCTCTCTTTCTTAGTTTCCTTTAGTTTTTCAACTTCTTGCTCATAAGAAGCAATATGCTGTTGTAGTCTTGTCATCTGCTCGGTTTTCTGCTGCTCAACTTGCTGAAGTTGAAGCTTAAGATCTTGAATCTCTTGCTGAAGGACTGCTCTCTGCTCCGTGATCTCCTTTTGCAACTTGTCTATAATTTCATCCTTGGCTTGAATCAGTTCTTCAGTTTGGCACTTCTGCTGCTTCAGGAGATCCTTCTTTTGAGTAATTTCTTCCTCATACTCTGCCAGCTGCTGTGTTTTGGCCTGAATTTCCATCTCAGCATTTTTCAGGGAACAAAATGTGCTTTCCAGCTCATTCTTCAAACTGTTGATTTCAGTCTCAAACATTTCTCGCTGGCAATTTAAGAAGAGAAAACAATCAGTACCATCTAATCCAAAATTGATTATAATAATTGAGAAAATGTTGACTTTAAATTTGATTATCAAACATTTCTGAATTTAGTTTCATAGTACAAGTGTCAGCTATTACATAGAATTATGGACTTTACCTCCATTACAGGCCCCATATTCTCTCCCACTTCTTCCATAGTGGCCCTACTTATTTCATCCTCCAAACAGGAAATCTTTCCCTGGAGGATCTGAATTTGTTCAGTCAGTAGCTCCTGAGAAACAAGGAGCATAGTACATTAAAAACCCTTTGTGTAGAACCGGAAATGTAATCAGAGTAATGGAAAGGTTTGATTGCTTCCATTCAAACAATTGTTCTGCTTTATGAATAGCACATAAGAAAGACAGTGACACAGCATTTAAACTAGGATTGCTTTTCTTTTTTTAAAGAGATTCTAGTGGTTACAACCTGAAACATTTAAAGATTTAACAAACCAAAAGCAGTTGCCTACACAGCTTTTGTTGTGAGGTTATATCTACCTTTTGAGCAGTAGTTTGGTTGAGTTCAGACTCAAGGTAGCATGTTTTGCTTTCCCACTCCTTCTGAGCAGATGCTTGGGTTTCTGTCAGCCTGCCAACTTCTGCCTCCAAGATGGCCAGCTGTGAACACAATGCTCTCAACTGCAAAAATATTAAAAAAATAGAATAATGTCAAATAATTAAAATAATCAATAAAATAAGAGTTAACAGAATGCCTGTAGGCTTTAAGAAGTGACTTAACTGATTACCTGGGAAGACAGTACACCATTTTCTTCTGTCAGCTGATCAACTTTGCGCTCCATAAGTGAGGAGTTACTCTTGAAGTCTTTATTCTGCTTTAACATCTCATTAAGACGCATTTGTAACCTAAGACAGAAAAATAATTTAGCAAAGCAGTTTCTTAATTCACTTTTACACCATATAATTAACGTTTTGGGCTGGTTTTAGGTATGAAAGATATTCTCTTGTGCATTCAAAATGGGATTAAATTAAATTCATAACTTTACTTGCCATTTGTATATCGTCAAAATCTAGCTGTAGCCTAAACAAAACACCACTATGTAACTTAAAGGCTACTAGCTCAGTGTGTTTGAATTTAAAATGAACATGGGTCATCTGAGTAAAACAATTAGCAGAGGAGGGGTTACAGCCTGTAGAAGTAAATATTAATTTACAAACACAAGTTGAACACACATCTTTGGTGTTAATAGATCTGTCATGCATTAATAAATAAGCTCACTTAAATAAAAAGGGTCTAAAAATGTGTTAATTTCTGTTCTTGGGTACTTACACATTGTTCTTGGCCTCAAGCTCATTGATTTGTTCCTGGATAACCTGCTCCTGATCACCATGCTCTTCTTTCAACTTATCCAGGCGATACTGCAAGTGGTTAATGTGTGATTCTGAAGAAAACAAAGTAAGTAAAGAACAGGGTTTAATATGAAAAGAACACAAACAAGAACATAAATGAAAAAGGCAGACAATATTATTACTCAGAACTTATTTAGTTAGTTATTTGTTAAACATTACTTGTAAAAAAACTAATTACAAAAAAACAGAGGCTACAAAAGCATAAAATGTTTTACCTATTACAACAAATAATGTTTTAATCCAAACACTTAAATGTGGTACCTCTCTGTGCAATGAGTGCAATCTTGCTGGTCAACTCCCTTTCTAACCCATCTCTGTAGTCCCTCTCCTGGATGATCTGTCGCTGCATCACCCTCATCTGAAATTTAGGTGTGTTCATGATATCCTGCAGGGGAGACTTGCTGTGGAAATGAAAGCAAATCAGAGAAAAGCAGAATAAGAGGTTCAGAAGATCCCAGATACTGTAGTAGATTTTCTGACTTATCTAATCATGTTTATATAAGCATTTCCACATTATAGGTCAGGTATCATAATTATATTCTTTATCTTGTGTAGTACAATGCTATATGTGAACAGATTAGTCTATCCCCATGAAGTGAACGGTGTTCCAGTTCTGATGTAATTGAGAAAGAAGAGACAGGAAGCCTGGAAAGCCAAAGTTTAGCTTTGGGATCATATCCAGAGTATACAAGACAAGACCTTTGGAGAAGAAAACTGATGCATGTGTGTTGGATGGGAGGAGATGTTGGTCAATCGCAGAGGAAGATTTGGGAGGTATATGTATAGCATGTATTTCTGCCCTGATTCTTCTGCAGAATTTTTCCACAACTCTGTCATATTCAATATTACGTTGCATAAAATTTGCCTGATTGCTGTTCTCAAATTCAACCACAATACCCAAACCGCAACACAGATACTGTACATAAAGCCATAGGAAAATAAAACTCTCACTTACCGCCTTTTAATGTTAGTTTATGCACATTCGTGAATGTTATTTTATGAAACTTAGTGTTTGGATTAATGTTGGCTGTAAAATTGCCTTATTCACATTTGATGAATATGATAAACCATGTGTTGAATAAATTCAAATGCACTGATACCTGACTGAGGAAGAAGCCACAGTTTGCATGTCCATAAATCTGATTTTCTGTGTGCGTTGGAAGATGGGCGACTCATCATCTGAGAGCGAGGAGATAGTCGACACACTGGAGGTAGAGGCGGTTGCGGATCGCTCATATATTCCATGAGAAACAGACACAGCTGAAATCCACAGAGATATGTTTTGACAGTTTTTACAGTTGGTATGTTAAATTCAAACCAGAAAGCTAGTATTCTACAGAAGCATTGCAAGTTTGACACTAATGTCTGTTAATATGGCATATCATGGTGAAATGGTAGACTTAAAGGTGTGTGACTTACGTCTTCTTGCCAAATAGGCATCAAGTCTATTGCTCAGATAAACGCAGCCCTCGCTCTCCATCACATAGGAACCAGTTAAGTGTGCTATCTCTTGCTAACAGAGAAAAGTGGGAATATATATATAAAAATCGGCACAGAATTAAATGGTAGCACAACACATGATGAATGAAATGTGATGCATCTCAGTGGTGGACACAAGACACTTAGACGGAATCACTTAAAAAGCTCTCCGTTTACCTCCACATCGCGTTCCATCATGTTCAGAGTGCGGCGCTCATTCATTATGTCATGGTATACAAGCAACAAAAGCACCTGTTGGTATCACAAAGAACAAGTCAGAATGGGTCTTTGTTTAGGTTTGTCTGTGTTGATTAATTTATATCATCTATTTTTTCCATTGTCTTATACCTTTGTAATTTCTACTGTTAGGTTGATGCCATCTCTTATGTTGTCCCAGGACAATGAACTGCCTTTGGTTGCACTAAATCTGCAGTCTCCTAATAAACAAAATAGATAGATAGATATAGGTTAACTCTCAAAAGGACAGCAATATTTAACAGCTGTCTGCCTGTAAGGCTTTAAAAGGCAGGGTATGTGATTCTGGAGAAATCCAATACCATGATACAGCGCAAACAACGACACAGCAAGTAATGCTCTAAAAGCTCTTAATGGTCAGGCACCGTCGTATCTTACAGAGCTCATAGTGCCTTATTACCCCACTAGAACACTGCGCTCTCAGAATGCAGGGCTACTTGTGGTTCGTAGAGTCTCCAAAAGTAGAATGGGAGCCAGAGCCTTTAGCTATCAAGCTCCTCTTCTGTGGAATCAGATCCCAGTTCGGGTTCGGGAGGCAGACACCATCTACACATTTAAGAATAAGCTAAAGACTTTTCTCTTTGATAAAGCTTATAGTTAGGGCTGGCTCAGGAGAGTCCTGAACCATCCCTTAGTTATGCTGCTATAGGCCTAGACTGTCGGGGGACTTCCCAGGATGCACCTCTCTCTCTTCACCTCTGTCCTCCTCTCCATCCGTATGCATTCTCATCCCATAAATGCATGTCACTAACTTGACTTCTTCCCTCTCCCGGAGTTTTGTGCTTTGTCGTCCGTCTCTTCTTTCTTAGTGTCACTTTCAGCAGGTATTTCAGTGTCCGGAGGTGTATCTGGATCGGTGACTATGGCAACCCGCTGGGGCAGTGTTGCTGTGTATATGGTGCAGGGGACGAGTGGCTCAGGTCCTGCTCGTTGGGCTCCACCTGGAGCTGCTCGGTTGTCCGTCTGGACCCATCATCTTCCCTTATGTTTTACCACCTAAACATTTCTAACATAATCATATATATATGTACAACAATTTTGCCATCATGGCTGTATATGTTATAGTTTTGATGCTATAAATCTATTCTGTACTTACGACATCTATTGCATGTCTGTCCGTCCTGGGAGAGGGATCCCTCCTCTGTTGCTCTTCCTGAGGTTTCTATCATTTTTTTCCCGTTAAAATGTTTTTTTTGGGTAGTTTTTCCTTAATCGAATCGAGGGTCTAAGGACAGAGGGTGTCGTATGTTACAGATTGTGAAGCCCTTTGAGGCAAATGTGATTTGTGATACTAGGCTATATAAATAAAATTGAATTGAATTAATGTAACCAACGTTAGCTAGGTTGTTGGTTAGCAAACTGTCCCTACAGTTGCTGCTCCAAAGCAACAGCCAGAGAGGGGACGAGACGGTTTCCAGAACCAGCAAACCAGCTCCAGACAGCGATACTCTCAACTCTCCTGCCACTATAGCAATCATCACAACAGCAGCACATCTCAGCAAACTAGAAAGTAAGATGAATGTCCGTGGGCAAGTCATTTCACGTTACCTGACACACAAATCATAGCTGGAATAGTGTTGTGTGGCTCGGTCCGAGCCACTTTATTTGTTTCCCAGTTACAGAGCCAGGGCTGAGTACAAACACCAGATTTATTTTTACACACACACACACACACACACACACGTGCGTGCAACCTTGAGGAGATCTGCGCTGAATTTATCAAAAAGATGTGTACTGGAATAGAATCGCATACCCCAACTTTAAAGAGTAACATAACATTAACGAAGAAAATGTGGTACTAAAGGGTGTGTTCTCTACACCCTGACACCGCTGTCCGGCGTGTTTACAGGCGCAGTGATACAGGGTGTGGGCAAAAGGTGCAACAGATTTGAAATTTTCAACCAGACCTGTAATAAAAAATAAAATGTTATAAAAAAAGATAGAGAAACTCACTTTCCACGAAGTCTGCAATGAGGTTAAACCGTTCCTCAATGGAATTACTGAAACAGGAGTTGGGTTCCTTTTTCCTAAAATGACACATAGGTGAAACAAGAATAAAATGGAGGTTTACTCCAAGGAATAAGCAATATTTTCATGAATTCACTGACAGGAGAAGCGTGTTTAAAATGTAACCTTGTTCAACAGTTATCGACCTTCCCTTGTTTTACACAGGTCAAGCATTTCAATACATTGCTGCTACTTACAGTATATAAACAACTTTCAGTAAGACTGTCCCATCTTGCAAATCTTCGGCAGTTATTTCTCGGTCGGACAGTTTTATACTGTTAAGCTGTATAAAAAAATTTAATAAAAAAAGAGTTTGACAAGATGATTAAATGAAACTGCAACTATCTATTAAACATTGTTTGTCCTTGAATCAACATATTTGCACTATATAACTAACTTTACTATCAACTTACCCAGCTAAGAAGAGCCTTAACACCCATGTTAATGCCCATCTTGGCTGACTCTCAAAGGGATTTCAACCTGAAAGCAACAAAACAAAGTCTTGTCAAAGTCAAAGTCTTGTAACGTTACGCAGCTTGCGTTGTCAAGCTAACCAATGTTTCGTTCACAACCAAGTAACGTTAGCTAACATAACTCTTCGTACATACGTTAACTGTTAATTTGACTAGAGAATGCTAACTTAGCGTTAGCAAGGTTAGGTTAACATTAGATAGTGTTAACCTATGTTAGTCGTTGTCTAACAGTTAGGTTAACAGTTTATGTAACTGTAACTTAGCGAGTGTTATTACATTCTTAAAGACCAACGGTAATACAATCTTGCTTCCAAGCAGTGACTCACCTTAAAAGCCAAAGACTTTAACCACTTTATCGCGTTTATTCCTTCTCTGACTAGAGGTGCAACACCTTCGTGTACTGGCACGAAATAAACAGAGGCCCATGCGAGTCCAGACAAAATTCAAAAAGGGTTGCTGAGATTGAATCAGCCAATCGGTTTTCACATATCGACGCATCTGAAAATAGGCGAAGGTGATTGGTTTAAAAGCCGGACATCAACTGAGCGGTGCGCTCGTTATCCACGTCGGGGCGCTCGGTTTCGAGGTCGGCGGAGAATAGTATGCTAAAGATATGGTTTTATGTTTTATGTTTTTTAGTGTCAGCATCAGTCAGGTTCCAGAGGGTCAATCCCGTTAACGAATTAATAATTGGTTTATCACGGCGACAGATTTTACACACCAAATGTTCATATTTTACTAGAAGCCTGTGGGCAAATAGCCTAACTACAAATCCCATAATGTACCTGTTACGTTTCCTTGGAAACGGGTTGTTGTCTCTTCGACAGGTAACGTTAAATGTTTAGCTAGCCACATCTAAATACGGATTTCTACATAAACTAAGCTAAGTAGCGTGTCATTACTATACGTTGCCTTAGTTTTTTGGTAAGTGTATGATATTTGTGATAGGTCAACAATTAACTGAGGTTGGTTAATAACAAACAATCGGACGGAAAAGGGCAATTTGCGCTCGTGTGGATCTTAATATACTACAGAAATGTAACGTCATGGTTAGTTATAGCACAGTATGCATGCCATACTGGATCAGGAGAGCTATAAAGTGTGTTTGGAAATACTAGTCAATGTAACGTTAAGTAAATTGATTAAACAACCAGTTTGATTAAATGACGGTTGGCTCAGCAGTAATTCACCATGACGTCATGTCCTCATAGGTGAGTGAATATTTTACAGGTGTGAATATGTATGGAGCTCCAGTGGATTTATCTTTTAAACACATCAGCTGCATGGCAGGTAGTACACTTTACTTCTATCCTATTCCTCTAAGTTTCTTGTGGTACTTTGCACTATTGTTTATTTCCTCTATTATTACTGTAACATCACTACAGCTCTGTTAGGGACTAACTAATTACCGTTGCTCTACAATGGATGCACATTACAATGTACTGCAGTATACTTCAAATAACTATAGGATTAGTACACATCGGAAACACATTTTCAGTATATCTATGTATATACTTTTTGATAAACCTGTATGTCTACGCTGTATTATTATTCTCTAAAATAACATTTGAAGCATGTGATCTACTAAATGAATGTTAAACTAAACAGCTCAAAATAATTCCTCATATTTCTTTGTTGTGAATTCCATGTTACGTTGGAAGGACACTTACTGACTGCAATGCATCATCTTTAATAAACTGATCATGCCTTTCAAACAGTGTGCACCATAAATATGATGTTACAAAAAATCAAACAAATCAACAGGCATGTACCTAATAGTCACTTCTTATTTGTGGTGTCAGCCACATGGACGGAGGAACCCAGCACCGGTCTGCGGCCTTCAAAGAGAAATTCAGAGATGAAGTATCTAAGCCGCTCCCTGCGTCTCAGTAACAACAGCATCAGTGACTTTCATGACTTCCAGGAGACAGTTTGTCACTTCCTGGCCCAACCATCACAGCTTGCCTGGCTAGATCTTTCCTTCAACAAAATCTTACACATAGATCAAGTAAGCTTTCTCTCTCCATGGCTTGTTTGCATTTCTTTGCTTGCACTGTGGCTTAGTTGTCTTTCTTCTTTCTGTCCTGGTAGACCTGCAATATGTGTGCGTGTGTGCTTGTGTTCCAGGTTTTGGGCGAGCTGCGTGAACTGCGTGTGTTGTATCTTCACGCCAACAGCATTTTTATTCTGTCAGAGGTGGACAGGCTGGGAGCACTACCACATCTACACACCATCACTCTGCATGGAAATGCCATAGAAAGCAACAAGGCTTACAGGTGGAGACTTTCTTTCCAAGTTCACCCCAAACAAAATCCCACACACATCCTGCTTAGCTGTGAAATACTTCTCAGCCATTGTTTTGTGGTTCTTAATAAAGCGACCATAAGCACATAGCAGCACAAGTGCTGGTAATGGAGGTGCAGAGGGTTTACTCTTATGCTACAAGAGCTTGGCAAGCATGTAGGTGCATAACATTGTAACAGATACTAAACTGCAGATCAAGTTCATGTCAAACATTCTAGTCTGTGCAGCACCACGGTCTGAAAGTACTCACAGAAAGAGTGGCTGTTGGTAAAAGTATTTTCCAGTGAACTGATTTCTCATGAACTGATGCAGATTTTTGATTAAATTGTACCTGTAACACCAGTAAAGTAGAGACACGGTCAACTTTCCACAGTGAATGCAAAGCTATAAACCTCTTCCGCATTCAGTTTGGATTTTCTGTGTGGCCGGTTAAACAATGTATTTAAGTATACATAATATATTTAGTGCACATGCATGAATATGTTTTTGTGCATTTAGGAATCGTGTGATTTCTGCTTTGCCTCGGTTAAAGATGATGGACTTCAATGCTGTGACGCACCAGGAGCGAGTCATGGCAAAGATTTGGCATAACGGCAGCCGCCGCAGCAAGGAGACTCTCCAGTGACTGCTGGCTCGTCTTCATTGGGATGTGTTGAAATCATAGTTTCGCCCAAATGTTCTGTGCTCCACATCCACTGCTTGAAAGCAGAAAGATATACTTAATATATCTGTGGTGAAATGATTATCCATTTTTATCTGCTGAAATAAACACGAGGTCACTGATATAAAGTTTTACGGAGGAAAATGTCAATGAATGATCCTGAGTTGTGTACCAGTTATTAACGTTGATGACCGTCTCTGTAGCATTACTACGTCCGAGATACGAGCATGCGAATGTTAAGATGTATTTAATGAGACACAAGTGCATAATGCTGAACATTTTTAATGAATTAAACCAAAAAACAAAACCTTAAAACTTTTTGGTACTAGCCTAAGATATTTCAGGTAGTATAACACATTTGAGTAACAAACAAAACAGGAGAAAAAAAAAATGCCATTGCAAAAAGCTCAAATCAATTGCGTGGTTGAAATAATCACAGCCTTGCAGATGCTCCCTTTAGAGACTCAAGAGCAGCTCACTGTGCTCCCTGCCCACGCATAAAGTCGTGCTCTCCTCCGAAGAGCAAATATACATTTAAAAAACACAAATAAATAATCACAAAAGGGTCTCGGATCATTTTATCTGTGGCGGTACGTAGACTGTTAACGCTCTCCCACACTGCTACAATGGTTAGTTTCTGATTAATATGAACTACTCAATCATAGTACAATCTGCAGCGAAAAGCTTTGTTTAAAAGCTAACAAACGCAAGCCTTAAAAGTGTTCTTGGGTTTCATAAAAACGCTCGTTATCGCCACAAGGTCTCAACCAATCCGGACCAATGAACTCTTTATGAAAAGAGGAACTTCACACAATCCATCATGTTTTTATATTCAATCAGAAAATTCTGTACAAAGAAGGCATGAATACACAATATCTGTCACTGCACCCTCCACACACACACACCCCCCCCATCTCTGTATATCTCCACTGCTATTAAATATATGAAGTTATGGGATTTGATTTAAAGAGTCTGCCGGTTCATTTCTTTAGTGCTAGAAAACCGTAGCGGACACATTACTGTCTGTATACTCGAGAACTTGCGCCCCAAGAAAGCTCCATCTTTTCCCGCCCACCAGCACCCCCCCTGCTTGTGTTTGCATCCTCACCCACCAGAGGACACCAGCCAAGGACTCATGATTTGGCCTCAACTGGAATAACAGATTACACAGTGGACAATATATAACCCGTGACCTGTTTCGCTGTCAGTTTTTCAACATTACAGTGAAATGTACTCACGTCAGGTTGGTTTACTGGTTCATGTCTAGGTTATAGTGAGACATGGTTCTTTGTGCAGGGTGACACCAGATTACTGTGGGATGTTTGATGCTCAAATCTTGCCGGCATACATCAGGACCATAGTGTTACAACCTTCTAAATTATGACATCTTAACCTTAACATAGTCTCCTTTTTTTGGCTCCAATTCTTACATATTGTTTTGCTGTGCAAGGAAAAAAGACAAAGACTGAGGAATGGGCAGTGTCATCCCAGGTCTACAGAACAGAGTTAGAGACATATGAAGTGCATACTTTAAGCCATGTTGCAAGTTTCTATCCGGGTAAATGGCTAAAATACTTAACCATTGCACTTGCACATATGGTACTGTGATAATTTCCATGCCAGAGAGAGTCCTCATTTCCCCTGTTCCAGTGAAGATTGTATCAAATACACCAATAGCCTTTGCCTTGTGCCAAAAATCCTACAGCTCTGTCCCAGGTGAACACACTGTACATTCTTCCATGCCTTTACATAACAGTCTGGGGTGTGGAGCTAGCCTTGCTTGCCTGAGTATACAGGCTCGGGAAACTAACAAAATAAAGATACTGAAACGGCCCTGAAAACCGTGAAAAAAAATTTAAAAAAAGATTAAAGAGATCACAGAGAAGGATGAATGATGCTTTTTCCACAGCTGGTTCTGACAAAGTCTGTGATCCACATATTATGTACAGAGAAGGCCTTGTTGTTGTAAGTAGGGATCACACCCCAATGGCCCATCTACAGTAGACGATCTTCCACTGCCCATGACGTTTTAGTCACGAATTACTCACCGACCCATATTTAAGTACATTAAAGGACAGCCATAGGGTGCAATCCTACATCGTCTCTGTAGCAGTTAGAGGCATAGCTAAGAAGCACAAGGACCAAGATGCTTTAATAAACGGTGGGCTGGAGGGTGAGGATGCAGACGTGACAGAGAGAGCGGGACGGGAGGAACAATACGTTGGCCAGAGTCGCAGAATCAAGGAATGGCAAACTGGACCACGAGTTCTTCTTTAGCATCCACTTTGATTTGAGAGATTGCACTGTAAGCGTAAGCTGCTATCTTTGACACCTGCAAAGAGAGAGGAGGACAGAGTTTATGTGTAGTGTGCAAAATAACTTCAATTTCACTGAGTAAAATAAAACTAGTCTGCTGTGCATGACTAACAGAATGTTTTTTTATGGTGGACAAAAACAGTAACAACAGAAAAGCATATATATATATAAGTTCTATTTTGAGTCACACAGTTAGTCACACCCTCACACACTGAAAAACCACACAGCTACACATGTGGCATACAGCTTCCAATTACAAAGGAGTATCGCTCTGATGTTAAATGTAGCCAACGAGGAAACACGTGCCAACCTATCTTCCATGCCTGCTAGTGTAAGATTACCTGCTGAACATCTGAGTATGGCACCAGGTCACTCGCAAGCACTTGGTGGGGCTGGCTGGTGAGGGAGGGGAGAGTGAGGGCTTTCTTCTGGGGCAGACTGCTACTCAACACAGCCAGCTTTGTACTGAAACAAAAAAAGAAATAAATAAGACTTGTTTGCTTGTCATTATATAAGCTGCAGTTTAGAGTTTAACTTTGTCAAACAATGCATCACCTTGTATATTTTAGCCTAAACAAAGCTGCTGTGTTTGGTATAAATCTAGCCACTATGTGTCATTATGTCTGAGGTTTAAGGTAAAGTTTGAGGGAGTAGGCCTATGCTGTTGCAATTTTTGTTGAATGACTTACTCATTTACCTTCTTAGGTGGATTGGTATAGAAATTTCAAAACATTGGTTACAGCTTCATTCTTCCCACCTACATTTAAGCCAACATCAACCAGTACATGCCTTTGGATATACACACCTGGCTCACTTTATAATAGTATTTGAGTCATCTTAACATCTCTTTACCATAAGCTATAAATGAGCAAGATACACCCAGACAATGCCACACCGTTAAGCACCATACAGTGCCCAAATAGTATATGCGGCACAAGGTTAAGCTCAACATCTTTTTAACTAAGAACGTTATCATTATATCACTCTAACAACTAAAACATGCTTTCTTAGTTTATAGGCTACCTACAGGTATGACTCAGCTGGTTAATGATAACCATCTTCAGATAAGTGCAATATAGACTAATTCAATTCATTTTAAAAGTGTCAAAATAGAAACCCATATCCATACACTGCACGGTGGCAGAGCGGTTAGAGCCCCTTCCTCCCAATAAGGAGATCGTGGGTTCAAATCCCAGACCAGACCACGATCTCTCTGGGTGGAGTCTGCATGTCCTCCCCGGGTTTTCTCCGGGTTCTCCGGCTTCCTCCCACCGTCCAAAGACATGCATGTGTAGGTTAATTGGGGACTCTAAATTGTCCCTAGTGGATGAATGTCTGTCTATGTGTCAGCCCTGTGATGAGTTGGCCACTGTCCAGGTTGGGATAGGCTGGGAAAATGACTGACTGACATCCATACACAGAAAACTGCAGAAGCGCAACAACCTTCCACAACAAATGTTACGCAGCTGCTCGCCCGCATACCTGTATTGCCGAGCTTTGTCCATGTATTCGTGCTGCTCCATCATGACAGAGTCTGCTGCCGAGACATCAATGATGTTCCTGACAGAGAGGAAATAATGGCAGGTTTATTAAACGGACCACGTGAATTATTGGTTCATTTATCAGGAAACACATGCACAATCTGGCCTCGTCTATGGTTGCGTGGAGTGTCTTACTGTGCTGTCTTCGTGAGGATGGATGTAAGGAGGGCCTGTTCATCTGTCCGCGCTGAGGGGACACTGGTAGTAATCCAGTCCGTCCCATTTGGGGGTTTGCTGACAGGGTTTGGGTGGGGTATCAGTGGCTTCCGTTCATCAGGGTCCTAGAACAGGTCAGTCAGTCAGATCAGATTACAAATAAAAAGTTTTCAGCTCATGACAGTTTAACAAATTATGATACAGTTGTATAGCAATTCAAAGCAGCAGAAATAGGTGCCAAAGAATGTGCCTTCCCTACACTGTTTTGAATTCAGCACGACATTACACTTGATATATACATGGTAACTGAGCCCATGAGATGAAACAATGTAGTACTGTGTGACCCATTAAAAGTGGTTTCTCCATTGGATACCAAAAATTAAGAAGCATTATGTTATAATATAACAATTTGATGTTGTAAAAAAAAATAATTGAATACATACCTTGAGGTTCAGCTCAACAACCAGGCGATGTATTTTTCAACAACACAACAGTTTACGGTAACACGTGTTCTTACACTCCTTACAGACCCTGCTCTAAACTCAGTTCTGCCCTTCTTCCCCTCAGTAAAACATTAAGGGAAGCAAAAACATTTGACTCAACCACCCTACAGTAGTTTACTTCTTGCCAGTAAAATTGCACTTGCAACCAAATCACTAAAACGAAACAAGTCCACACTGATTTGAACCAGCTGGACAAATTTGATTTGTTACAAAAAAAAGACCAAATTTACATTTTAAGACTAATGAACATTATTTGGGTATAACACAGAAAGAGAGGTTAGATGTGTATTCATACGGATCTCCAAAGGATACTATTAATACAGGACTAACTGCATCTGAGGGAAGCTTTTCTGCATGAAGGAAGAACTGACTTGTTTCCTTAAACTATAAATAGCTTCAGGGTCATATGACACAAAACACATCCAGACCATGGTCTCCAGATGTCAGTTCTGGTGGTAGTATTTGTCTAACAATTAATTATTTAGGAATTTACTAGTAATTCCGTTAATTTAGCCACCGATTGCTTTGGAACAATGTGGCGTCAGGAACGTTAATATGTGCTAACTTCACAGCCTGCCCTGGGCCAGGCCTACCCGCAGGCTTCAACTAGCAAGCTAAAGCTGCTTTCAGGCGTCATATCACTTTAACTATTAAAAAAAGACCACTTGGTAACGTCGTTACACTTTACTCAAATGCATTTCATGTATGAAGCATCCTCGATGAATAAAATAATATCACGTACTTTGTTTCTTAATAAAAAAAAAAAAACCATTGTGTTTATCGGGACAGTTTTAGCCAGCTAGCAGTTAGCGTACCTACCTGCTCTGTGGTCTCGTTCTCGCTGCTGTAACAGCAACCCATGACAGCGTCCGAGGGGCGAAACTATACAACCCCGGCGTCCCTGTTCTCCCTCAGAAACGAGCCGCGTTTCTCTTCACCAGCAAGCATAAACCTTCGTTGCTGCGTGGTTTTACTTTAGCTTCATCTGAAGGTAGGAAGCTACTGTCAACAGCAGCTCCTCGGACGAGCTATCACATGACAGCAGCTCTGTGGTGCAACAACACAACGACCACTTCCGGTATTTGCGAAGCCGCTGCGGCCTTCGTCACGTGAAGAGGGACTTTTCAAACGTGAGCTTTGGGAAATAAATACAGAAGACATAAAAATACAAACAAAAATAACAAGTAAAACTAAATGCTAGATTCAGTGTGTCAGTTGTGGACCAGGCAAAAAGGCTCCCAGGCTCACTGCATGTCATTGGTTTGGGTAATAGGAGTGAGGAGCCCTGGGAGAAGCAGATTTGTTGCTCCTGCAGTGCCTGCAGTTCTAAATTGAACTGTGTTTAATCAAACTGCCACAAACTAGCCAAAAATATTACTTCATGGTGGGAGTCCTGGTTGGCCTCTGGCTCTGGGCATGTCCTGGCGCTGCCATGTGTAAGCTGCTGTGTGCGCTGTACTCGCACGAGTTACAGAGGGCAGTAGGTGGGTGGGCGATAGGGCCCCAACAGCAAATGTTTGCCCTGGGCCCGCTAACGTTTTAATCAAGCCATGCTTGTAGAGTGTTTGATTATTGATGCATTAACTCCCAAGTAGTTTGATATTCAATATCCTGAAACAGACATAAAATGCATTACTTGCTCTGCAAAGTGGCTAGCTACAGTCATACAGGTGATGTGCGGTATTAATGTACTGCGCTGCACTTGAGTGAAGTCCCAATTTGATCTGACCAAGCAGTGTTTATCTCTCTTCTTTTCTTTGAACGAAGGTAGGAACCTTTAGTGAACTATGAACAGCAAATCCATTCAGTCAAGTTCGAGCAGTCTAAGCTGCTACCGAGCAAAATCCAATAGACAGCAGCAGGAGAAGGAACAGGACGAGGCATGTTTCTCCCCGGAAAAAGATGAAAGGGCCTCGGACACCCTCTGGCTGAGTTTGATGACAGAGTGCCACACATGCTTCACTGACACGGGACAGTTACATTTTATTTCCAGTACCTAATTTAACAATACCGACAGTTAATATTTTTCAAAGCTCGTCATACATCACAACAGCACTTTATTCTCACAGCTTTTAGTTTGTATCAATACACGTTTCTTTATTGATTTCTTACAGACATAAGCAAACTTTATAGGCAACTTTACAGTCTATTTTATAAATGTTTCTCCCCTTTGCAAAACCTAAAAACTTAAAAATGATGCTGATTGAAGTTATTATGGATCTACAAATTATTTGAATTTTTGCTTCTATTACTTTTGATTTGTGTATTTTGTAAGGAAAAGAAACAAGCTTAAACAAAGCATATTTTTCCTTCCGAATTTCTGACTTGTAAAATGAAATGAATTAGGTCACGATAGCAAAAACAACATATATTAAAAAAGATAAACTACAGCACCAAACACACTTAACCACTACTTCAAATGTAGACATTATGCATGCCAAGACCAGGATTCGGTTTAGAAAAAAAGCTTTATTTTTTTATGAAGAATGAGCTATTCAGGGGACAGAGACACACTGTCCCTCACTGTGACCTTGGTCTGATCTAATTCACCACTTCAACGTCATTATTTCAAGACACTACAAAAAAATCGAAACAAAAACCAAGACATGTTTCTGGACGGAGACTGAGCTGCATCTAATTCAAAAGTTGCACTGCTAGTTTTATGCAGGCCTCATCAAAACAGTATGTAATGTTAATTTCCTCAATACAAATAGCATGAAGAACAAACGTGCAATTTGTGCAAAAGTCGGTAATTGAAACTATAGTTTCTGACACATATATGTGGAGTAAGAAGGACTTTTGAAAACATTTATTTTATGTAGCCTAATGAATATGCTATAAATTCGAGTCTGGCTTCACATAGTAAATCCTATACAGGCAAATGGATGATTGTGTATGATTACTGCATCATCTGACTTGTTCTGTTCTGTGTCTACCACAAAGTTTGCAGTTTTCAACATGATTGCCAAACTACAGAAACAAACAGCAGCCTATGTCCTCGCTGGCACTGCGACACGTGGAGGCAGACGCCAGTCTGATATGGTGGGATAATTGACTGGGAGGTGCCTGCCCTTTCATTAACCCCCCGTTTCCTCCACACCTCTTCATTTACACCTAGGTGCCAGGTCAAGTCCAGGCAGAAGGGCGGCAGCTTAGTAGACCTCGCGCTGCTGCTGTTGCTGGAACAAAAGCCGCTATGTGTGTTTCTCTGCTCTGCTTCGTTTCACTGTTTGGAGTTTGGCATGCTTCTGACACCGGGGCTCCTGCCCAGCTCGGGCCGCTGCCGCTCGGGTTCACTTCCTCGGTGCGCTCGGTGTGTAAACCCATCCCGAGCACCATGTCTCTGTGCCACGGAATCGGCTACAGGTACATGCGGATCCCCAACTTGCTCGGCCATGATTCACTGAAGGAGGCCCAGCAGCAGTCGGCGGCCTGGTTGCCCCTCATCTCCAAGCTGTGCCACCGGGACACCAAGAAGTTCCTGTGCTCGCTGTTCGCTCCGGTGTGTCTGCCGGAGCTCAGCGGGCCGGTCAGCCCCTGCGGGAGCCTGTGCGAGGCCGTGCGGGACGGCTGCGTGCCCGTGATGAGCGCGTTCGGGTTCCCCTGGCCGGAGATGTTCAACTGCACCCGGTTCCCGCGCGCGACCGAGCTCTGCATCCCGCCAACCGGAGAGCAGGAGGGGCGGACGGCTGAGGAGGTCAGGCACGAGGAGGAGTTGAAAGGTCAGTGGACGGATCTGTTACTGTCTGACCAATTTTACCCTTTAATTTACGTTATGTTGATTTCATTGTCACTCCTCACAATGAGTAAAGAAAAGGTACTAACGTTTTTTTTATTTTTATTATAGGCCTAACATTGACACTCATGAACACATTTTTCATATATATTTGTATGTATGGGCCTGACCTATTTACCTATTATTATAACTTATGTAGGCCTATTACATGCACCTTTCCTATCCCTACTGCAGTAGCCTATGCCCTATAAAGTCACAGTAGCCTACTACCAGGTTCTCCAAGTGAACTACGCCACTATACTGGTATCCCTGCATGTATATTTTTGCACAATGCACAAATAAGAGTCTGACATGCCGATATCATTGGCCAGTACTAGCTTGTCAAAAACATATTTGTATCAGCCCGTATTTCTGCTAACAAAGAAATGTCAATAGCCTATGTTAAAGATATGTTTGAGTTAATTTGGAATTAGTCTCCAATTTGTCCACCAGAGCACTGACAAGTTCATTTTTGAGCCGTAAAATGTCCTGCTCAGTAGACTATATATCTTGGTCAGAATTCTTTAATATCCAAATTTAAGGGATCCTTATCAAAAACATTTATGTGATGTGCTTGTGTTAAATCTGCCTTAACAACTCTCTAATACTAATAATGGTATCTGCCTCAAAAGTTCAGTGAGGCTGCAGTAAAAATCATGTACGTACTGTATATGGCCTAAGGATGTGTATAATGCACGTAGCTTTTGAAAGTAATGTCTTTATTTTATTATTTTGATTTATTTATATAATTTAAAACAGTTAATCTGTTTCCTACCTCTTTGGCTTGTTGTCTTGTGCTGAATCTTGTCTTGAACAAATGAATTTCAATGGAGTTTCACTTTATCAAATCTTATCTTAAAGTTGTTTTGCGTGCCTTGATCCTGGAGTTTTTAACAGTCCCACCGCCTTTATCATTTTTTTTTTTTTACATCCCTACTGCAGACACTCAGTCATCTAATCCCCCTTTCTTTTCCATCCCCCAGGGAGTGTTATCTGTGAAGCCTGTAGTCTGGCTGCTGAAGGAGAGACTGACATCCAGGAAGACTTCTGCAACAGTCCATATGGTGAGAACAAACTGATTTAGATCATGTAGTCTCTGTCTTTTGAGAATGGAGCAGAACACAGCATAACCTTCTGTATTATTACTCCAATAGAAAACAGGCCACAGAACAGATTATCTAATCACAGAGATAGAGGTTGTTTTACAATCTGTCTGAAATGTCACCCGTTAAAACTGAATTATCTCTGTCTCTGTCGCAGCATTTAAGATGCGTCTGGGGAGTGTGTCGACGGTGGGAGGGGACCGTCAGCTGGTGCCTATGGCTCGCAGCCGAATCCTGAGGTGGGCAGGGGGAGCTGCGGAGAGGGCAGAAGGCACTGGAGGCGCGATGGCTCACAGCGCTTTGTGGCTGCAAGAAGGACGCACCTGTACTTGTCCTGGCTTAGACTCTGCCGAGACAAACGAAGACAGGGGGTCAGAGGAGGAACAGATGCATAAGAGACGAGGAAAGGAGGGGAATGGAGCCCAGGTTGGATGGTACCTGGCCTTGGCTCAGGCTGAAGAGGGACGACTGTTGCTGACTCGACTGGTGAGGTGGAGCAGAGGGGACAAAGATCTGAAGAAGTTTATCAGAGCTCTCCTTAAACAGTCCTGTCCAGAACTGTAGACAGTTCAGATATATCAACCATTGCAGTCCTGCCTCATGGACGTTGCTTTGTGGTCGTACGTACTGCTAAATAATTAACAGCTGACAAACCGTTCCCAAATAACACAGAATAAATCAAGTGAACAGATACTATGTAAATGACTCAGTGTTTAAAGCTGAGTTTATAGATAGCCGTTCATCTGCATGCTGGCCACTTTCGTAATGAATTGTACCTGATTTAACTCTGAAATCACAATCAATTACCAATCAAGTCTTCCTTACTTAGTACATATTATTTTGTATCCCGTCATGTAAAGCAGTGCATCATATTGAGTTGTTACCGAATACAGCATTACATAGAGTATTTACAGAGAACCATTATTAGTTCGTAATCTGGAAATCTCAAACAGGAAGTGATGGTAAGGCATCCTTACAAATGTTACTATTACGCATGGCGTGCGAAGGCTGATATCATTCCAACTGGGGCAAAATTTGTGTGGGGGTTTTTTTGCTGTATTTTTGTGCGTATAGAAGAGACAAAACATTAACCCTTTAATCAAAGTGTTGAGTAGTTTTAGTAATGATTACAAGGGTGTAGGCTGATCTCATCACAAGTTTTCTATTGGTACATATTTGCATTGAAGCAGTGTAATTGTTTTTATTCCTGTAATGATGAAACTCTTTTTTTATTTTTATTTTTTATTTTTTTTATATTGCCTCTTTTATCACATTCTAATACTTTTATACACATTAAGCATACACCATGAACCTAACAGACCTGTACGTTTTTCTTTTAGTCTTATTTTACCATTTTGTTTCACAGCAGCTCCACACTGTAGTGGAATGACAAGACGACAAAGTGTTTGTTAGGATGTGATAATCTGAAGCCTGTGAAGCACAGAAAAATGACAGGAAATGTGATGTGAGCAATAAATAATTTAGATCTGGGTTTGGTCTCTTAATTTTATTACATTTATTTGTGATAACCATTTTGTGTATATGTATTGTAATGAGAACATTACATTGGAGAATATTATAGTCTTTCCATCATGACTCAGTAAAGAGAGAAATTTGATCCCACACAGAAATACACCTGTTGACGTTAACTTGATGTATCAAATGTCGGTTTCACACTGCCTCTCATTGTCTCTGCTCCTCTCCACAGTATCAGCCCTATTCTATATATATCTGGACAAGACGCTATCTGGGTGTCTGATCAAGAATGACAAAAACTAATATTTAACAGCTATAGAGTTATTTTACTGTGAATGTCTGTTCACTGGAAATAATTACAGGACATATACTTTCATGCATGTGATACATAAATTATTCACATCACCAGGTCTCTTGCGCACACACACATACGTCTCAGCTGAAGGGCCACTTTCATCTTCGTTATCATCAGCGCTGCTGCTTTGCTTTGGACAAACATTATAGAGAACAGGTGATTATGTCTGTTTTTTGCCGCACAGTAAGAGACTTAATTTTGATGCAAATATTTTGTAATAGCATCTGCTCTGCGTGGTGCAGAAAGCCTGTAGAGTCTTCGGTTACCTGAGAGAGAGGCACAGCATCGACCACAGGGCTAAAGCGTGAAAGATCGTTCCTGAGTCGATCTCATCCTGCGTAATTCAAAACTAGGAGTTTGTCTCAAAACGTGTTTAATGTAATCGAAACTTTGTAATTTTAGGTAAACATTATTCCATTAATCAAAATCGTCACTATTTTTTCAGTCTCATAATGGCCTTATAATAGCCATCTTTAGTATTCACAAAAGTACTTTACAATGATGTTGTCTTTCTTTGCATTAATTAGACAATTGTTTGTTAATTGTGAGTGATCTTTCTGTCGTTTTGCCATGATTAATTCATAGCTTTGATCATTTAGCACATGGAACATTATAACAGCACGAGTAGCTGCAGAGCCTTGATACCACAGAAAGAGTTGTGATTCCCCGTATTCATGATCGGTACCAACTTTTATTTGCACCTTTCAACACAGAAAGGTGGATCACCTTTGCCTCTCTGATATTTGCAAAACTAAACTGACTTGAGTATCAGGAGGAAGTGGTTGAAAGGTCTTGCAGCACTAATGGAAGGTTGAAGCAGCGACTAATGAGTATGTGATGAGTATAATAGCATTCCCTTTTTGTGGATACACCTGATAAAATGCACCCAACCTAAAAACTGGTAAATAGGTCAAACTAAGGGAGAACCGTGTTTCCTATCTGTCACAACCATTCAAGACATCAATATTCAATTCAATCAATAATAAATATGACTTTGACAAAAAGTATAAATACATCTTATAAGTTGAAATAAAATAACGGAGTATAAGTGACTAATGAGTCTTTTCCTGTGTGTGTCTTTTTCTTCATAGCAGCTAGGATGGTGTCTCCTGCTATCGCTCTGGCCTTCCTTCCCCTCCTGCTGACACTGATCATCAGGTACCGCTTCTACTTTGTGCTGTTCTATCGGGCAGTCCTGGTCAGGGTGTGGAAGGACTGTGTTACTGGTCTGAGCCGAGAGGAGCGCGCCTACCAGTATGTTCTCACTCATGCCACCCCTGGAGACCCCGACAGCATCCTGGACACCTTCGATGTCTGGTGCAGCAAGGTAGAGTTCATCAGCAACATTGGGCCTAAAAAAGGTGAGGGGATCATTTACCTCACACAACCATTTATCTGTTTAAGAGCATGATTTTACACGTTTGGCTTCTCTCTGTGTAGGGAAGATCCTGGATCGGCTGCTGATGGAGCAGAGCCCTCTGACAGTGCTGGAGCTGGGTGCCCACTGTGGGTACAGCACAGTGCGGATCGCCCGGGTCCTGCCCCTGGGTGCCAGGCTCTACAGCGTCGAGATGGACCAGAGGAACGCTGCCATCGCTGAGAAAATCATCCGCCTCGCTGGGTTTGACGATGACACGGTGAGAGAGCAGAAACATGTAACCTATTTACAACATGCACTCCGTGAACTGTAGGCCTTTTGATAAAAGCCCCAAATGACAGGCAATCACTTGTTTTTATATAAATCGGGGACATTTTTATTTCATGTGTCAAATATGGAGACTATTATACCTGTGACACATCCATGCTGTGTGTTCCCCAGGTGGAGCTCATAGTGAATCCATCTGATGAGGTGATTCCTAACCTGCGGTCTGACTATGGTCTGGAAAGGCTGGATTTTGTCTTCATGGACCACTGGAAGAAATGCTACGTCCCTGATCTGCAGGTGACTACAAAAGATCATTAGAAAGTACATTTACATATGACTTCAAATCCAGGTTTGTAGTTTATTGCCCCTGTCTGACGGCTGGTTGGAAGTAAAAATTGCCTTGATTATTACTTTTGTATGTAAACTTCATATATTTAAGTAGAGCTATGAAGATTAACATTTACTTTGAGTTTGCAGAAGCCTGTTTCTTTAAAAAAAATACAAATATGGTACATGCACCTGAAATTGTACTTAAATAAATATATTTTAGTTCTCAGTTACATGATACTGCCTCTGTTTTTGTTACAGATGCTGGAGGGCTCTGGTCTGCTGGGAAAAGGATCCATGATCGTGGCTGACAATGTGCTGTTTCCTGGTGCTCCAAAGTTCCTCAGACACGTTCGCAAAAGCGGCCTGTATGATTGGAAGGTCCACCGGGCCACACTGGAGTACAGCAAAGGCATCAGGGACGGGATGGCTGAGCTGGTGTACCAGGGAATCAAGTAGATCATGCAGCAGACCGGGATATCACACACTGTTACACAGATACACATTTTAGGAGTGGCAATGGGTGAAGTGATGATGGCATACCACGTTAAAAAATTTTTTTTTAAATAAGATTGTGATAGAAAATATAACTATACATTTTTTAACTGTAGCATCTCACTGTCTAGCTTTATGTACAAGTTTAATACTGAAAAATGTCATATGTAACCACTGCCTGTTAAAATCTTTCCCGATATGATATGTTGAAATACATGTTGTGAATTGTGGACATCGACGACAGCCAAATCATACATTTCACTAACACCAGATCCACATCAGATTACCTTTTACCCTCAGTACTGGACTTTAAGGTCTTAACAATAAGTCAACCTAAATCCAACACACACCCCGCACTACCATGTTACATTTTGTGTTTTTTATTGATAAAAACCTTAACACGTAGAAAACCGAAAAACATGATGTCATCAAAATGATTTAATTTAATACAAATAATCAAGCCTTCTGTTCATTTCTGTACAAATAAGCAAAGCCTTGGTAAGCAATCTTATAAGATAAACATGACAGACATTAGACACTGTGTGTGTGTTCATATTTCAATAAACATTCTTCAATGATAATGACTGCTATTACCTCTGACATAGTTAAAGTATATTAAAAATATTTAAATAAGAACTGATGAATTTTCTGAACATAATACTATTTTGCGAGCCTTTATGAAAATTCTGACATCTGTAAGAAAAGATTAGCAGCATACACAACACTGCTATGAAACAGAATTGGACTATATGGTGAAGTAAGTCTCCTTCATAGGTAACAAATTATTTAGCTGACCGAACTGTTGTTTGTCCTCGGTCAGCTGTTTGGAGACTTCTGAGAAGGGGCACATGACTGAAGATATGACAAGGTCAAAGTTTAAATGAGAGGCCACTGGGCTGATGCCTATGGCTGCCACTCTGTGTGTGTGTGTGTGTGTGTGTGTGTGTGTGTGTGTGTGTGTGTGTCTTCTCGTTTTGGTTGAATGGTTAAACGTATTTGACAGGTTCGCACACTGCCACAGAAAAGACAGCAACAGGACATGTGCAGAGGCGCTCAAACATACATCCACGCTAGTATTTTAGCGATTTGAATGTGTGCCAGGTAGCTAGCAACACCCACAGCGATGTCGGTCGACGTCCAGAGCCTTCAAGGCCAACTGCAGCATGAGACACTTTACCAACCTGCCACTGAAGGATATCTTGGTGCAAGCTTTGATTCTATTATATTCTTCTCCTGTTGATACAAATAAAAAAATATATTTGTGTCACAGACTGAATGGGGCAGCAGTCGTGTTTTAAGTGGGGAGTAGAAATCCAGTGCCAGACAGCTTGATGGAGACTAACATTGTGTTTTTTGTCTTAAATCATCCATTGGTCCTGGTCTTGGTCTGGTCCCTCCATGTCCACCTGACAGAAAGAAACCAGCCAGATTAAAAACTATTATTTTACTGTTTGGGGAGAGGAAAGGAAGCTAAAAACACTTTGTGTGATTAAGAGTAATTACAGTCTATTTGAGATATTTAGTAACTGCGCCTTCAATTAGAAAGTGTAATTTTAATAAATCTAAGGCAAGGTTTTTAAAAGTGCCGTTAGAAAATGAATTCCTTCCACTTCTTAACAGCGTCAAACCATATGCTTTGTGAGGTTAATGACATTAAGGTTGCGCTGTAGATGGCCTCAGTCATTTAATGTAATGCTGTATTGACTGCAGGGCAAACAGTTTTTCTACCAATCAGAAATTAAAGCACCTCATTGATCTCGCCGTCATCAGGTGACTCGTTGTAGTCATTCATCTCATCCATGTCCTGCATGTCTTCTTCATCTTCTGAGTCTTCCTCGCTGTCCTCCTCATCCTCGTCGTCCTCCTCTTCCTCTTCGTCATATCCTGCCTGCGCCACAGTAAAGGCAGATGATGTAAATGGAGGGAACTATGTAACCAGTGCATGTTTCATAATGTGGCATGGTGAAGCTCAACTCAAAATGCATCTGTTGATTATATCTTCAAGGCTACACCACCAACACATTACCTCAAAAATAGGTTTCCCAATGGGCATCAGGTTGTTGTCCTTCTCAGCAATGCTCTGCAGCTGTGGTAGAGACCGAGTGCACATATTAAACATGAAGCCTGAAACATTAAGCACGAAGAGCGTGAGAAAGACACCGTTTGAGCGGAGGTGTTTACCCAGGTTTGGTGCTGCTGCTCCTGTTGGTGCAGCTCGGTCTCGTCCACACAGGGTCGGTCCAAGTTGAACCACAGGGACTCGGTTATCCGGGGGAAGAGAGAGGGGAACAGCGTGGACATGTCTGTCTCACAAGGACAACAATAAACACAGCGTCAACCAGCAAGCCTGTGTGTACTCCGGATTGGGGGCTATGTGCTGATTTTGGAGACCCGGGTCTTCACGAAAGAAATGGAGCCAAAAGGTATGTGTAGGTGCTACCGTAAAACATAACAGCGCACAAACACAATTTAAAACCACACAGGACCGGTGGAGAGACAAGGTGAGTTAACGTAACACATCTTTAAAGTGCGATTTAAAGTCTTCCTGTTTTATGACAAAAACACTCTAAAATGTAATAACATCTCCGTGAATCTCGTAGGTAAAAGCTAACGATGTATAATATGATATTTTACCCGTAATGCACAGCGAAAGTATAGCTCGTGTAAGCAGTAACGTTACCTGCCAATCTCTGGCTCCGGCTTTCAAATTTTTCAAAACAAATTCGACCGGAAGCCGCTGGTGTTCACCTGCTAATATATCCGGAGTCCTCTAGTTCCGTGTCACCTCGCAAAGGTTCCGCTTGGGTGGCAAAGAAAAGGCGGTGTTCGGAATCGCATATTAACGTACCATTCAATAAATGAAAAATATAAAGGATTAGCAAGAGATACATCCATGGTGATAGAGCAAATGAGAGAGTGGTGCCCACCATTGACTGTATAAGCAAAAGTGCGCAGGCGTCAAGATGGCTACAGTTGATCCATGCCTGAGCCTCAGTCAGACTCTGATGAGGAGTCTACTGTGCACCAAAGTCTGCAACTAGCTGACCTGATTTAGGCGATTGCACGCACATACTTTATAACACTAATTATAATAACAATGTATTTGTAGTATGCTACCCTTATGTTAACCATTAGGCAGGATTATTTTCAGAATGTATGATGTGATCGGCC